>CM050220.1:17583423-17595923 GCA_027475355.1 Coilia nasus | reverse complement strand
CAGGAAAAGTGAGAGACAGAGGGGAGAAAGAGTGAGAGAGAGAGGGAAAGGAGTGTAGAGCAGGGAATAGTGAGAGAAACAGAGGAGAGAGAGAGAGAGAGAGAGAGAGAGAGAGAGAGGAGAGGAGAGAGGAGAGAGAGAGAGAGAGAGAGGAGAGAGAGAGAGAGGTGGGGAAAAGAGAAAGTGGCCAGAAGCATTGTGCTAAAGAACAAGAGAGGAGAGATGGCAACACTTTTTTCATTTTGGCAAATGGGATGAGTGAAACAGGACATTATGGATAGAGAAGAGAGAAAGAGAGAGAGAGAACGTGAAAGAGAGAGAGACAGAAAAAATAAAGAAAGAAAGGGACAGTGAAAGAGAGATAGAGGGGCTCTACTCCAACCTGCTCTTGGCTGTGGTGAAGCGTTGGATCTCACCTCACAGTCATCTTGTATTCACCCATGAAATCTGCACTAGACCGTGTGCAACAGGCTCCACATTAGCCAAGCATTTGAAAGCCCCCATGATTTCATGAAAGCAAACTGGAGCTCATTTCGTTTTTTTTTTTTTTTTTCTTGATTCTTTGTCTTTATATACAACCAGAAAACAAAGTCTGTCAAAATGGATTTGTACAAACTCCGCTTGGAACGTGATCCTCTGACAGCTCGCTGTTGATTCCACTTTGGAGGCGGACAAAAAGGATAATTGTGTGCACGTCTGCTACACGCCACTCCCATGATAAGGATGCGAACAACAACAACAACAACAACAACAACAAGAAAAGCTACAAGTAAAATGTAGAGCCTGCACAAGTTCTGCCAGGAAGACTCTAATGTCTTAAAATTGCACTGTCCCCTGGTAGAATCTTCCGGATCTACTGATGCTAGACCTGGGATGATGACTGGACCTACACCAAAGAATATCTAATTCCCTGCTGAATGTTCAATTGTTAAATTCTATTTTATTAAATAATTTTCCCTTTCTGGCTAAACTACAAATCCCACAATTCCACACGATATACATAGTGATGTTCTGGTTGGTGAGGCAAATTCGATCGCTCTGCTACCACCACTCAGGTTCAGCTACGGTGTCAGTCCAGTCCAGTGCACCTCGCGATGGAGAGCAGGCAGCATAATGAGGTAGCCCGCGTGAGAAAGGGACAAATGAAGAAGAGAATGCATTTATGAGAGATGAAAGAGAAGAGAACTATACATAGTGATGTGGGGGCGAGGTAACCAATTATTCACTCATCTCCACACACACACCCACACAAACATACAGACACAGGTATACACATACACACACACAGGCATACATATGCACACACACACACACACACACACAGACACACACACACACACACACACACACACACACACACATACACACACACACAGACACACACACACACACACACACACACACACACACACACACACACACACACACGACACACACACAATCGAGCACCTCCATTTTGGATGTTGTCAGTGAAGCGTTGTGCGAGTCACCTTGGGAGGGCGGGACGGCCGGGCTCTCCACAGTCAGAGCGTGTCATAATGCGTCCTGACACACTCCACTCTCAGCAGAGCCATGTGCTAATGACATGCATGAGCAAACATAACATTCATCATACCTGTCCCCACCACCCCCTCACCAGCAGCGGATGTGTGTGTGTGTGTGTGTGTGTGTGTGTGCCTGTGTATGTCTGTGTGTGTGTGTGTGTGTGTGCCTGCCTGTGTGTGGTGTATAATTGTGTGTGTGTGTGTGTGTGTGTGTGTGTGTGTGTGTGTGTGTGTGTGTATGTGTGTGTGTGTGTGTGTGTAATTTTGTGTGTGTGTGTGTGGATGGGATTGTGCATATATGATCATGTGTGATCAATTATGTTCATACTGATTTGTGTTTGTGTACGCCAATGTGTGTGTGTGTGTGTGTGTGCATGTACATATGTACATACTACAGTTATGCACTGTGTGTGTGTGTGTGTGTGTGTGTGTGTGGTGTGTGTGTGTGTGTGTGTGTGTGTGTGTGTGTATGAGAAGGATGCAATTTGTAGTGTGGGATGGAAAGGATTTCCCCCTTCTGGTTTTCGTATTCCTACCTCTGCTCTAATTATTTTTATCTCCAGTGGGGACAAGGAATATCCCCCTTCATAGCAATTAACTCAACTCAACTGATGTTACTTAAAATCAAAAGATCTAAAAACATGGGCCCATATATTTAGTATTAGCTCAAGCCATGCAATTAAGCTACTGTGCCATGCATATACTGTACACTTAATGTTTCTGAATGTTACCAACACACAATATTTACCACTGTAAGATTTTTGTGTGGGAAATTGGCTGAGGCAGAACGGTAGACAAAAACAGGACCGAGCTATATATGAAACTTGCTCAGAGCAGCATATCGTCCTATTTTACAGGACCTGCACACAAAACAACTAGATTAACACCTGACATCGATAGCACAAGAAATGATGATGAAGCGATGGAGGCTAGTACTCAGGTACAGGGCAGGATTCACAGTCTCATGATGAAGAAGAAACTCAGCTGTACTCAAGTACAGGGCAGGATTCACAGTCTCATGATGAAGAAAAAACTCAGCTGTACTCAAGTACAGGGCAGGATTCACAGTCTCATGATGAAGAAGAAACTCAGCTGTAGACCTGCTTGCTAGTGACTCATCTGAGACACATGTTGTAAGAGGGTGCATTGAGCCCATGCGCTTTGCCAAGTGGAGAGAGGGTCATGAGTGGTCTGTCCATTTCTCTTATTTATTATTTATTTATTATTATTATTATTTTTTGCCCTATAGCATCGCAACACTCAACACTGCCTATGGTAAAAAATATGATATTAATGGATTGCAGAAGCTTTAGTAAAACGTTGCTAAAATAAATGTATTTATTTATTTATTTATTATTATTTATTTATTTGCCCTATAGCATCGTAACACTCAATATTGCCTATGGTAAAAGTATTATATTAATGGATTGCAGAAGCTTTAGTAAAACATTGCTGGAAAAACAATAGCCTAAGGAACATGGCAGGTGTAGTTAGGCAAGTTAAAATACAATAAATACAATAAAAATACATTCCATGAATAAAAATAAAAACTTCCCCCCTTCTGTTGTTTTGACAGATCGCACCCTGTGTATCTGTACGTGTGCATGTGTACGAGTGTGTACAGGTCAAGTGTATACACGATGCGCTTGCGTGTGTGTCTGTGCTCCTGTGTGCGCACTTAATCACAAATCTATACGTCCACAGAGACTCAGAAAAACATATCGGCCTTGTCACAGCACAAAACAAATGAGCGCCTATGAAGATAAGTACCTGAAGGGATGGAGAAGCATAGGAAATCTATCAGTAAGCAAACATGCACTACAGGCCTACAGTACAGTACGCAGAGCAGAGCGGAGACTAGATGCAGACAGTCACTCAGTCTGGCACTTAATAAATGGCGTGTATGCAGAATGTACTACGCTATTTATCTGAAATCTGTCTGACTCACACACTCACGAGCTCTCTATTTTTCTATCACGCACATGTTCACACACACATACACACACATCTATGCAAACAGACACACATGGGTGTGTAAACACGCACACACTCTATCCAGGCAGCAGAGATTTATGTTGAGGCCTATCGCTTTGGCTTCAGTATGACATTATTAGCCTAAATGGTTTCTGTGCGTGTGCGTGTGTGTGTGTGTGTGTGTGTGTGTGTGTGTGTGTGTGTGCGCGTGTGTGTGTGTGTGTGTGTGTGTGTGTGTGTGTGTGTGTGTGTCTGTCTGTCAGTCTGTCTGTCTGTGCAGACAGCAAGCAGTGAAGAATCTGGAACAGCTGTCCGAATATTAACATCCACGCCAACCTACCTTGGCCTGAACACACATGCACACATTTCATGTGCAGCCTGCTTAGGATTCAAGTAACAGGTAATATAATCACTCATCCTCACTGAATTGATGGAAACTTGGCATGGGAGACACAAAAACACGACGCTTCATTACAGCAAAAATGTATTCCAGTTGCTGTTAAGACTGTGTTGTCATTTCAGACTGCTGATAATTCTGAAATAAATATTTTATTTCAAATCTGTTCTAGACGATTACAAGTGATCACACTGAAGCTCAAGGTAATTCATGTAAGTATCTACTCTGTATGAATGTATTTTGGCTGGTTACAACTATTAATTATGCATAGGTATGCATGGAGTGTTGGGGTTGAATCTCATTGGTGGAATCAGGCTGTTGCATGGCAACATCTCGCTATGGCACTAACAAGAGGTAACGTGTGTATTGGGTTACTGTTTTGGCACATCTTATTTGTCACCAAAGCTATATGACTGGAGCAGAAATAGTGACAGAAATAGTGACTACAGTATCCAATTTTACCACAAGCACTTGTAACTGTAACTTGAACTCCAAATAAAATGGAAAAAAACTGAAGCCACGGTTTAAATGCCTGTCAACTGCAAGGCAATCTTGACAGAGAATCTTTCTTTAGTAGTTTAGCTTTAGTTAATCAGACTTTAGTTTGATTTTGGGCAGTCTACTGTGAAACACATGTCTTTGTGTTGTAGTGGGATTTTCTAAAAATAGTAGGCTACTCAGTGTCTTGAAATATCTGCAAACTCATTTCATGACATGAATCTCTTGAAAGCTGAAAGCCACGTCTACATCAGCTTGACCACAATTAGTATATCAGTTAACACCTGTATGTATTTAAACAGCTTCTTACCAGCCTTGCTCTCTTTCCGTTTCTCTAATGTCTACTTTAAGGTAAGAACACTTACAGAAAGACCGTACATGAGTCATTGCTGTTCACGATCTTTCCGAAGACTTCTTTGACTGGTGGCAGTATATGGTATATGCATCCTGTACAGTATATGCTAATGGTTTCATTATGACATGTAAAAGCATCCCATTTAGGAAACCCCATTACAGACGCCCCCACACCTAACCACCCAACCCCTTTGATCCAGTCATGTGGTGGGGGGCCGAGAGCAGTGATTACCCTAATGGAAAGTGGGTGGGTGGGTGGGTGGGTAGGGGTAAGGGCTAAGGGGGAGGTAATGTCATTATCATCAGGCATGCACACTAGCACAAAAGAGAGACACCCAGCATAAAGAAAACAGCATCCATGGAAAGACAGGAGGCCAACATGGCTGCTTTTATAGGGAAGGTGGCAGAACAATGCCATCAAGCGGGGCTGACGTGACGGGCGATGTAAAAGACCACAGGGGCAAACGTTCCCACCCATGCATCCTGTCCTGTCTTGTCCTGTCCTGTCCCATCCCACCCACCTCCCCATCCTCATCTCCACCCCTCTCCCCTCCTCCAAAGGCCCCTACATCAGCGATATGATGAGTTATTTTTATAGCTCATGGGACAATGCTGGAGGCGGCTGGCTGGACGCACAGTATGCATGAGATGTGCAGTGATCCCGCAAATACATGCCATGGCACACTGATCCGTCCGCCGTACCACTGCGGAGGATACGCCACGGGACGGCGAGGAGGGAATAGGGTGGAGGAAGAGGAGGAGGAGGAGGAGGAGGAGAGGGGAAGAGGGGAAGTGGAAGACACAGAATGCTCCACTGCTGCCAAACGCAGAGAGCAAAAGAAAACCCAGGCAAATCATTTATTGTACCGCTCTCGTCATTTTCAAAAGAATTCAAGTATTGAATTCCGTTTGTTTGCTGACGAGTTATGCTTGAAGGCTAGTGAAAATCACTGCCGCACACAGTTTGTGTGTTGGCAGACAGCTGAATCTGCAGCAGTTAACAAGCAATCATTTCCTTATTAATGCCTAAGCTATGCAGTTGTAACTTCTCAGCACAAACACACAAACACGCACACAAACATACACACACATATACACAGATACACATGTCCACACACACACACACACATACACACACATTCACAGACACACAAGTGCACACACACACATGTGCACACACAAACACAGTTGTCTCTACAAAAGTGAGTTTGTGTGCTTGTGTGTGTGTGTGTGTGTGTGTGTGTGTGTGTGTGTGTGTGTGTGTGTGTGTGTGTGTGTGTGTGTGTGTGTGTGTGCAAGCGTGTGTGTGTTTAAAAAAAAAAAAGAAAAAAAAGAGACCAAAGGAAAAGGGGGGTGGACTATCTATGATCTTTGCTCTGGCTATATCTGCTAAATGTATGTATGTTTCTTAAACACCCTAATGTTCCCTCGATATGGTCATTAGACTGTTTAACAGGCATGGAGCCTATTAAGAGAAAAGCCTCAATTAAAGAGAATGGCAGGGGTTCAATGTGCTCTACTTTTACAAGCCAATATTAAGATAATGTTTTATTTCTACATGGCAAGTCAAGCGTTTATTGAAAATCACTGAGCTTAATTTTAGGGTAAGGAAAACAGAGAAAGTAAACTTAACTGACCATACAGTACACAGAACTCATCAGATACAGTTTATTCACAACAAAGGCAGAGGAAGGGTGGAAAAGGAAAAGAGAGAGAGAGAGAGAGAGAGAGAGAGAGAGAGAGAGAGAGAGAGAGAGAGAGAGAGAGAAGAGAGGGGGTAAAGGTAGAGACAGAGAGAGAAAAAGTGTGAGAGAAAGAGAGGGAGAGAGTGAGAAAGAGAGAGAAGGAGAGAGAGAGAAAAAGAGAGAGAGAAAGAGAGGCAGAGAGGGGGTAAAGATAGAGACAGAGAGAGAAAATGTGTGAGAGAAAGAGAGGGAGAGAGTGAGAAAGAGAGAGAAGGAGAGAGAGAGAGAAAAAAAGAGAGAGAGAAAGAGAGGCAAAGAGGGGTTAAAGGTAGAGACAGAGAGAGAAAAGTGTGAGAGAAAGAGAGAGGGAGACAGAGTGAGAAAGAGAGAGAAGGAGAGAGAGAGACAGAGAGAGAGAGAGAAAGAGAGAAGAGAGAGAGAGAGGGAGAGAGGGAAAGAGACAGGGAGGAAGAGGGTGAAAGAGAGAGAGAAAGAGAGACGTAGGGTGGAATGGGAGGAGAAGAGAAGAGGGGTGTGGACTGGTGACTGTCATGGGCGTCAATGCCATCTGTGTGGTGCCTTCGTGCCAGACGGCTAATCAGCCCATCCATCAATCCTCTACCTGCCGCCATCCATGCCAGCCTGCTTCATCCCAACCGTCTGCATGCCACACACACGTAAACACACACATACACACATATTAACAAACACAAATGCATGCAGACAGACAGGCAGGCACACACACACACACACACACACCAGCATGCACTTGCACACACTCACACATACAGACACACGTGCACACACAAAATATATATGCACACTCCCTCACTCACACACACACGTCACAGCATGCACTTGCACACACTCACTCATATACACACACAAAAAAACATACGTGGACTCCTTCACTCACACCCACCCACCCACACACACACACACACATGCACGCACAAAAAATATATATACACGCACTCCCTCTTTCACACACACACACCCACACCCACCCACACACACACACACACATGCACACACAAAAAATATATATACACAAACTCTCTCTTTCACACACACACGCGCACACACACAAACAGGACTCTCCACACCAGTCCAGTCTTGAAGTCCTCGAGTCCTCCACCACTGCTGATGCCTGTAGTGCTGCCACTGACGTGATTTGTTGCCGTCGAGGCCTCGTGATTTTAGCACTCAGGTCTGACGCTGGGAGCGTTATAAATCAATAGCCATGATTACCAGCACCGTGGCCAGTTCCATCGCATCTGCGACAAATTACGGATAGGCATGTGAAGTCACGATCAGCTCGGTGAAGATTGTTTTCAAAATAAGGCAGCTGATTGGGGTGGCCATGCCTTGGTGAAAAAATTGAGTGATCATTTATGTGACTATGACAACTGCTTGTGACAAAGAAAGCTGGAGCCTGAAAGTTGTCCTTTGAAAAAAATGTGTTTATGTTTTGTTTATTTGTTTGCTTATTATTATGTTATCTTGGAAATTAACAGCTGGTGCTCAAAAGATATTGCAGGAAAGGAAACGCATGCCCGAGAAAGTAAGAAAATCATCTATTTTAACTGGAAAACTTTACAAATTAATCTTTTATCCTTCTCTCTTACATTCTTTTCACCTCATGCTTTGACAGGAAATACTGAACGTACTTAAACCTTAAGTTGTCAAGCAAGCTGTGAGGTCTTTAACATGAGTATTACATGAACAGTTTGCTCTACACACCCTTTGTGCTCCAACGCTCTCAGAAAAGGTAAATCTCATCACCATGCGTTTCCTCTTCAGTGAGCCAAGTGAATTATTCCACTTTAATAAAACATTAAAAACAACTGCAGCCTGAGGACTACGTACAGATCATGTTTGCCTTTTAAATTATTTGCGGCAGAAATGTATTTTAGTTTTTTATTGTACAACAAAATGATTCATCACACAATTTCGATACTGTGCCACTCAAGGCTTGATTGAAAGTTTCGAAGTGTCTCAGGGCTTACTGTATAATTCACTGTGGTAGCCGAACGGAACAACACACACACTGAGTGTTCAATGGCAGGAAACAATAAACTTAAACACCCAGCACAGTCACAAAGACTAAATAAAACCGCCCCAGAGTCCAAGTATAGCCTATAGCCTAGTCAACCAAGGCCTTGATGCAAAAACAAGCGTTGTGTACAGGATGTGTTCATTGCAGTCAGTGAATGGCTCATTGGTATACTTGTCCTTATAATGGGCATGTATTTTTCTGAGGTGAGATCATTATTTCTCCGTTGCAGCTGGATGGCTAAGGGCTAGGTACAGCAGTGGATTCACATTAGAGAGAATCTGCCCGCTGTGATTGTGACCAATAAAACACCCATGCTGGCATAGAAACACCTGCGGACGAGAGGATTGATGGCAGAACCATTCTTATGGCAACATCACAGCCAGCTCCTTAACCTAAGCGGATGTGCTAAGGCTAACGTTAGCATTTGGCATGACTAGCAGTAGGCTCTGACAGTTCTGTGCTTCAGGCCATGTATGCACAGCTGCCCACAGATCCCACTGGAGGAGGCCAAGAGAGATGCATCTGGAGTCAGATCAGATAGCTAAATGCATGGAATGTAAAGCCAGAAAATCCAGGTGCAGATTTCACTCTCTCTCTCTCTCTCTCCCTCTCTCTCTCTCTCTCTCTCTCTCTCTCTCTCCCTCCCTCTCTCTCTTTCTCTATCTCAAACAGATAGGATAACCTTCAAAACCAAATGCATGCTAAGCTCAAAGTTGGCATGTTGCCCCGTGTTAGTGCCACGCATGAGGAGACACACTTTAGGGAAATTAAGACCTCCATCTAGGGAGTGGAGCATTAAAACACATACATAAATATATAAATAAGATCTCCGCAAACGAGAAATCCTCAGCAACCAAGCCGAGCGATCAAGCCAAGGTGAGAGCTCCTCTCCGTCTGGACGAGGTGAACTTGGACAGGAGCACATCGCTAAGCTGAAACCTTGATGGCTACTGCCACACTGGGGCAGGTGCGGATATCCAGTCCCCTGCTGGGTCCCGAACCGCCACCCTCAGACTTGGCGTCCCCTAACGGACCTTCAGAACCGCAGTTCCACAATCCCTCGAAGGGAGGCGGGAGGAGGGGCACTTTCACACCGATCGGAGCTGATCCGGTGAAGCTTGACGAGTTCCGTCCGGCTGCACGGGACACAGTATTTTTTTATTTATTTTTTTGTACTATAAATCATTCCCCAGCCAATGCGTGGAGCCGACACTTTTATGGTAATCCAGCCGAGAGCGAGTGCCCATCTGTTTCCCGGCTGACAATTAAGACAGAGTGTGAAAGGAAAGCCAAATCGTATAATGAAATGCCCAAATCACACACCCCCCCCCCACCAACCCACTACCACCTCCAATACACTTACCCCTCTTCACCTCCACCCCTCCATCGCCCTTCTCTAGCCACTCACACTCCGACCTAATCATTTTGGCCAGCTCTGACCTCAGGACAGCCACAGATCCCATTCGACTTAATCTGCCCGCAAATCGATCGGGCGCTGTTTTACCTCTCTCCCCTCGAGTCGCACTGTAAATCATACTGATAAGCCGACGTGGCCGTTGGCTGCGGGAGGCCCGCCTTGCCTCCCCGTGTCTCCCTGACGAATGAGCTGCCAGATCCAGCAGCACGCCGCGACAAGGAGAGGTGGGAGAGGTGTCAGGAGCGGGCCACGTCAATAAGCCGGGCGATCGCAACGCAGCCCCACACACACACACACACACACCGTACGACTCGCTTTCAGCTCCTGCCGACCTGTGAACCTGTGTAAAAACGATGTGACTATCACTACAAAAACAAGCTCATTTGTTGATTTATTTTTTATATATTACGTTGACACGAGGAAGGCTGGTGGATAAGTGACACGGGTTTGTTGTCGACCCTCATCGAGGGCCTGAGCCCTGCCACCCCCGGCAGCAGGAGCAGCTTGGGCGACAGCGGGGCGATCGTGTCTGACGCGTGCCAACCGGCGGCCTGCTGGTCGTTAACGTGCCCACCTGCCACTCATTCAGTGCCCCCGACACGGGCCTGGCAAAGCAGAGTCTCAACGAGCCTCTCGGGTCCTAGCACCTGAGCACCACTCCAGAGACGCAGACTGTCCGACTCAGTGTACCCCTAAGAAAGAAAGGGGGAATAGGAAGTGACAGAGAACAGGTGGTATATGACATCCACGAAACAGGCACACAAACGAGTTACGACAAACTAAATCGGCGCTGAGATGGAGGGACGGGGTGCAAAGTCAGATGGACACATTTACTGCGGATAATTTTTCAGCAGCTCCGGCTACCCTTATGGCCCTTTCGGTATTATAACAAGCCTCTGGTGAGATAAAGAATCGACACCAGATCTCTGGGCATTAGGCACAGTCGTTCTGGCCCTGTCCTCCAAGCACGGCCATCTGCGGGCACATGCGGGATGCCCACGCAGTGCCCGCTCCTGCCAGGGCTGGCCGCACCGAGCCATGTGGAGCTTTTGGTGGAGAATGGCACAGTCTGGGACTTCCCTGCCACCCCCACACACGCAGGATCAAAGAGAGAATCGGATATGAATCAGACATCCTACTACCAAGTCTTGCGGCCATGTGCCCTCAAACGAGGGCACACACTTACACACAAACACAACATGTAACCGCACAACCACACATGCAGGGCTGCAGGCATAAACACACACACACATACATACTTACGCACTTACACACTCCCACCTTCTGTTGAGTGTGAGTGGTGCCATTTTTGCGTAGCTGGTATTTGTTTATTTGTTTGTCATAGTACTGCTAACTGAGCTGGTTCACACACACACACACACACACACACACACACACACACTGACGTAATCCACTTCTCACTTCATGTCTTTCCTCCTCCCCTTCTCACCAGCGCACGCTCCCAAAACCCATCGTTCCAAACACATAATTACAAAACACACTCACAGAGTGCAATTAATCCCTCAGATACACACGCACACACACTCTACGAAGCCAGAAGGACACAGCAAATTTTCTCAATCGCATTGGATGTGGTAACTTACATTGCATGCTTGCTGAGGTGCTCCCTTATCATGAAAAGGTCATGATAGCTGTGCATTAAGAATGCTCACATTTGAAGACATCAGGAGAAAAATTGTGACACGTCAGGAATTTTACCCAATCAAAAGGGAGCTTAAACGCAAGTCGTTACGTCCTTCAACAGGGTAGCTTAGTATCTCGAACTGCAATATCGGTAACAACAAATCCCATAGGATTTTGTCCCCTGACTCGAAACTGTGTCGGATCCAACTGAATCATGGCTGAAATTGGACCAAAACCATACAGTTTTTTTTTCCGTTTTCAACACAGTAAATCTAAGAGTGTGTGTGTGGGAGTGTATAAAGTAAATCAGATTAGTCATGCCATGATCTTATTAAACCTTTGCTGTGATTAGATAAATTAATTGCTCTAATTGAAGAACCGAGTACAAATTTGTCTTATTCAGTTAGTATGTTTAGTTAGTGTGTTTTACAGGTCTTGTGTGTTGTCCTCTGGGGGAGAATAGGACCTCCCATATGTCATACAACAAAAAACAGGCACACACACACACACACACACACACACACACACACACACACACACAGCAGAACCATCTCATTGCATGGGAACTCTCAAAGCAATAACGTCGGTATGCTAAAGCACATTAATACGCAAACATTCGTTTTTCATAGTCACAAACACATAGCTCAATTTTATCATATCACAAGCCACCATCTGCCCACTGTCAGACAACAAATATTTGCCTCTGCCTAATAACGTCTGTTTATACTGCATTCATAATTACTTTCTATGTCATTTCAAAAACCGCTAACCGGGTTGGTTTGGAAAAAAAAATACAGCTGGTATAGAGATGAAACAATGAACTTGGAACTACATTTACCCTTGTTTGTTCAGTCCCAGAAGCTGTCACAATGCCAGCAACAGCACACAGAACCAAAATATAGAGCAAAAAGTCTTCTTCCTGCTTTGG
>CM050220.1:17538423-17565923 GCA_027475355.1 Coilia nasus | reverse complement strand
TTCACCACTGCTTCTAACCATGGATTGAACTTAAAGCTACAGACATTTACTGCAGAAGATTACACTATATTTTCGATAGCTCTATAGATGGTGCTATAGACTATCTACAGATGCTGATATTATTGATAAACCATCTGCTGAACCTCTGTGTTTTGTTAAGGTTGGGGTAAGGCTTGGCTTTGGTTACGGTGATAAGTTGGTAGATGACAAAATCAAACTGAATTTTAACAAACCCTTTGTAAAGTCTCTGTGGGCGGACTATGCAAAATAAGTGCTTTCCAAAATGCCAAAGAGCCATTATGACATGGCAGTGTGACAGCTGAGGATGTTGATGGCAG
Organism: Coilia nasus; assembly: GCA_027475355.1. Classification (NCBI taxonomy): domain Eukaryota; kingdom Metazoa; phylum Chordata; class Actinopteri; order Clupeiformes; family Engraulidae; genus Coilia; species Coilia nasus. The sequence goes on along the minus strand of CM050220.1, from coordinate 17,565,585 downwards.
TCCCAGCATGTCAGTGGCTCCGTGGGAGATTGGGCAGGCTGCTCTTGGCATTTGGGTAGAAACTCTCAGCCACTCTGAAGGCTCCAGTATACCTGACGCATCTGTCCTGCCGCGTGTCAAATGCCACAGTAGTCAAACAGTGTGGAAAACCTTGCATTTCAGGGGAGTGAAGCATGACTGAATTGCAGGTTTACATCTTGATTTGGGAATTAAACTAGATAAACCTGTTTTGGGTCAGTGTATGTATTTACTGAGTTTCCAGCAGCATAAGCCTATTTATGTTAAATGTTTTTCATTAGGAAAGACGTTATGAGTAATGGTAGGACACTGGAATAAGGCAAAATTAAGCCTAATAAACGAATTGCAGGGTTGCACATATATTGTTTTGTGAATAAAACTGTTTGTATTTCTTGTGAGTTTCCAGCAATATTAACCTATTTTAGCCAATGGAAGTTACTAGGGTAAAGTAAGCTTAAAACACACTCGAAATTGCCTATTGTTTTGGGCCGCTGCCCTGATACCTTGCGCAAGTTATATAAAAAATGTGGTGCTGGACAGCCAGACATGCACTTAAAAACACAACGCAGCATGTGTACTGATGTCATTTTAATGTCACTTCTCCACACGACCTGACAGACATTGACAGGTGAGTATAAACCAAGCTGAGGCATCCTAAACCCCATCTGAGAGCGCTTTACAGTATGTGCAGCTGAGGCATCCTAAACCTCATCTGAGAGCGCTTTACAGTATGTGCAGCCAGCAAAACAGGCACCCATCTGTCCACAACAGCCTCTGATGGACTCCTTTCTAAATGTGAAAATGTAACCTCTTGTTGCACTTTTGCCACAGTGCTAATACCTGATTATCGCACGGTGTGAAAATCATCCAGAAATGGTTTTCATTATTCATTATTTTAAAAAATAATCCAATTAAATCTAAGCCTACTCTGGGTTATGGCTCTACAGTTCATGTGGAATGTACTATGGATTCAAAAGGAGATGGAAGCAACGAATGAACTGTACTAGCATTTTGCACACACATTGACACACACACACACACACACACACACTGGACGCTGGTGCAATGCAACCAGCGTCCAACAAGGGGAGCATCAAGTCCCCCGCCTGACTCTGGCCGCTGCATTCAAAGGCAGAGCACAGATTTACAAGCACGCTCCATCATCCCCCTGTGAATCACGAGAGCCCATGAATCACCACTGCTACATCCCCATAGCCAATGCATCATGAACTACAACATTATGGATTCCCTCAGTGTACTAATGTAAGTGCCGCATGAGGTGTTACCAAACGCTTCTCCCCGCAGCCCACCCCCTCACCACACACACACACAGACACACACACACACAGACATACACATACCCACACACACACACAAACACGTGCACACAAACATGCATACTCACACACACACACACACACACACAGACATACACACACACACACACACACACTCAAACCCCCACACACGCACACACAGACACAGACACACACACACACACACGCACACACATATGTGCACTCACACACACCCACACACACACGCACACACACACAACCCCATCCCCTCTGCTGTCCGACAGCAGATGTTGAAATGGTGCCCGTGAGAGGTAGCTGCCATGCCATTTGTCCTGCTGGGGCGTATCCACAAGGTCGCAGAGAAAGCAGTCAGGCAGAGGTCGTGCAGGTATGGGCCCGACTCGGGACGGTTCCGGGCCACATCCGCACCAGGGGTGTGCTGGAGGCGATCAGTACCTGGCTGGTGGGTCCTCAGCAGGGGAATGTTGAAAATGCTCAGATGGCCTCTGTGTGTGTGTGTGTGTGTTTGTGTGTGCATGTATGTGTGTGTGTGTGTGTGTGTGTGTGTGTGTGTGTGTGTGTGTGTGTGTGTGTGTGTGTGTGTGCGTGTGCATGTGTGCACATGTGTGTATTTGTGCATGTGTGTGTTTTTTTGGTGTGTTATGTGTGTGTGTGTGTGTGTGTGCGCGCGTGTGTCTGTGTGTGGGTGTGTGTGTGTGTGTTTGTGCAACTGTGTGTGCCTGTGTGTGTGCATGTGTGTGCGCGCATGTGTGTCTGCCTGTGTGCATTTGGTTGTGTGTGTGTGCATGTGTGTGTGTCCCTTTGCAGGCCTGGCTGGGGCTGACACACTGACCATGCCCCGGGCATCAAGCTGGGAGAAGCCACAATGGTTTGCCATCATTTTTCACCATCAACTGCACAACCAACACACACACTGCCTACCACACACACCACACATACAAACACACACACAGGCACACATGCGCACACCCGCAAACATCCACACACACACACACACACACATGCACACGAACACACACACATACATCATTTTGATAATGTACTGATAACACTTGAATGTGTTAAGCATTGTGACCATGGCTTTTAAACTCAGAAAGTTTCCACGGTCCTTGTGAAACACAACGTGTTCAGTCGCCGCAAGGTTGAGAAGAAGAGGGAAGGACTCTCATGGTGACTTTCTACTATTGGCTTACACCTGGAGGAGAAAAGCCTTACACTTTTTTTTTCTCGGTTTGTTTGTTTTCATCTGCGAGGCTGGACCTGGGCCATGGTCCAAATGGCCTTAGCTTGGTTCTGAAGTAGAACAGGGTTGGGTCAGTGCTGAGTAAGGGACTTTTAGAGTGGACTACAACTCAACAATAAAATCCAGGGAAAGTTAGACACAGAACGTTTAGCATTGACCTGGCTTATTCTGCTACCCATACATGTTACTGTTGATAAGATATATGTTACTGTTTAGAAGTTTAGGGTGCGCTAGGGGGGGTGCTGTGGCACAGCGCGTAGAGCACCCGTACCATAAATCGGCACGCGCCAATGGGGACCCAGGTTCGAGTCCGGCCTGGGTCATTTCCAAGCCCTACCCCATCTCTCTCTCTCTCTAAATGACTTCCTGTCACATTAAACGCACAAAATGCCTAAAAAATACTTTAAAAAAACAAAGAAGTTCATGGTGTTCTCTGTTGGTAGATGCCTCTGATATTGTGGCTGCTAATGGAGAACATAAAGTCTCAGGCTTTTCATTGATGAAAGCCGGAGGAAAAACTTCAGTCTGAAATGGATAAAGATCATTCGTATTTTTTAAGCAGAGGGCTGATTGACCAAACTGATGATGTGTAATCTATGAACAAACACCATTTTTTCCCTCTTCAAACAACTCGCCTATCTTTCTTCATTTTAAGCACAATCAAAGTGGCAAAAACATCTCAGGGCTATGTGAGGACATGCTGGTTTGATGGGGTGATACAATCTCTGGCTAACCTTTTGTGCTGACTTACTGCAAAACGTCGCAAGTTCACAGGAGGTCATGAGGCTATGTTTACTGTTTAGGCTGTTAATTACACAGTCTTGGCTCCTGTGCAAGCTCAAATTTGCCGCTACAGGTACGAAGTTACTGAGGGGGAGGCCATTATGAAACAGCTCCCGAGATATCAGAGTTCAATGCAATTTTGAGATTTATGGGACACAGAAAGATTTACATAAGATGTGCTCTGAGGGCAACATTCTGCATGATCTATGAGTCCTGGGGTTTGACTGATTCAGGAAGGAAAGCAGAGTGCAAATAAACCATACATTACATAGTTAGTCGTGAAGGCAGAGTGGTAACGAAGACACACATCAATGGAGAGGAGAAGATGAATGGTCAACCTTACCTGAAAGAGAGAAGCAAAAAAAAGAGGGAATTAGATTTTGGTTGTCTTATTGCAGCATGCTGCATTGTACATACATTTACAAAATGTCTGTTTTTGAGTGGATGGACCTGGCAATGGTGTTTGTTGCCCTGCAGTTTTGTACAAATGCCACAACAAGTTTAAATTAGCAGTTTTTAAAATGGATTTAGTTGTTTAGTCACACTGACATTTACATGAGGGTCTGTGAAAAATGTCTCATTTTATGAAACAAGCCTTGCTTTTGTGTTTGAGAAAAGTTTACCAAAGTGAAGTCGACCCGCTGTCATGTCACATCACACCAAAAGCTGGACTTGGTGGCTTGTTGCCATGGAAACATATGAACACGCTAATGTAACTGGTCAAGTTCTGAGAAAACACAAGACAACACAAGATGCACCTAGGAAGAGTACCTTTGGGAGAGGAGATTTAAGCTTTCCTGACCACAAACCTTATTTTAATAAACAATTGTTCAGGAGAACACTTACCACTTTAGGTTTATTATTATTCTATTATTTCCTGAGTGCTGAGTTAATCGTCCTATTGTTGGGTTTGTTTGCTAAGTCGCAGGGCCTAGACAGTCTGTGAAAAGTTCCAGGACATCTCATCAGTAGTGCAACTCAGGGTCAGTACTGATGAGGTGTCCTGGAAATGTTCACAGTCAAGGTAAATAACGATTACAGATCATATTTCAGCAGTTCACACTCACATATTGGCTCCATGTCATTCATTTCTCTTAATGCATCAAGACAGACTGGGCTCCTAATGCTGTTCGTAAATACAGTCCATAAAACATGACCAAGATGTTGGTGCCAGCAGTCAGCTGCTTACTTATTCTGTTTCTTGGTTGTTTTTGCAAAGTAATATACTCCGCTCTGTCCATAGACCTCTGAGCTATGCCCTCATCACAGACCTACCATGTGCACCTGGAGTAATTGAAACTACCCCAAACAAATACGGAGACGTAATAAATGAGAAGTAAGATGAGTTTTGAGCCTGTGCCAAGGACTTCCAGTTTTACACCTCATTTTTAATGGGCTCCTCTAAATGGCTCGCTAATGACATTTTCAGCCATTTACAAAACCAAAGCCGCAAAATTACCAAAATATGCATTTCTTTCAAACAACCTTACCCCCTTCCCCTTATGATACTCTGCTTTCAACGCCCCTTCACCCACCCAAACCCCCACCCCAAAATGAAGGAACTTTCAAAAAGTGGAAAGGAAAATTTCAAAAAGTGGATCCTTGAACATAATATTGATTGGTTGAATTCTGCAGAGATGTTTCCACAGCGCTTGTTTCAGTTTGGCTGAGAGTAATTATTATCCGTACCTGGCCAAACGTACGCATGGTCCGTGGCACAGCTAGCTTCTGCCTTAAGGCACTTCCAAACACTTACTATTCACAGGGAATTGCATAATACTGCATCATATCCGACACTAGCATCCGCACTGCATTCAACACTTCATTCAGTTTCACACAAGGTAGTATTAGCCTAGCTATAAGCCTGCCTACGCACTTCCACTCAATTATTTTCTCTAGTCTAGGTTTGCTTCAACTGACATGGTTGGCTCTGGTGTATCTTTACTGGGCCAATCAGTGAACAGAGAGAGTGTTCGTGAGCGATGACGTCGACTTTGTGTGCTACATTTCACTTGTGTGTATGCAGGCTTATAGCTAGGCTAATTGCATATGTCACGACCAGTGTTGGGGTCGTTACTCAAAAAAAGTAATCCATTACACATTACTCGCTACTGTTAAAAAAATGTAATGCATTATTTTACTTTTTTACTCCTTATGGAAAGTAACATTACTTTGCGTTACTCATCAACGGCCTTGAGCAAAACACATACATTCCAATGAGCAAGATGTAAGACAAGTCGTTCTTTCGTGTAATTTAACGAAAACAGGCTACACCACAAAGTTGGTGAAAATCTAAAGACCACTGCACAGGGTCGTATCAGTATTGCACTGCTGGCAGGCTTATGTCTTAAATAAACAACCTGAAAGTCTAAAACAGGCTAACTTCATAACAGCGCTCACTAAAAATAGAATGAATTAAATATCATGCAGACACTGGCGTCTAGGGCAAAGGCACTTTCTTAAGTCATTGGGGGTGCTCCCCACTAAAACGATGATCATACTGCATAAGAAGTCTTTCAAATCTTGCATCGGACAACCGATTTCTATTAGGCTTCAGCACGAGACCGTCTAACCTGAATAGCCTCTTGACTGGCGCGCTAGATGGGGTAGCTTTGTTAATTTTCATACACTTTTTATATGAGGGAAACGGTTAAGGACTTCAATGTCTGACTCCGACTTCAAATACTCTGTTGCTTTAATGTCAAAGTTGAAGGAAGCTGTATATTCCTCATTCTCATTAAAAGCAATTCTCCTTCTCAGCGACAGTGCTATATGGCAGTAGGTTTCTGATTCTGCTGCGCAAACGGTCCCACATCATGGTGCAAAACACAACACAAAAAATCCTCACTGCTTCTCCCTTCTCCTCTTCCCTAACCCATTACACTTTAACTTCGGCAATGTCTCTCAACATATTAAAAACAATGAGCTTATCGCCACCCCCGAACGTTATGGTAGATGACTTAGCCATTTCCCCGAATTTAAGCGTGCACCTGAGGATTTTGGGGGAGGGTCCAGGAATGCATCTCAGATATCTGTGGTCAGACTGTTCACTGGGGAAGTTCAGTAATCAGCATATGCACTATTAGTAACTGTAGTGTGATTAATTAACTTATAACAGTAACGCGTTACACTACTACATTACCGAAAAATGTAATGTGAGTACAGTAACGCGTTACTTAGTAACGCGTTACACTTATCTCTGGTCACGACCAGACGAGCCATATTTTGACTCTCTAGTATACATTCAACAGAGTATGTGTATGTAAAGCAATGTATCACACATCAAGGTGCCTGTAATGATTTTTTAATTCATTTCAAATAAAGTAGGCTAGAGTGGGCAATAATTGCATCAGATTATAACTACTACACAACAACTTTGACATGGGACTTCAACAACATCCAAGAGAAAAGCGCCAACTTTTCAGACCCGTTTTTTTACATATTGTATTAGGGTTCTGCCACCCCTGCCACTGGACTGCAACCCACTCTCTCAATTAAAGTGCAAAAAACATGGACTGGCCATGTGCCAACAACTGATAAACAGTTCCTCCAATTAAGGCTTGTGCATCTCTGTTCTGGACCACAGAGCCCATCACGTTGTTATAAAACTGAACGTAACATAGACAGTATGAGTATTATTACAACAAAGGAGATTACCATTCAGTGCTGGACATGTACTGTAATTGGCATGTAAGGAAAAAGAGAGAGGAAATAGAGGAATGCTCTTTGTCTTTGCCTCGCAACCTTTAGTAAATGAACTCATTAGTCACCATCCTCGACACTAAAAAAAAAGCTAACGCTAACACCCTGCCCCTAATTAGCTCGCCTTCCCAAACAAATTACTGCTTGGGAATAAATACATCTGGGATCTGGCGCGGAGAAGCGTGGCGGCGTCACACGCTGAAGGCCTGCCAAAAAATTATGAATGTAAATGAGAATAGGGGGCCACGCAGCTGCCAAAAACAGTGAAGAAAAAAAAAAAATTCTCGCATGTAGCAGGTAGCCTGGCGTGTGGGCCTGCGCCAAAAAACGAGCGTGCCAAGCTAAGCCGGAGGGGAGGAGCGGCGGCGGTGGCGTCAGTGGCGGCTTTTGTGTGCGGCCCTCTGGCACCATGCTTGTGTGCGTGCCATCGCCTCACCTCACATCAGCGACCTTCGACCCCAGGGGCTGAGGGTGACAGGATATCAAGCGAGCGAGAAGATGAGCCATGAGCCAGAGAGGACAATGGCGGGGAGAAAGTTTCGGGAGGGTGATTGTGTGTGTGTGCGCAATGCATGTATGTGTGTGCGTTATATTGTATGTGTGTGTAGGTGTGTCTGAGTGAGAGAGAGAGAGTGATTATGTGTGGTTGTGGATGTTTGTGTGTGTGTATGTGTGTGTGTATTTGTTCATGTTTTTGTGTGTGTGCTTGTTCAATAATGTTTGTGTGTGTGTTTGTGTGTGTGTGTGTGCGTGTATGTGTGTGTGTGTATGTATGTTTGTGCTTGTATATCTGTGTGTGTGTGCATGTATATCTGTGTGTGTCTGTGTGTGTGTGTGCATGTATATGTGTGTGTGTGTGTGTGTGTGTGTGCGAGTGTGTGTGCATGTATATCTGTGTGTGTGTGTGTGTGTGTGTGTGTTTGTGTGTGTATATGTGTGTGTGTTCGTGCGTGTATATCTGTGTGTGTGTTTGTGTTTGTGTGTGTTTGTGTGTGCGTGTATATCTGTGTGTGTGTGTATATCTGTGTGTGTGTGTGTTTATGCGTGTATATCTGTGTGTTTGTGTGTGTGTGTGTGTGTATATCTGTGTGTGTGTGTTTGTGCGTGTATATCTGTGTGTGTGTGTGTGTGTGTGTGTGCATGTATATCTGTGTGTGTGGGGGGGAAGGGGGTTTTTGAAATGCAAGCGTAAAAACAATCCCAACTCAGTGAGGGCGCATGCATGATGGCGCTAAGCAGATGGCGCAGGGGCTGCTGGAAGGCGGGCGAGCGGCTTTACGCGGCCTCCCAAGGAAATGTCACGTCCTCGAAATCAGGGAAAGAAGCAAGGGGGAGCAAAGAAGCAAGCTACCAGCTAAAGACCAGAGTGTGATTTTCCACTTCAGCTGTGGCTGGTGAGATCACAGATTGTTCATTACTTCTCAGGGCATCCATGTGATGTCCTTTTTATGTGATGTCTTTTTTTTTTTTTTTAGTGCTGTTCTCTGTGCCATTCTACGAAGCTTTTCTCTCAGGCAGTTTACAGCTGGAAGGGCCGACAGTAAACACCAACACATTTTTACGATTCTTGAAAGATTCACATTCGTGAAGATTTGCTGATCCAGCCTGCACCAATAAAGGCCCATATGCATGAGGCAAACTGTCTTTTTATTCTGAATGAAAAAAAAGATTCATCTACATAATTACAAGTCCTATTCCCACTCCATCTCCAGATTTTTTAGTTATGAATCATCGGCTTGCGTCGAGGACGACCCAGAAGCAGTGGTGTGTACAGCACCATTGCTCGGTGCATCCGGCACCCCCCGCCCAGAACAGGGATTGTGAGAGACGGCTCTGCTTGACTTCAGTTCGGCCCTCCCAGGACACCCGAATGCCCTCTAAACTTCTCAGCGGGGACAGCGCAGAGCAGGCAGAGAGAGAGGCCTCAAGCGATTTCCCCCTCCCCAGGGCCAGAAGAGAAAAGAGGGAGAGAGGGATAGAGGGAGAGAAAGAAGAAGGAGGTTGGGGAGGGTGTTATGGTGGAGGTGGTGATGGGGAGATGATGGGAAGGGAAGCTGAGGAGAGGAAGGAGTGATCAGTGGAGAGGGAAGACAAATGCCCTCCAACCATAATTACAATGCATCTCAGTGGTGCGTCTTATCAAAGAATTTGTCTAATTGTGAACGCTGTGATCAGCGAAAAAATAAAGAAAGGAGAGGGGGAGAGATAGAGGGAGGGAGGGAGGGAGACAGAGAGAGAGACAGAGAGAGAGAATGAGTAAGAGAGAGAGGAAGTAACGCTCGATGCGTGCAGCAGGGGGCAATTAGCATAAAGGACACATTCAATTTAAAAGGAAGTGCTTGCTGGGTATTTTAGGAGGCCTCGGATTATGTTCCCTGTCTGCCTCAGCACTCATGCAAAGCAGGGTACAGGAAGAGATTACACGCTCCCTGGTCCCAGGTAGACATGGTGGCTGTGCGCGTACAACTTGTTGTATGCTGCCTGTCGAAAAAAGTTAGAGGAGCAGGACTGCTGGCTGTGGCCTCATGTAGTGTGGATTTCAATTTCCTCGCCACATTGTAATGTCCACGAAGCAGGTACCAGGCCGCATGAGGTATCTCAGACAAGCATAGAAAACACATCTCATTGAAAAGCAGAAATATGCTGCCCATACCCCCCCCCCAACCCCCCCCCCCCCCCCCCTGCCACACACACACATACACAGACACACAGACACACACTTCCTTATTTCACAAGGCACCCAGGACAGAAAATAATACTGGTGAGATTTCTAATCTTTCAATGGCTGCTCACTGGCACCTAGTAGAGAAAACTGCTCCTCACTCCTACTTGCAATCCCTTCAAGACCTCCCTTTTCTTTTCAGAAGTGGCTTTTCTATTTTGGATGCTGATTTTTTTTTTTCTAAAGCAAACAAGAAAAGATACCTGGATGGAAACATGCAACCATAGACATTTGTACCGTGTGTCTTCAAAGAAATGTTTAAAGGAAGTGGCTACTTCAAATGCCTATGAATAGCACTATATGACTGGGAATATGCAGGTGGTGATGTGGGTGTTGATACCTCTTAGGAGATGTGTCAGGCCGGCTGGTTGAGAGGGGACCCACTTTTGCCAAGAGAGTGGGTCGCAATAATGGGAAGGTGTCCTTGGGACAAGGGGGTGGGTGTGGGGGGTGGTGGTGGTGGCTGGAGAGCCTCACTTATGGGGAAGGGTGGTGGGTATGTGTATGGGTGGACAGGTGGACAGGTGGGGGCCACGCCAGGCTGTTTACAGGCTGTGCCCAGCGGGAGAGGCAGGAAAAGTGCAGTAGCATTTGATGTCAACTATGCAGCCCAGTGATTAACGCAGCTGGGGTCTCTAGGAGCCGGGAAGTGCAACCTATTGTGCATCCTGCACACTCTCTCTCTCTCTCTCTCCTACACACACACACACACACACACACACACACACAGTCACGCACCTTCATCAGCCTCCACACACCCACACAAACATGCTCACTCACATGCACACACATCCACACACATCATATGCACACACACAAACACACACACACACCTGCACCAATATCCATATCCATAGGTAGCCATGTAGCTGCTTTGGGGTTGTAGTAATCAATACCCAGCCCTTGAGTTGACATTTCTGCTAAGCCCTAACGGTGCAGTCTTTTCTGTCTGAGTGGCCTTGTGTGTGTGTGTGTGTGTGTGTGTGTGTGTGTGTGTGTGTGTGTGTGTGTGTGTGTGTGTGTGTGTTGGGGGTGCAACAGCCTGGTTATTTGTTCAGAAAAATATCATCCTGGCCTTACAATGATATTAAAGAGAGGCGAAACAATCTCATTCACTGCTGGTTGCCACTGCTGGCTTTTTCTGTTAATTTTACCACATCAACAATTATGGTTGATGGGAAATTCAGGAAACAATCAGAGATAGGTATTGATTCTTATTACAAAAGAAGCACGCAAATGATTTATGTGGATAGCCTGAGTGAAGCGGGGGGGGGGGGCTTCTGTCAAAGAAATTGACCCTTGGCATCTTGCTTGAACACCACTCTAATCTCTTACTGAGTGTGTGAAACAGCCCGGATTTGATTTCAATATGAAACACGAAGACAGAATACAAAAGCAATTATTTCTGACGAAAAATGTAATGCTTCAAACGCCAAGGTGACCTTTCTGGGCTCGATTTCTTTTTTTTTCCCCCCACCCCCCCCCCACCCCACCCCCTCTTACTCGCTCTCTCATTCGCTTGGTGGTTTTCACAGCATTATCTTGAAGTGAGGTCTACTTAGCTCCAGCTTGTTTTTCCATTAGGGTCGCCGTTTAAAGCAAGCGCTTGCAATCAAACTGATGAAATTAAAGTCATCCCGTGTCCGCGTTTTCGGCGTAATAAGAGCTGAGAGATTCAAATGAATTGACCGGACACAGAGATTCATTAGATGTTTAAGCAGGTAATTAAGACGCGTAAAGGAGATTTTTTTTTCTTGTCTCTTTCGCAAAGCTCAGTGGAGGCATGCCCACCCCAAACAAGAGTACAGTACAAAGGAAGCTCTTACAAGAAAAAAAAACACTTTCTCTGGGTCATGTATCATATAGACACGACACAATGTGTGCATTCATGCTGGTGTGCATGTATGTACACAACCTTCTCACTCAGGGAACTTTGAGTGAAATAGGACATGACAGGCACGCAGAGATAGACTATAATGGATCGCTTAGCCACCAAGCCTCCAGATTAGATCATGTGTGGTCCTTCACTCCGCAGTACTTGTTGCCTACTCACAAGCTACGGAAGGAAGTGTCAGATCACAGTATACTGAGTGGCGGGTGTATGTGTGAGCGTTTCTGTGTGTGTGTGTGTGTGCATGTATTTATATTGTGTGTGTATGTGTGTGTGAATATATATATATATACACATGTATGTGTGTGTATGTGTGTGTGTGTCTGCATGTGTGTATGTGTATTGTGTGCGTGTGCGTGTGTGTGTGTGTGTGATTTGCACGCGAGATGTCCTTGGCTGTAATCGCGTTAACTAAGAAAAGCCGGTGCATTCCTCGCTGTTGAACAGGCACCCATGAAATGAGATGGCCACAGACGCCGCGTCAGGGCTTTAGAGAGGGAACGGGGGGGGGGGGGACGGACGACCGCCACAGGCTGGCCACAGACATCCCAGCACAAAGAGAGAGGGCGGCGGACATCTGCATGTATTAGTGCAGCCCACTCGTGCATGCATCAGCAGTAGGCAGCTGCTGCCTCACATCAGAGGCTTCTTACAGTACATGTTCATAGGGATGCAGCCCCTCGCAAAGCTACAATGCTCCCTTTGATGTCTCGCCCTGGCATGCTTTGCTATTTTAAAAAAAAGATAGAGTTTATTTTAAGAAAATCATGTACAGCATGTCTATTGATTTTGCGATCACCTTGAAATTTCATCAATTTGGGTGTCAATAAAGTACATCAATCAATCAATCAATCAATCAATCCATCCATCCATCCATCCATCCATCCATCCATCTATCTATCTATCTATCTATCTATCTATCTATCTATTTATCTATCTATCTATCTATCTATCTACAGGTATCTATCTATCTATCTATCTATCTACAGGTATCTATCTATCTATCTATCTATCTATCTATCTATCTATCTATCTATCTATCTATCTATCTATCTATCTATCTATCTATCTATCTATCTATCTATCTATCTATCTATCTATCTATCTATCTATATATCTATCTATCTATCTATCTATCTAAATGTTTATATCTTGTCTGAATATGTTTTGTCTAGAAAACTGCATTTTGTCTAGAAAGCAGCTGATGTGCCGAGGGTAAGGGTCGCCTGACTGGGCCCAAGTTTTCACAGTCCATAGGTAGGTTTATATTCCCTCTATAGTGAAATATAGAAACAGAACTATTATCTATTCCCCCTTTTCTGTCTTTCTCTTCTTTTGAGGAGCTCTCAATCCAGTCTGCACGATCAAGACACTTCCCTTCACTTCACAAAAACTTTAAATTATTCATCATATTTTTATCAATCACTCCCTGACCTATAAAGTCTTTATGGTCACGAGAGAAATTTTAAATTATTCAGAAACAAGGAAAAAAAAACAGAACTCTTGATCTATTCTCAGTTTTCTTTGTCTTGGTTCTCTCTGATAGTGTGTGTATTTTTGTCTGGGGTGAGTCAAGGACTTGTGTATGTATCCAAGACCGTCTCGGTTCGTTCGCCTGAACTTCTGGTGCGTCTATCACGCCAGCTTGGTGTCAGTCACCTGCGAGCGGGAAACAGGGAACGCTCGCTGTCCCCTGTGACTTGTGACTCAGGCCCTGCAAGCTGCCTCGACAGATCTGCCGTGCCTCGGTGGCGAATCAAAGGCCTGGTGACACCCGGCCAGAAATCGTCGTGGCACCCTCCGGTTTCTCGCTCAGAAGCAAAGCGCGAGCGTATAGTATGCCTCCTCCCTTTCATCATTACAGAGATCCACAGCCCTCCTCTGACACTGCGAAACGGGCGACTTTCCAGAGGACCTCATTTACTGCACTTTGATTAGAACAGCCTGTCATTTGCTTTGCAATCAGGGCAAAAACGAAAGATGCAAAGAAGTCCTTATTGATAAGAAGTCCCGATTTTCCTTCTTTTTTTGTTTCATCGGTCTGTTTTCCTTATGGGACACTGGTGACTGTGGAAGGAATGAGAGCAGGAGGGAAGGAGAGTCACAGGAGGTGGAATGGACCAAAAGATAAAGATGTACAGCAGTATAAATGGCAGTGAAGAGAGGGGAAAATTCCTGGGAGATGACACAGAAAGTAAGAGAAAAAGGGATGAGGGGATTGAGAGTGAGAGAAAGAGAAAGAGACAGAGGAAGGTAAAAGAGTAAGAGACCAAGAGAGAGAGAGAGTCAGAGACAGAGACAGAGAGAGGGAGAGAGCAAGAGGGAGGAAGGAAAGAGAGACAGCATCAGACAGAGAAAAAGAGAGAGAGAGTGAGAGCGTGATAGGAAGGAGAGAGAGAGTTAGAGAATGATAAAGACAGTGTGATAAGACAGAGAGAGACAGACAGCCTGCGACAGAGAGACGGAGAGAGTAAGAGAGAGAGACTGTGTGTGAGAGAGAGTGATAGGAAGGAGATAGTGAGTTAGAGAAAGATAAAGACAGTGTGGAGTGAGAGAGAGGGTGAAAGAGAGAGAGAGACAGACAGAGAGTCAGAGCAGAACCTTAAGTGCCCAAAGAGAGGAGCTATGCCTTAAGAAACAGAGGGAAGCTGAGTGGAGAGGAGTGGAGAGGAGAGGAGAGGAGAGGAGAGTAGTGGAAAGGAAATGCCTGGTGCTTGGGAGGGTAGTAAATGGGGCCTGATATCCGGCAGGTTCAATGTCACCCTCATTTGTCCCACTCAAGGCGCCCAACCATGAAAAGACAGCCCTGGCTAGGGCCACTGGGACGAGCCCTTGGTCACCTCCAGCTCCTGGGGACGAGCCAGCCTACCTCAGACTACACTGTTCTGTTATTATGGATACTGATGCTGCTCCACTTCATCATTCTCTACATTACACTATCACATTTAAATTAATGTCAAACTAAGTTGAAATATGTTCCTTAAATGCAAACGTGAAGGTTTGAAGTGAAAAGGTTCTTCATGTGCTCTTCAAAAAAATTACTCTCTAAAATTGCCGGTAAGGAAAGAGTGTTGAAAGAGATTATGTAAATGCTACAAAACAGAAAACAAAAAAGGTGCAAAAATCATTTAATCAGTGGATTCTAAGTTGTTATGTTTCCTTAACAAAGACAGCCCTGATGTTGTCCTAAATATATCATGAGTTCATGATGGGGTATGGCATACTGTGTGACCCAGCAGATCTCTCATTAGTAGAGTCATATGGCTCCAGAATAGCACTAATTAAAGAATCCAGATGTTTCATTTGTCATGCTACGGAGCGTTTAGATCATCTTAACTGAATTACTGAATCTACATTGAAACAGTTTTACAATGACCTCATTATAAGGGATGAAAAATTTACTTTAAAGAATGTCATTTACAAAGTTAGCATTAATTAGTTTTTAAATATATATATATATATATATATATATATATATATATATATATATATATATATATATATATATATATATATATATATATGTTTCACATTAAGCTGCTTCCAGGGGACATCATTTGTATGATGGTCAAAGTGCAGAGTCAGACAAAGAGCAAAACTGAACTACAGATAATGGATACCTTATTTTATGTAGTTTGAAAATGTTTTGCTAGTTTGATATAATGCCCACCATTTTATGCGCAAACATGGGTGTGTACAATCCTCCCGCATGTCGCTTAACATCAGTACTTTATACATTAGACCCTTTGCTCATAACAAGACTTGTGGTGCTATGTCTGCTCATTGCTAGGCAGATTAGTATTTACAACCTCATTGGCAGGTTTAATAAGCAACACAAGTTTGACATTAGCAACACTAACACTTGTAACAAACAAGAAAAATACACTTACACACTACATTGTACCCATAGTGGCTAAAGATTTCTGGAATTTGGAACATAAAACTCCTAACTGCATTTTGACTAGGTAATATTCAGCTATTATCCTACATTTTCTACAGAATCTACGAAGTATCTATATATCTATCTACGTATCTACCTGTAACTATAAAAAATCATTGTGTTTGTGTTACCTTAGAATGACCCCTATGGGCAACTACTTATGGAGTCAGTCCCCTTCCATGGACCTTATAATGTTGAGTACCCCAACAACAGACAAACTGAAGCATTTTCATAAGACAGGTTTTTTTTTTTGCACGTTTACAGCATTTGATGTCCCACTGTAGCTTCTCCTATATACTTGGAATCAGAGGGGTATTTAGTTAGTTGCAATCTACACCTCGCCGCTAGAGGTCGATGAATCCAACATACTGCAACTTTAACGCAATGTCATTAACCTATTTATTGCTATTTTTTTTTTCCAACAGGCCAAACACTTACAACTTTAGGAGCGAAAGAGCACACATGCGTGACATTCCTTTGAGTGGAAATTCACAAACCTCTCCTTGACATGCTGTCAGTGTGACAGACAGAGAGAATGCCCACCCTTCAGTGGTAAGCAACCCCAGCAAGGAGTATGGCTATCGGTGTCTTCTGAGAAGAATTTTCTCATTTCAACACCACGGAAGATCCCCCCCCCCCAACCTCTCAGCCGAGGAGCACATGATTTATTTTTGTCTTCAGTCCAGCCCCAGTGTGTGTGTGTGTGCGCCGTGAGAATGATCTCACAGTTTGTTGAGGCCAGCTTATGGAGTCAACACAAACTGTCTGGCACTGGAGAGAAACAGTAGAACTCATTTACCACCACCAGACTCCCATCCAAGTTGAGCGATTTCACTCATCTTTGGAACATGAAGCCCGATATGTGCGCAGATCCATCAGCTGTCCAGGAGCTGTCCAAATATGTATATTTAGCGACCCTGACACAACCCCGAATTCTGACACTACTGAAGGGCTTCCAAATGGATCCCATTTTTTTTTTGACAAATCAGCAAGGAAACAGAATGTGCAGCAGTTCTCCATCCTCACCAAAAAAAAAAGAAAGAAAAAATATCCCTTTATTAAGTGCCCTCAAAGAACTCAGTGGAGGGAGGGCCGTCCGTTCACCGAGGCTGAGTAATGAAAACAATTAACAATCCTAATTACCCCTCTAAATCACCACTCAATGCGCTGGCCATTGATTTGATAGACCAGGGGGCGCCCTGAGTTACGAGGAAGAGCCGCTTGGGTGGGAGGCGGGAGGCGGGAGAGGCAGGAGCAGAAGCGGGCGGTAGCGGACGCGTAAAAGAATTTACGGCGAAGGCCGCGGAGCTTGGCAGCCGCCACCAGCCACCAGCCACCAGCGCCAGGGGTAAATAAATCTGGAGGGAATATGGAGTGGCCGAGGTTGGGGCTGGGGCGTTTGAGCAGTCATATTTCCACTGTCCGCTGTGTCTCCCTCCGTTTCCCCCTCCCCCCGAGGACGCATCTGTCTCTGTCGATCTCGTCCCTGCCCGATACGGCTTTAAGTAGCTCATTACTGGGCAAGGAGCTGATCAGTCAATAATGATCAATAAAGCCACACACACTCACACACACATACACACACACGCGCACATGAATGCACACACCTAACCCTTGACACACACTCATGCACATACAGAAAAATCAAAGCGGTCAGCAGAAAGGGAGTGTGTTTTCAAGGATACACAAAACATGATGAGTCTGATGAGAAATCACGTCTAAGCTCATTTTTCCCCCGTACACAAAGACACGTAACGGCACCTCCCAACCAACAATAATATGAAAATGGCTTTTCAAAACATTTTTATGTAGTTTATTTTTTTTTAAATAAAGGGAGGAAACTGTGGTCAAACCAAATCCACTCTTGTGGCCTTATTTGACTTGAAAAGAGTCACATTATTAATCAGATAAGGAAAACAGTGGACTGAAATTGACTGAGGAGAAGAAGAGTGTTTTCTTATTATTCCCACCTCTGAAAGTGCTGGCTGTCAGAGAACAAAAGAAAGTATTTCAGAGAAAAAAAAGTCCTGTCCCCCCGCTACCACCACCTCCCTACTTTGGTGATTGTATCTTGTGATGTTAGTCACCAACCTCTCCTCGTTCCAAACTCAAGCAGGGAGAAATCAATGTCCCAGCACCCTCGGTAAACACAGCTTTGTTAACAGTAACCGTCACTTCAAGGGTCCTCATCTAATAACACAAGTCCGTCTCTGCATGTCCAGTCCTCCCCCGCATGAGCTTCAGTAAGACTGCATGACTGCTATTGTTCAACGTGGTGCTCTAGTGACTGTGGGTCTCTCGGAATAAAGCATGCGAACGGACTACTTGTGGAGTGATATGAAAAAAGCACAAAACCCTCCGAACGTTGGAGTGGCACATTCAAAGTCAACGGGACGCTTGACAGCATTCCAAAGGGCCGTATAATAAAGTATTTGAAGTGTGGCGGGGAGGGTGGCGTCCCAAGACCATTTAAAATGGAGGACTATAAGGCGTCTGGGTGAGTGCAGAGGAGGTGTGATGGCATGCGGGTTTTCCTCTCCCTCGGCAGACATGCATAACACCACCAGGAGCCTCACTCATCCATCCTGCCGAGCAGAGCAGAGGCCCTCATCTCACACACGCACACACACACACACACACACACACACACACACACACAAGCACACACACACACACACAGTCGCACACATGCCCTAAAGGCACACTCACAGAGTCACACAACACAAACACACACACAGACACACACACACACAAAGTCGCACACATGCACGCAAAGGCACACTCACAGTCACACAACACACACACATACACACACACACACACACACACACACACACACACACACACACTCACACAAGCACAGCGTGGGAGTACAAGACAATAGCAATTTAAAGATATCATCTCACCGTGCTCTCACTAACATGAGCAATGTCCTCTTAAACGCTTCTCCTCAACAAATTACAGCGAGAGAGCCATTGCGCCTCACAGGGGGAGAAGTCACACAACACATACCTCGGAGATAAAGGGATATGGCTGAGCACATCACACACAGACACACGCACACAGAATTCGTGCCACCCTCTCTTTCTACGCCTTTCTAGGCTCTAAAAAATTCCAGCCGAGCAAAACAGTTTACCTTACGGCCAAAAAAAAAAAAAAAAAAACAGTATACAAAACTCAACTGCCAATATGAAAGCATAGTCTGGTCTGTATATCACAGTATCAGATGAACAGCAGGACTTCTCGGGCTGAGTTTTTTTTTTTATGCGATGCGAGACAATTATTCTTCAGGAGATCTTTCCGGACGATTCCACCGAGGGTTCTGGTGATGTGCTGTGGACGTGTGCTGGCAAGCTTCTTCTATCAAAAGTGTAGGCTTTTTTTTTTTTTTTTTTTTTTTTTTGGACACTTGTCAGGACTGACAGTAAAGTCTGAAGAAGGACTGAGGCACGGAGCGTGTGGGTGTGTGTGTATGTGTGTGTGTGTATGTGTCTGTGTGTGGGTCTGGGAGGATTGTGCAAAACAAAGATATTCCACTGAGGGAGCTCTCTATTCTTTCCTTTTCCTTTTTTTCTCTCCCTACTGCTATGCTGACAGAGCACTTTTTGGCTCTGGTGGAACAAGTAAGATCTTAATGGAAAGAATTCTAATTGGCTGAGCTAAAGTCTACATACATTTTCCCTATTCGGTATTTAGTTACAGTCTGGCTCTCCAGATAGAAGCCTATCCATATACATAGACATATACATACATATGCAAATAGGTATTTGTGAAAAATGGAAGATGAGGTAAGCTGCATAGCCAGTGACATTATAAAATCATTGCCAGAGGATACGCTTTATGGCCTATCAATGCAGGACTGTGTTTTTAACCACCTCATAACTGATCCACTCTTCTCTCAGCAGGACTGCCACAGAGGTGACTGACTGGGGGCTGACTGGGTGCCATACCTCCCTCACACACTCACACAGACAGAGGGCAGTGTACGGCCGCTGGCCCTCTATTCACGTACACCACGTATAGTATGATGGCATGTGGCATAGCAGACAGACGCAGTCAGCGGACTCCGAATGTCACTGCACTGGGTGCCAAGTATAATTCAAAAGAGTGAGGACATCTGCACTATACAGTATAACTGGGAGCACTGAGGTGCATATTGATTATTTATAAGATTGATAAATGATGGCATGGTATTACAAAACAACAATGATATTCTTATTAATGTATATTAATCTCATCATTCTTAGTTACTAAAATTACATAAATATTCAGGACAGCACAATATAGCACAAGACTGAAAATATGACACTTGAGGTGGCTCAGATGTTTTGTAAAAGCACAAGATACACATGAAAAAGCTTTTAATTGCTAGCACTAACAAAATGTGCTAATATGTTACCTGGCACTTTTTTTACCATACTGCTGGCAATGTCATGTAGTGAAGGTTATTCTTATATCTACACAGGATATTCTGACTAAAACCACAGAACTACACAGTGCTTACATATGTAGCATTAGTAATGTCAGCACACAAATACCTACATCCACCCCCAAAAACATAAAGCCACCTTTACCCACATTTACAATATGTATTATGTGCACATAGCTATCCATTGCTATAGATATGACAGAAACCAACCGCAGAAGTGCACAGTGCTTTGCCTGTACAACTAGTGGAAGTAAGCGCACATATCATTTGTCTTCACATGACCATATTTCATCAAAATGAATTTGGAGATGCTGCCAAATATTGTCAAATTATTGCACAGTGCTGATGTAATTTGACAGCTCTTGCGGTATTGCAACAGCAACAGTAAGCAGAGTAGCCCTGATCAACACACACATCACACATCAACACAAGAAAAGATGAGGTACATCCACATGTTGAGTGCTCATCCTTGCCTGGTGCATTCATACCCACAAACAGACAGACATAGAGGGTGTTCTACACACACACACACACACACACACACACACACACACACACACACACAGACACAGACACAGACACAGACACACGCACGCACACACACACACAGCACAGCGCATTATCCCTGAAAGACCTCTGTTCACCAAGTAAAATTTTCTTTACTGCATGCACGTGGCAGAAAGAAAAAAATAATCATAATCTAAGAATACAGACATGTAAATGTCAAGTTGGTGTTCCATCAGCAACTTTGCTAATGTTAACAGACACTTGCTGATATTTTTGTTTTGTTTTCCCCATCATTAGGTACGAGACAAAAAAAAAATGAAGTCCATGTATTGTTTTCTTTTTAAGCTGCAGAAAGATTGACACCGAGATTGTCTAGATAGTTTAAAAAATAAGGAAGTAATGGCATTTTTAGTCTCGAAAAGATTGTCTCTGTTTTACCATTAAAAACAAAAGAAAACTGTAATTGTTTTTTTTAGTTTTTTGCGTCCCCCATACAGTCTATGCGTCCGCCATGACAGGCACTCGACCAAGCATTGTCAAGTTTGCGGTCTCAAAATACACATTCTTCGTATCAGACAGTCATGAAACTGTACCAGTATTACAACAAAGAGTAATACTTGATGGCTATCTACCTCAGAATGACTGCTGTTTCGGGGATCGTGGTTTTTAAGTGTAGTGAATCTGATTCAAATTTTCTGCACAACCGAAGTCTAAAAAAAACATAACGGATTTCAACGAATCAAAATCGAGATTAAAGAATCAGGTGTCCAACTACGTCATTCCAAGGAATTCCATAAGAAATACCCTCAGCCAATGAGAATCCGATCTTTTCAGTTAATCCCCTTGCACACTGCGCACAAAGTTAAACCATATCGACGGAACGCGCGTGGCGGCCGAGATCTCGCGATCGTCTCGTACCTACCATAGTACAAAATGGCTGCCACTCTGAAGCCTATAGGAGGCAAATAGTTAAACGTGTGAGAGTGGCGCATAGGCCTCTTATGCATGTGAGTCGTGCCATGGCTGGCATGCCAGGGGACGCTGGCATTTCGCTGGCGACGGGGTGTGAGAGGGTCACGGATATACAGTACATGACAGAGCCTCTGTGCCTATATTTTCCCTCCTGCTCCTCCTGATTTAGACCAGCACTGACACACACACACACACACACACGCGAGCATAAACACATACTTGCCCAGACACACACACACACACACACACACACGAACACACACACACACAAACACAGCGTAAAGCCCTTCTCCACCCATTCCTTAAGCAGTGAGTAGCTGGATGCTTTTTACCCTGCGGTGGTGTCACAGGGGGTTAGGCTGGTGCTGTGTGTGTGTGTGTGTGTGTGTGTGTGTGTGTGTGTGTGTGTATGTGTGTGTGTGTTTAAGAGTTATAATGGAAACTCCTTGCCCTTCTCAAAACACTTCACATTCCTCTGCAGCCTCAAATATCCATAGCACTTTATAAATACATCAATAAATGTTTAGAACATATTAACAATGTCAACTTCTAAATACCCACAGTTATTGGCATAAAATACAATAAAGTTGCAACATAATGTATTAAAATAGATTATTTAGTATCTACATGTGCTGTACAAATGCAGTCACATCAATGTACAATGGCGCCCGGGGAGCAGTGTGTGGAGATGGTACCATGCTCAGGGTACTTCAGTCGCATTACTAGCAGTTGGTGAATTCTAGAATTCACACATCATTATCTGTATAATACTTTATAAACATTAAAATACTTTATAACATTAAAAACTGTATTTATGGTGCCTAATATACCAAAATACTTAGGCCTCATTTCCGCCGACTGGAGCGTGTACAGCACGTAACCGTGTACAATAATGTGTGTATGTGTGACAGAATACGCTCAGAACACACTTGCGGTGGAAATGGTCTAATCTGTTGACGTGCATTTTAAATGAATACAGACAGAAAACTGGCACTTGCTGTCTACGCGCTGTATACGGAGAGTGTTTGGTGGAAATGGTCCCTTAGGGTTTTACCTGACATTTTTATGTCTGTAACGACTGATGTTTTTAAACACACATTAGGAATAATGTCAACATTACAATGTTTCCATAAAATGATAAATGCGTTATTTGTGCATGACGCCGTTGTGGGCACTTTGTTGCAGCGCTATACCACCTCTTCACCTTGACAAGAGTGTGCGTCCGTGTCCAATGAATCACTACACCCCATGAGTCATAGTGGGCAACAGCGGGCCGGGCCTGTCAAGATGGTGGCCCCTCTGGGTAACGCTTTCAGACTGCCCCTGCCCCTTTGAGGTGCATCCCCGGTATCCATAGACAGATCACCTCAAATACACACAAACGCACATGCACACACTCATGCAAACACACATATATGCACACAGACACACAAACACACCCACACATACACACACACACACACACACACAGACATACAGACATGCAAACACACACACCACACACCAACACACACGGACACACACACACACACACACACACACATGCTGTTGGAACGGGTCATTACAGGGGATTATTCTTCTCCCACCCCAGAGACAGTTCTGCACGGGACATGACCTTGGCTAGGCTGCTTTTTATTGTTTGTGCCCCCACCACCCCCCTCCCAAACCCCAACCCCCAATCCCCATCCCCTCCCTGGCTTAAGGTTAGTGCCACCCCCCCCCCCCCCCCCCCCCCCCCCACGTCCATCTCCAACCCCCACATCTGCTCTACTTGCACCCCCCCCCCCCCCCCCTTCCAATCTCTCACACACACACACATCCCCCACTGAAAACCTCTGTCCCTCTCTCTGCCTGTCTCTTTCTCTCTCTCTCTCTCTCTCTCTCTCTCTCTCTCTCTCTCTCTCTCTCTGTTGCTCTCTCTCTTCCTCCCTCTCTCTCTATCTCTCTCTCTCTATCTCTGTCTGTCCCTCTCTCTGCCTGTCTCTTTCACTCTCTCTCTCTTTCTCTGTTGCTATCTCTCTCCCTCCCTCTCTCTCCCCCTCTCTCGTTCTCTCTCTCTCTTTCTCTGTTGCTCTCTCTCCCTCCCTCTCTCCCTCTCTCTCTCTCTCTCTTTCTACAAGTCTTCCTTCCCCCTCCCCCCCATGTCCAGCCTGCTGTGCTGCTGTGCTGCTGTGCGCTGGGTGGTGGTGTGGTGGTGTGGTGTGGATAGTGACTAGCTACTGCTGTGCTGCTGTGCGCTGGGTGGTGGTGTGGTGTGGATAGTGACTAGGTACTGATGGGCACCAGCAGGTGTCACATGCTGCTCAGGAGTGGAGGGAGGGCGGAGGGCGGAGGGTGGGCAGGCGGGCAGGCGGGCAGGCGGCTGTAGCTGTGGCGCTCGACGAACCGCAGCGATGCTAAAAATAAGCCGCCCCGACAGCGGGGCCTTGTGGCTGGTGCGTGACGGTAAGGGTGGGGGGTGGTGGTGGGTGAGGCCAGCTATAAACCAACCCCTCCCCACCACCCACCACCCGCCAACCCACCACCCGCCAACCCACACACACATACACACACACACACACACACACACACACACACACACACACTTGCCCCCCTCTACCCGCCAACCGCTCCAACCGATCAGCAAACAACATGAGCCAGACGAGTACAACCCCCCACCCCACCCCATCCCCCACCCAGCACATGCCCATGCCCCCACTCTTCTGCCCCAGCACACTGGAGCACGTATGGGGTAGACATTGAGGGTCCGCGGGTCTCTCCCCACCACGCTCATTTCTCTTCAATGGTCCGTCTCCATCTCCTTCTCTGCTGTCGGTGTCTCAGCAGGTCTTTGCTCCCCCACTTGTTTTTATTTTCAGTCCTTTTCTATTACTGTCCTCTCTTCTGCTCTCTTCATCAAACCATATTTTTCAAGCCTCTTTTACTCACCCTCACCCTATTCGTGGGTGTTTTTCGTCCACTTACTCTCCATTTCCCCCCATCTCTTACTCTCTCTCTCTCCCTCTCTCTCTCTTTCTATCCCTCCCTCTCTTATCTCTCCATCCTTCTGCCTCTCTCCCTCTCTCTCTCTTTCTCTCCCTCCTTCTCTCCCGCTTTCTCTCTCTCTCTGTCCTTCTGCCTCTCTCCCTCCCTCTCTCCACTACATGACGCTACACTCTGAGTGCCAGTTCAATCTCGCAAGCTATGATTACACTGACGGGACAGAGGCTAAGACTATCACTGCGGTGACAGCGACCAATACATCAGCCAGGATGCCAAGTGAAAGGGGAAGAAGTAATGTGTGTATGTGTTTGTGTGTGTCTCTGTGTGTTTCTCTGTATGTGTGTGTGTGTGTGTGTGTGTTTGTCTGTGTGTATGTTTCTGTGTTTGTCTGTGTGTATGTTTCTGTGTGTGTGTGTATGTGTCTGTGTGCATGTATGTGTGTGCCTGTGTGTGTGTGTGTGTGTGTGTGTGTGTGTGTGTGTGTGTGTGTGTGCGTGCGTGCGTGTGTCTGTTTCTGTGTGTGTGTGTTTCTGTGTGTGTTTGTCTGTGTGTCTGTTTTTGTGTGTTTGTGTGTGTGTGTGTGTGTGTGTCTGTGTGTGTTTGTCTGTGTGTCTGTTTTTGTGTGTTTGTGTGTGTGTGTGTCAGTGTTTTTCCCCTTGCCCTCCTGCAAAGACAGACAACCAGAACCCCTCCACCAAGCCTCTCTATTGTAACTGAGCGAAGAGCCACAATCAGTAAGTCAGTCAGTCCTGAGCGAGGTGCTGCCATTTCTCTTCACGTCCACCCTTCCCCCGTCACCCGCACTGAAAGAGCCGTCACGCCGCATGTCATATGTCAGCACCTCCAGCCCACCTCTCCTCCTCTCTTTTCTTCGTTTTTTTCAGCTTCAGTTTCAGCTTCTCTCTTTTCTCGCTTTTTTTTTGGTCTGACCTTTTGCTCCCTTCTGACTGTTTCTTTCTCTCCTGCTCACACTCACACCTCTTTCTGGTTGCCTAGCGCTGTCTGTCTTGATCTGTCTCTGTCCTTTTTGATGTACACCAGCAAAGACCAGTATCATGTTCCTGTTTTATTTACAGTACTATAACTGTCTGGAGCTACATATCCAGACTAATCAGATTTAGATCTGTGTACCGTACCTCACTTTGTTTACATCTCTGAATGTTATTAAACACATTTCCACACACATTTGACAAATTAGTAAAAAAAATTCAACCTGAACATTGCGCCATTTTGTCATCGCATTATTGTGCTCATCCGCTCCGGCGCCACTGGACTGCAAGAACTGTTGTCTTGTGTCTTTCTTGCCAAACTGTGAAGCACTTTGAGCTGTGTCTTGTATGAATTGTGCTATACAAGTAAAGGTTATTATCATTATTATTATTATTATTACTATTATTATTAACATGAAGGTAAGTTTATCACAAAGACATCTGCTCACTGTAAGTGAATATTAGCAGACTGTAAAGAGCCGATGTGTGCTGCATTGGAGAAAGACTAAAAGCAGGAGAAGACAGCACAGAGAGGGCGATACAATGGTGTTCAAAGAGGAAGACGAGGAGTAGGTAAAGTTCTGGGCATGAACTGATCGTTGTCTTCAGCTGAAAATAGCTAAACGCTATAGGCTTCCTGGCCCGCCAAGCTGCACGGCGATCAGATGGAGGCTGCGGTATCTGCGGTATCTCAGCACCGTCTCCGAGGAGCCAGGGAGTGGTAAATCAAAGACGCCGAAAAGGATGGATGCTCGAAGAGGATGGATGCTCGAAGAGGCGGCAAAAAAAGAAAAGAAAAGAAAAGAAAAGGAAAATCAAACGCGCTTCCAGTGAACAGTCTCTGTTTGACTGACCCAACTTTCAGCATCACCCTCCCCTCTTCCGTATTCTCTGTCTTACACACAAACACACACAAACACACACAAACACACACACAAAGACATACACAGACACACACACACACAGACATACACAGGCACACACTCGCACACACGCACGGACATACACACACACACAAACACACACAAACACAAACATACACACACACACACATACATACACACACACACACACACACACACACTCTCTCTCTCCTCAGACTGTGAGTGTTTGAAGTAAGTGTCTGTAAACACCAGTGCTTTCCGCAAGACCCCAGCCCGACTCATCCTGGGAATTTGGGAACTTCTTCAGTTTTTATTTATCTTCAAAAACTCTGTGCATGTGTGTGTGTGTGTGTGAGTGCCTTATACACAGACACACAGACACACACACACAAACTTTTGACGCACACTCTGCACCCACCTGAACTTAAAAACTTCTGTGAGAGAAAGGCTGACAACACACAAGCACGGAAACGACCCAGAGCCACACAGACGAGCGTGACAGCATTTGGACTGAACGGTGAAAAGGCACGTCCATCACCACCACAGAAAATGTTACCGGATAGCTGAATCTTATTGCAATGAGAGGGAAGGGGATGTTTGCCAAAAGTGCCACAAAACAAAAGAAAGAAAGAAAGAAAGAAAGAAAGAAAGAAAGAAAGAAAGAAAGAAAGAGAAAGAAAGTAGGTAGGCAAAGACCGTGATCAGAGAGAGAGAGTTAGCCGAAAAAGACTGTGATCAGAGAGAGAGAGAAAGGGAGAGAAAGAGCGAGAGAGAGAGAGAG
>CM050220.1:17523423-17533423 GCA_027475355.1 Coilia nasus | reverse complement strand
TTACCGCTTGACTCCAAATGTTGTTGTCCAAACTCGTTCTCATATTATTCAGACATTTTTATGAGCTCCTCCCCAACAAGAGATAACACACATCCACTTTCTCACACTGTATCTCACAACTTCAAACAGCTTGACATGGGCGCTGCCCAAAATGTTCACTCATTCACTTTACAGCGTACTATATACTGCAGGGTGCGAGTTATAGTATTTACTTCCCTACAATAGTGCACTATATACTGAAGGTGTAAGCATTTCTGATTCGTACATGGAGTGTAGTTGTTCTTCTACATGCACATCTGAGTGAAGTATATGCAATATTGTGGGGTAGTTAATTCATTTTATTCATTTAATTCAAAAAGTGAAACGCATATATAATATTGATTCAAAACAAAGTTAAATATACATCAAGCCGTTGATTTAATTTTGATGATTAAAGCTCACAGCTGTATTATACACAAAAATTGTTTCATGTGTGTTGTTCTAATTATTCTGACATCTTTAGAGCTCCTTCCCGACAAAACACAACCTGAAACATCTCTGAAATAACAGTGTGGCGCTCCCTTAGCCTGGTAAACCTGCCCCTCGTACTTCATTTCATTTTGAGGGTCTGGACCGGAATATCTTGAGGGTCATTGTAAGCGGCCCGAGCAACACCGATCCAATCAGCAGACAGAGGGTGTGACATGTTGACGTTGACCTTGTGTGCTACATTTGAATTGTAGTGCGTAGGTAGGCTAATTGCATATGTGACGACCAGGCGTTAGCGATTGGGTAAAGGCAGAGGAACTTGTTTTAAAACTTCAGCAGAGTCCACACCTCCAGGAAGAAATCGTTTCTCACATCCTCCACTCCAGACCCTCTGTACAAAATGAAATGAAGTATGAGGGGCTGGTTTACCAGGCTAGCGCTCCCTAGCAACAACATTTGTTTGTGTCGTGGCTGCCTTTCACAGCTTTTACTGTTCTAGGCCAGGCAGGCCGCACTCAAGCAGGCCTAGAAGAGGCCCTTGTGCTTTCTCTTCCTTCCTCCCTTTCAACAAACAGCCGCCTCTCTCCTCTCTCCTCTCGGCCTCCCCCCACCCACCCCACCCCTGATGACGGACTGGCTGCCTGGCTCTTCGCGGTCGGCCACCATCATTAGAGTCATCATCATCATGATCATTATTATTATTATGACCGTGCCCCAGTTCTCCGCGCGGGGACACTTGACCTCCGCCGCTGCTCACCTCTGGAGTGCTAGTCGAGGGGGTAATAATTCTCGGCGCGGGCCGCGAATGAAACGAACCCAATTAAGGCAGGAGCGAGGAGGACAGGACAGGAT
Source organism: Coilia nasus (assembly GCA_027475355.1). Classification (NCBI taxonomy): domain Eukaryota; kingdom Metazoa; phylum Chordata; class Actinopteri; order Clupeiformes; family Engraulidae; genus Coilia; species Coilia nasus. The sequence goes on along the minus strand of CM050220.1, from coordinate 17,532,103 downwards.
GGGACGGGAGAGGAGAGGCGGCCGTGCTGTGCACATGGTCATTTAGTGGCACTGGAGTGGCAAGCGATGCGGCAAATGTAGTGTTGACCGCTGTGGGATCTGACGTTTATGATATGCACTTGCAAATGTTTTAACTCATTATTTCAAACCAATGAGTGGCACTGTATCTGTGTTAAATATGCACGTTTTCATATCTTGGCCTTCAAATTGTGTTTTTTAAGCTGCATTAGCTGTAGAATATAAAATTCTTTTTACGGCTTTCTATTATTGTTTTAGTATTACAATGCCTTTAAGAATTTACCTTCAACATAACATAACTCCAGAATTATTTTATGATTGCTGAATTAACACAAGAAATGCAATAAATTTATTCGATTAGATTAATCAGTCGTTTAATTACAGACGCTAGTATTTTGTCCTGCTTCCAACCATTTTACAGGGACTTTGTACATAAGGTTGTAGAGTGTTGAAATAACTTCAAAAATACTCTTTATGTCTACAAAACACAAGCATCCAGCTACTACAGAAAACTTTTGGTTCAGCTTGAGCATTAAAACTATAAACATAACATAATAAGCATAAAATTATACCACCATACATAAGAACATAGTTAGGCCTTTACGTTCTTTTCTCGTGGCCTACCATTTGTTTGCACACAGTAGGGTTCCATATTAAACATCGTAAAATTTCTGCTGACCCATCAGCTGAAAAAGTGCTTGCTTTCTTTCAAAAACAAAAGTGCTCAGCAAGCGAGACTGTTTTCATAAGAACCACCAAAGGAGAAGGTCTCCTGGAGACACAATAGAGGCCCTTTCAGCAGTCCATCCCCTTAATGAAAGTCTCCGCTCCATCTCCGCTGAGGTCTCGATAAGAAGTGAGTGAACAAGTGGGAGCGCTTTTTTTTGTTGTTGTTTTTGGGATGACATCCAAAACCTGCACTCAGCGCTGGTCTTTACCAGGCCTACAGATACAGAGTAGCAGTGGATCAAAGTATCTTGCCTTATGCTAAATATAAGCTTCTAAATATATTTCACAAGCGCTGTTCACTGAGGGTCCTATTAGTGAGATAATAGACGTGTTGAGTTGCTCCCTAAATTGAAAGAGTTTTTTTTTAAAGTTGTGTTTGTGTGTGTGTGTGTGCTGGGGGGGGGGGGGGGGGTGGTAGTGAAATGATACAGTTGTTGTTTCCATAAACACTGTCTCAGTTGCCAAGGGTTTAAGTGTCCTGAAACGAAGGCCAGTGTAGAGCATTGTCATCGTGACAGTTAAACGACTACATACTCTTTTGTCGTCCGGGAACACTCACACAATCACACTGGCTTCCATGCGGTTGCCACATTGCACTGCAAGGTCAAAAGATGAGAAGAGGAACACAACGGCTGCATCTTATGACCATCACACCACGTGTACATGTATCAAATGGCAAGCAGCAGACAGTATTATTGTAAAAATTACTTTCAAGGAAAAATAGCGAGAGTGAGCGAAGGAGAAGGCGAAAAAAAAACACCTTGATGCTTCACTGAATAAGACATTCCCGAAACAGCACAAGATCAGAAAAATCTGGACATTTCTTCAGTGCTCATAACCATAATAGGCAATAACAAGGACAAGCTCTCTCGGAAAACGGAAAGTGAGACAGAGCGAGAGAGGGAGAGCTGGGGGAAATATACTCAAACTAATCTGCTTAACTTTTTCTGTCACAGTACAGATGCATGACCTAGCAGAATTTGTCTTGCCCTGCACAGTTCTTCACCACAGACACAAAAGGTTCTGTTAGCAAGTAGGGAAAAAGAGCAGCAGTTCGATCAGGCTCTCCTTCTTGTTTTCTCTGAAGCCTATTCAATACCTATCAGAGACCATAAACACACAAAAACCTTTTCTCCCCTCGACTCATGCTTCATGGAGGTGCAGTTTTTTTTTAAATTCCACTGTTAAACCAAGAAGTAAATTCTCCTCTCAAGACAGGAGAACAAGAAGAACAAGACAGGAGAACATATTCCGTTTTTCTTTAATGTATATCATGTCTTGGGTGTTTTGAAAATGTATTTATTTTTAAGCAAAACCACAATTTAAGCAAAACGGCACTTGTAATAAGAGCTGGCAGCCAAAAGCCCTGGTGTCAAAATAGTGTTGGTCTGACTTCTAAATGGGAAGGTGTTTTTGTGTGGTGCGATTGTTTGCGTTGTCATGGGATGATGTGGGCACCTCATAAGAAGACAAGAGCTCAGATGAAAGAGCTTTGCAGCTCTGATAATCGATGCCATCTTTGTATTATGCTCTAATCCATAGCAACTCCAACTGACCACGGATGCTGAGAGAACACAAAGCCTCTGCAGAACGTTTGCCAGAGCAAGCCGATCCCCTCTACCCCTCCCACTCCACCTCCCCCTTCCAACACACACACACACACACACACACACACACACACACATACACACACACACACACAAGCACACACACTCACACACACAACCCTCGACACTGACCCTCATTTCTCAAATGCTATTCAATACGAATTAGCGCATAAAAATCTCATTGCTTTTAATAATTCACTTCCCAGTATCGACTCCAGTTCCATTGTGCCGGTTCGCAGTTCATTAAAAACCAGCCGGGTTTGAAATTGGTCAATATCCCTAACAAATGCCCCTACTGCCCGAGTTGCTTCATTTCAGCAACTTCCTTAGGGCCTGTTCCCTGGGTGCTCGGTTCAGCAAGTGGGGGGCAGCCATCGAAGCTCCCTATTCATTATCCCAAGAAATGGGCGACAGGCTGCTAGAGCGAGAGTGTCCACCCAGGAAGCTTCTGGAACAATTTGAGCGGTAAATACAACCTTTCATCTCCTTTGCCTCCAAGGGACAATATGACAAAACAACAACCACCAAAACCCCACCCCCACCACCACACACACTTTTTCACACATTTGCCCAGACATTCAGAGCCAGTATGATTACAACACATGGGAAAAAAATATGTGATTTTTTTTACAGTTTTTCTCAATTGGTTTGGTACATTTCTCACATCAGAATTGAAATTCTCAAAAGTTCTTGTTCAATTGTCACATCATCATGCCATTTGTGCAGATGAAAAAGGCAATTTCTCATTGCATTGAACAAATTTCAAATGCTTTTGTCCATCCATGCAAATGATTGTGTACAATTCTCCGTTTTTTCGTACATTATCAATTGCCTTTGTCATGCTAATCAAAATGCTTTGTTATGGGAATCTATCAAATAGGCTCACTCCCCAAAACATTTAGGCTATAGTTCATCATATAAGTGTTAACATGCAAAATGATTTACCAAGCTATCATAACATGTCAAGCACATTTCTATACATTTCCATAAGACATCTGTAAATATGATCTAAATTGGTAAATTGCTTGAATCTAGACTTTTTTCTAATGAAGAGAGTTGAGAAACCAATGATCAACAGTTTTCTGAATGAGCTCAAGGGAGCATCTCATGAACAATCTACTGGAAAGTATATAACCAGAGCACAATACAAAGTTACAATGTCTGACAATGGAAGGACAAGAAAATGGACAACAACAGGGAGAAGGAGAGGAAGAGGGGTGAGGCTGCATGGTAGAGGATTTGGAAGAGGATGGATTAGGTACTCCAGAAGATGCTATCCACGTTGCCGGTGTCACGTGGGTGAAAATTTGCTGCCTGACAGAGGAGAATGTGAAGAAGCTGAAGATCAGGATACAGATTTAGAATTTAGGGAGATGTTCATTTTTTTGTTTACTTACTGTATGACATATGTTTATATTTTTGACCTATGTTTACGTACTGTATTTTACCTTTGTTCTGTCCAGTGCCGTCTTTTTTTCTTTACACACTGCAATGTCAATGTCTGCCAATAAAGACGTCATTCTGTAAATGTGAATCTTGTCTTTTACAATCAATCTCACACATATACATTATATGAGGTGAAATGTACAACACTTGTCATCACACCTAAACCACATTTTACATCAAAATGTCCTTTCGAAGTGCACTATTCAATTGCCAACATGACTAATGAATTTGACTGTCTTATCCATACAGAGTGACACAATGACTAAACATTCTGATGGCACTGACATGTATATTGACACAAAAACTTGCTTTTGAGGGATGAACTAAGGATTTTGAGCAAGAGACTGGCTTTTACAGGTGATCCACTGTGTTTTGCTATTTGTCCAAACTGTTTTGAGAAATGCACTCGATCTTCTGCAAATTGCAAGAAAGATTCAAAAAATGTACCAAAGCGATAGAGAAAAACTGTAAAATGTTCTTTTTTTCTTTTTACACTTATTTTGAAGTAAGACAGCAGGTACAGGAAGTCCCCATGGAGATGATGTTGAGAGTGGGCCGTTGCCTCTCAAGCCATTGTTCAGACTCAAATGCTAAAACTCAAAATTTTCAAAACCTACTACCATTTTCTCAAATGTGAAGATTGTGTGTAAACACAATCTCCAATTGTCCAAACGCATTACCTAAAACTCTCAGCACTGAAAAGGCATTTTCAACTGAAAAAAGCAAAACTCAAAATGTCTATGTAGTGTACATAGACTAAAATACACACACTACATGTGCTGTATACAGTGCTGCGAACAAGAGATCCCTGGGCTTCATCATGCCTTTGGGCTGGGTCAGGCCACAGCACCTCATCCACATCACAAGCAATGATGTCCCTTGCCAGGCCATAGGGCAATAACCCCCTGGCATGTCGTATCCATCCTTGACACTGTTCCTCGCCTATGTAAGCCAATAGGTTGTAGCGCTTTAACAATTGAGAAAAACTGTAGGCATAAACATTGCCTCAGGTCATGCTGCTCCTCAGGGAAAAACAAATATGAAAAAAGTATATATCAGCCATGCCTCTCACACCAAACAATGACTCAGCAAGGTGCATTACAGTAGGCATAATTAGCCTTCACTCTGCTGACTCTTAGCAGAATATGAGCACATGTCATTAAAGCCATATCGCTGTACAAAAAGGTTACAAACTATATAACTGGCCAAGCCACGGAGAAGAAAAAAAAAACATCAGGAAAAAAACACTGAGAGAGAGAGAAAGAAACGTGGCCACTTTTGCTTATACCCATTTGGGTGTTCTTGGGGAAGCTCTTAGTAAATGGGACAGTGACGAAGGATGGCTGTCAAGGCAACTGGGTTGTGGAAGGAGGGAATACAAACAGGGAGGGAAAAGAGAGAAAAAGGGAAGGGAGAGAGTAAGCAAAGAGAGAGAGAGAGAGAGAGAGACAGAAAGAGTGTGAGAGAAAGAGCGAGACAGAGATAGAATGTGAGAGAGACAGAGAGTGAGAAAAAGACAGATATTGAAAGAGAGATTGAGACAGAGAGAGAGGCAGACAGACAGAGAGTAAGAGAAAGAGAGAGATATTGAAAGGGAGAGCGAGCGAGAGGGAGAGAGAGAGTGAGAGAGAGAGAGAGAGAGAGAGAGAGAGAGAGAGAGAGAGAGAGAGAGTGAGAGAGAGAGAGAGAAAGAGAGAGACAGAAACTGCCCCAATAGCTCTCACTGCTCCAGCTCCCATTTGTCAGACTATATCTGGCAATCACAGATTCTAACTGAGCTGGGAATTACAGTGTACTGATAACCTGTCTCCCTAGCATCTGTCATGAGCCACAATCTGATCCCTCCTCTGGTCCAATTTGAAAGAATTAATCTACAAGGAATCTCAAGGCAAATAAGAAAAATCACATATCACTCCCAACACCTGTTGTCATTACAGTAAAATGTAAATGCAATGCATATACTATGTTATAGGTGACATAGATATTCACATTTATGTGTCAAAATGAAAACATACCTGTGCCAAACATACACTGAATGTTATATTATGATGAATATTATATTATATTATATTATATTATATTATATTACCGTAAAATACCAAATAGTAGCCGGGGCTATTATTTGTTTCAATCCCTTAACAGACCAGGCATTTATTTGAGACCAGGCGGCTATTTGGGACAGGCTATTATTCCTTCCTCACAAAAATCTTGCTCAGCAAAACTAGTAACAACGATTTTTGTAGAGCCACAGCATATTCTATGTTGCAGCTAAGGACACATGGCTCGTTTGAAAGGTAAGACTCTAAGCTGTTAGTGGGGTAATTTATTTCTACATGCCAATGTTCTTGATTAATCCCAAGCTTTACTTTTCAGTCCCATGAAAATAAATGACCTGTTAAGCTATGCAAGATTTGACACAATTCGGCAAATAACTGCAAGTCACTTTGGATAAAAGTGTTAGATAAGTGTAATGTAATGTAATGCAAACTCAATTAAACCTCAAACCAGTGAAAGTTTATTGAGTGATTTTTTTTTTCACGAAGGTAGACAATATAAGGCCAAATACTGAACAACAATGGCCAGCAACTTATCAGCAAAAGAAACAGACAGAAAAATATCATGTACCGGTAGGCCTACATACATTTAAACAACAATAAAAAAACACCACAAGAAAACTGGTTTAACAGCCTGTTGTAAGACCAACTTCATGTCCATCCCTCAATCATCCTCCTCATCAGCAATCACTTCCTCATCATCATCATCCTCAACTACCAGTTCATTTTCAAACTCTTCACCCTCATCCTCCTGTTGCTCAGCTTCTCCATCATCCACCTGCAGTCCTTGTCTGGCCTGAACCAACATCGCTTTCCCTGCTGCACATGGCTCCCCTTCTTTGAAACAGTGGATGAAATGGTCCTCACTGCCATCGGGTGCCACTGTCAGGCCACACACCTTGAAGCACAGTATTTCATAAACATCAAGAAATCTTTCATAGGACACTCTCTCGCTAACACGCACACGCACTCCCCCTTCTCTCTCTCGTTTTCTTCAAACACGATCTCTCTCTCTCTTTATTCATACAAACAAACTCACACACACATTCACCTTGAAGGATTTTTTCACCAGCTCCGTATTTAACTCATCCCAAGCTTTAAGCACCCAGGCGACTAGCAGGCGACGAGCTGGGGCTCTCGTGTTTCCTCCAGCGGTGTAGGTTTTGTCCGCGTCACCGGCCATCCATCTGTCGTATGACTCGTGCAGACTGGCTTTGAACGGCTTATTCCAAACCACGTCAGGTGCCTGGATGTATTTTGTGCATCCTCCTGGTATCACAGCCGTAGTTATACTGTAGCCCCGCTTGAGCTCCTCTTTAGTGGCCTGGCTGATGTGGCATCGGTATGAATCCCAGACGAGAAGACGAGGGCCAAAGTTGAATTTTCCCACAACTTTCTGCAGCCATTCCGCAGTCAGATCGTCATTCATCCAGCCATTTTTTGAAGAGGCTATAACCACGCCACCAATGCTTTGCATCGCCTTCACTTCTCTGACACCTCCTTTGAAAACCACAAACGGTTTCAGTTTGGTCCCGTCTGCCTTTGCTGCTAGCACTACAGTCAAGTGGCTTTTTTCGTGTCCCGTAGTCTTCAAAGGGATACTGCGAGCCCCACGCGTGTCCACAGTAGTGGACCCGACCATGTCAAACCACACTCCAGTTTCATCCATTGCTATTATATCTCTGTCCAGTATCTTCTTTGTTTTAATAATCCGGGTTGAAAATGTCACAAACTTCACCAGCTTGTCGGTGAATTCTTTGGCGTCCTTCTGGGCAATAGTTGTACGTCGTCTGCAAGTGAAGTTGTTGCGGCGGAGGAAACGATTTAGCCAGCCAACACTGGCGCTAAACTCCTCGTCTCTGCCATCACTCACAGTAGCGTACAGTTGTTTCGCCTTTTCCCTGATCATTTTACGCGACACTCTCTCGTGGCCTGCTCGTTTGCTTAGAACCCATTCCCGTACGTTTACCTCAAGTTCCTCGCTGGCCTTCTTCCTGCCTCCACCAGGTAGCCTGACATTTTTGCTGCCCTCTTCTGATAGCTGCTGAAGCTCAGATTTTTGTTTCCGCCACTCTCTCACTCTCTTGGGGTCGACAGAAAAATGTTTTGCGGCTGCTTCCCCTGAAATTTCTTCTGCATATTTTATGACAGAGAGTTTAAATTTGAAGTTGTACTTTTTATACTTTCGTGGCACTGGAGCCATGGCGATTAACAATGTGGTCAAAGACGTGCCGAATATGGCTACGTGAAAACAAAACAAAACAGGCGAATGTTTTTTTTTATTAGACCCGGCCTTTGTTTGGAACCGGCCTTTATTTACCAAAATATATACCCGCACCCGGCATTTAAAGGGAATCCGGCGGTTAATTGGAACTCGGCTATTATTTGGTATTTTACGGTATATTATATTATATTATATTATATTATATTATAATTACGATCACAATTTTTGTTTGATGTGTACAAGTATGAAGACTGTCTCTACCACTGATGTTTGAACTTGTGTTGGATTCTTTAAGCCAAAAGCCAAAAACCCAGTTGCACCATGCCTAAATTCCAGACTCTGATAAATTAATTGAACTGCTTCATAACTTGTTTCATCACTTCTTTTTCATACTGAATGTGTATCTGTGGGAAACCTAAACAACTGCAGTTCAAGCTAATAACAATGTGTTTCAGGAATGTTTGTCAAATAACCATTTGCAACTACACTACTTCTTTAGCCCATTATATGACAAACCTCATGCTGTCAGTCAAAGGTCCCCTTTGGAAAGACTACTTCACAGAATCCACCAACTGGCTATACATTTCCTCTTCTCCACATTT
>CM050220.1:17508423-17510923 GCA_027475355.1 Coilia nasus | reverse complement strand
ATGTACACAATATGTGCGTGTGTATGTGTATGTGCGTGTGTGTGTGTGTGTGTGTGTGTGTGTATGTACGTGTGTGTGTGTGTGTCTGTGTGTGTCTGTGTACATGTGTGTGTGTGTCTTGTACACAGCTGTATTTCAGCGTGGAAACCGGACATTGCAGCTTGTGCCCTTGAGCAATGGTGACTGTGCGGTAGGGCTGCTCAATTAATCGAATTCTAATCGTGATAACGATTTCAAGGCCAAACGATCTCAAAACAAATAAAATCGAGGGCAACAATGTTTTTGTCCTAATTATTTTCTACTGTTTGTACTGTACATTAGATGTATACATTAGACATTTCTACTGTTTGTACATTAGACATCAAAGGAGACTTACTAATGTTTACGAAGAAAGGTATTAGGGAAAATCCGAAGGTACAAGAATGTTTTTTCGAAATGTTTTTGAATACATTTTCAATAAACAAAGCATGTTACTGAGGAAAACAAAATAATCGTTTGAATAATCGTGATTTCAGTTTTGGGCCAAATAATCGTGATTCAGATTTTTTCCATAATCGAGCAGCCTTACTGTGCGGTTAGCGCAGGAGGTGTGCTGGACAAATATAAATCAACCCAAGCCAGAGACCATCAAAAGACCTCACCGGCCGGCCAAAGTTGCTGGATCGGAGTCACAAAGCACAAAGCACATTTCTTCCATTACCTTTCTGTCTAAAAAGGCTTTTTGGCTGAGGCGTTACGCGACATATTATTGTGTTCTGCATGAAGCGTGCAATTGCCGTACATCACACTCGTGAACGTCAAATGACAGAAATGAAATGTGGTAAAACGAAATTAGATGGAAAGAAAATGGAGAACAAATGTTCTGTATGACAAGCATTACAAACTGTGTGTATCCCGCATGAATAATTTAACAGACTTTCGGTCCTGTAAATATGTTTCTCTATACCGATGACGGAGGAGAGAAAGGGAAATGAAAAGAGATGAAATTAGAGAGTGTGAAGAATGAACTGAGAGAAGAGCAAATGTATAATACAATACATTTGTAAAAATGGCACTGAAAGAGAGAGAAAGAGAGAGGGGGGGGGGGGGGGCAAGTCTCATCTGCCTGTATCAATGAGTGGTCTAGCCTGACAAACAGCAGGAGGAGGAGTGAGTGGAGTGCAGTAGGTCTCTTTGGATGACTGATGGAAGAATGATGTTTGAAACTGATGCAGCCTAGTTCATTTCCATGCTACACTTCTCTCTCTCTCACACACACATACACACACACACACACACACACACACACACACACACACACACACACACACACACACACACAGACACACTGCCACTCGCTGACTGACTAACACAATAATGATGACGATGACGGTGCGACACACACCAAAAAAAAAAGCCATCATCACTGAAAAATGCAGATTAGTACCACGTCTACTGGCACGCATGACTGCCTGTTGCTTCTAGGAGAAAACAAATATGGCCCCCCTCTCCCCTATTCTTTTTATGACGGAGGCAGCGGTGGAAGCAGAAACGGCAGAGCCGGAGCGCCACAATTGTGCCTTTGTTTTTCAGATTTTTTTTTTTTTTTTAAATGAGCCAGCAGACACAGACCTAATGAAGAGTCAATGGGCTGTGAGACGCTCCTCTCTTTCTCCTTTCTTTCTTCCTTTCTTTCTTTCTTCTTTCTTCTGCCTCTCCCTCTTTTTCCCAGCCGCTCGCTCACTCGCTTCCTTGCTCTTCATTTTTTATGGCCACCATATGCACACACACACACACGCGCACACTCACACGCACACTCACACACACACACACACAGATATATATATATACACACACACCTGAAGAGCCATTAGTGTGCTCTCCATCTCTCCTGCTCTGTCCTCCACCATGCACATCTGTACCAGCGCATGCCTCCCCCCACCCACAAACCCAACCCACCCCCATCCATCCACCACCTCCACCATTCAGCCCCTCCCCTACGCCTGGATCACAATGGGGCCCCATTACCTCTGCACTGCCATGCTAATTCCTCCAGGTACAAATGGACGGGGTTGTGTGATTGTAATGTACCTCCTCAAGCATCCACCGAGCCCACTCGCTCAACAATGCAACAGTAACCCAGCAGCATCGCCAAGTAATGGCGTCATGTGAAAAAATATATATATATAAAAATAAAAAAAACTGTGGCAGTTTATTGATGGGTCTGTTGGAAAAGGAGGAGAGGAGAAAAGGGAGGACAGAGAGGAAGGGAAAAAGAGGGGTGGAGACGGAGGCAGAGAGGATCTTTCCTTCCGCCCCATGCCTGACCAGACCGCACGGCTGAAGCAGCCAAGAATGACTTATGCGTCCCAAGAGCGAAGTTTATGAATTAATGGGTCCAATCTGGCGTGGCCAGCAGACACGGGCTTGGCCAAAACTCAAAAACCTCAGATGGGGGGGAGGGAGGGAGGACCTGTCTGTGTGTGTGCATATGCATGCATGTAATGTATGTGTGTGTGTG
>CM050220.1:17438423-17490923 GCA_027475355.1 Coilia nasus | reverse complement strand
CAGAGAGGAATGGGTTGATGGCAAAGAGGAGAAGAGAGACTGAGACAGAGTGTAGAGATAGATGAAAAAAGAGTGGAAAGCATGTGTGTGTGTGTGTGTGAGAGAGAGAGAGAGAGCGATAGAGAGAAAGGGAGAGAGAGACAGAGAGAGAGAGAGAGAAAGAGAGAGAGAGAGGGAGCCAGAGAGAGAAAGAGAGAGAGAGAGAGGGAGCCAGAGAGAGAGAGCGAGAAAGCGAGAAAGAGAGAGAGAAAAAGAGAGAGCCCTCAAACTACCTTCTGGTCCTGACAGCTAAAATTAGAGTCTTTCTCTCCCCTCTCCTCGCTCCTGCGCCCCTGTTGTAAATGATCCAGCCTCAGCCGCGCGCTTCACCTTGCCAGGAGGGGTGGTGTTTCATCACAGGGTGAGCTCTAAAGCCGGGCACAGGGGAATGTGTGTGTGTGCGTGGGTGTGTGTGTGTGTGTGTGTGTCTGTGTGTGGGTGTGTTTGTGTGTGTCTGTGGATGGGTGTAAGTAGACGTGTGTGGCAATGTGTGTGTGTATGTGTGTGGCGCTCTGAGAATTATACGATCAGGAATCACCACCTGACACCTGCATTCAGTGGGCGCGTGTGTGTGCACGCATGTGTGTGCATGTGTGTGTTTGTTTCTGTGTCTGTGTGTGCCTGTGTTTTGAGTAGGGTTCTGTGATCTGAATATAACAGAACAGCACTCGTCTGTGCGTGTGTGTGTGTGTGTGTTTGCTTGTACAGCGTGTATTTATGCTGGTGTGCTTTGAAGCTTGTGTGAGATGCAGTGGCGTGTTTGTTATATAAGTAAAAAAAAGATATTTTATCTTCCATGTCTGTTTGTGTGAGCGAGAGCAGGTGTCTGTGTTTCCATATGACCCTGGGAATTTATTTGCAAAAGTCAGTGTGGGAGTGAGTGAGTGTGAGTACACGTTCATGTTTTTCCGTGTATGTGTGTGTGCGTGTGTGTATATGTGTGCATGTGTGTGTATGTGTCTGTGTAAGCGTGTGTGTGTGTCTTTCTATATCTGATCATGTCTCACCCACCCCCCACCAGCCCCTTCGAAAAAAAAAAAAAAAAAAAATTCACACCGCCGACCTAGCTTCTATAGCACACTGATTTAGGACCAGCTTTCAGTGGCACGGTCGTAACCTTAATCATCACGGGCCGTACTCTCAATCTGTCTCTGGAGCTGCAGTAAAGAGCGCTTAGTAGCAGTGGTGGTGTGCCGACGCTCCTCTCCCACCGGTGTGCACTCTTCCCTCTCCCGCTTTTAAAAACGGACGGCCAGGCAAGGTCACACAGCGCTGCCTTCACCTTTACCGCGCGCGAGTTTTATGTACCTTAGCATTACAGAAAAGGCAAGGAGCTGGGGGTTGGGTGGGGGCGGGGGTGGGTGTGTGGTGGTGGTGGTGGTGGTGGTGGTAGGGGTGGGTGGGTGGGTGATATTTCCGCAGGGCTCCACAGCCTCCCTCGTGAACTGGCTGCCCCAGAAGCTCCGTGCTTTTGTACTTCTAACATGCGAGCACACACACAAGTGTGCCTACACACAGGCATACAAACAAACAAACAAGCTAGCATGGACACACGCACACACACACACACACACACACACACACAAGCACACACACGCACACATACTCACACAAAGCTCTCTGACATTCTGTGGACCATCGTAATACCGGAGGGCAGTAAACAGCATGTAGTGCTAAAGTGTGTGGTCCAGTATTATAGCACAACAGACACGTTTACAGCTAAATTAATGCCGCCTTTTTCACTATCTTCTCTATCTCTCTTTCTCTCTCTTTCTCCCTCTCTCTCTCTCTCTCTTTCCCTCATTCACTCTTCCTCTCTCTCTCTTTTTCTCTCTTTCTCTCTCTCTCTCTTTCTCTTTCCCTCGTTCACTTTTCCTCTCTTTCTTTTTCTCTCTTTCTCTCGCTCACTCTCTCTCTCTCTCTCTTTCTCTATCTCATCCAGTCACTCTGAATTCCCTCGCTCCCAGGCCCCCACCATCACAGCTGCCACTTCCAAACGTGCGCTCATTTATTACAGGTCAGGGAAGCAAAAGGAGCCGTTTAGAAAGGACAAAGCGCCCCCGCCACCTCCTCGTCCCACCTGGACGAGGACACACATGCGACACACACACACACACACACACACACACACACACACACACACACACACACACACACACACACACACACAGGTTCTGGTCTCTCCCACTATTGTTTTAACACACACATATATGCACTGACTTGATCTTTTTCTCTCCTTTTCTCTGTGTAATCAATCATCCCTCTGCTCCCTTCTCTATTCCCTCTCTCTCTCTTTTCTTTTCTTTCTCACGGTGTCTCTATCCATCCCTTTAAGTCAAGAACCACCCGCCACCCCGACCAACACACACACACAGCCTCACACACCCACACACACACACACAGCCTCACACACCCACACACACACACAGCCTCACACACACACACACATACTGGTAGACTTTCAAAGCAGGTCCAGCTTGCTAGGTGGTCCCTGCACATTGTGAGATAATGGAAAAAAAATTCTGTGTGATGAGATGAGACATTTCAAAGCAAATAATCAAATGCATAAGTCTCACTGATTGATCTGCTTTCAAGTAGGCTAGTTGTCCATGTACACAAATGTCCTAGACCTCAATAACCGCCTTGTTTCCTGATGCTAACTAACGTTGTAATAAATAAGACGTAAATAAACAGAGATGGTATATTTTTTCTAGATTATGTCTTCTTTAGTGCCTTAAAAATACTTTATGAACACAAATTGAATGATTTGGTATTCGTTTTTTTTTCTAACATTGATTATTTCTTGTAAACCTTGTTAGCTTATGCACTAAAGGTCCAGTGCCACGTATCCAATAAATCAATTCGTTTCTGTAATGACCACACAGCCACCCACAGGCAGTCTAAGACTCCCCTGAGGTCCTCCCACTGTAGCTATAAGCATGTACACTACACATCACTCAGGAGAAGATAAATGGGAAAGCACCGCTTCGGCTTCGGCTGCACAATTATGATTTAATCCCATAAATTAAACACTTAATCTCTCACACAAACACAGCAAACGAGGCGCTTTACAGGGGTGGCTCTGATTCCCGCACGGGCCCGACACAACCCGGGCTGAGATTAGAAGCGCCACCTACTCCCATCAGCCCGCCACGCATTTCGACAACAGCCAATAACACACGGCGACACGCTGCAATTACACGCTGACGTTGATTAGCGTAGGGCATTTTCAGAAGACGACTTTACAAAAGCGGGGACAAAAGACCCTCTTTCTCTCTCCCTCTCTTTCTCTTTCTCTCTCTCTCTTTCTATCCTTTCTCCCTCAACATGCACTGGCAACACACCATGTTCTACACGGCGCACACGCGGCGGATACAGTGAGTGAGCGATACAAGGGACTTTGGCATCTTGACGACAGTGTCAACCCGTTATTAGCCTTATTGTGTGTTCAGAAACTTAGTCGTGTGGGGGCCGCAATTACACACTGGGTGTCCTCACTTGGCAGTAATGAGGACTGCTGAGTACCGGGTGGATGCTATTGTTACTCTAATACATCTTGACATACGTGCACATCAAGGAGACGGGAGGTGGGAGATGTCTTAGTGTCTGAGCTGTGGGGGTGAGGGGTTGGGGATGGTGGGAGGTAGAGTGCAGGGGAACAGAGGTGTCAATCCCCGCTTCAGAAAGTAAAAACCCTTACATGTATTCCTTCATTCCACTTAAGACAGGTGATTTAACTAATTAGCCGATGTACCCGCCTTATGATTTGCGCAGTCATTAAGAGAAGTTAGTTCAGACAGTGGTTAAATCAAATATGTGACAGGATTTTTTTACTTTTCAAAACTGGGATTGGCAGGGGACCTCCTCCTCTCCTACAGCAGCAATATGCAGGTC
Source organism: Coilia nasus (assembly GCA_027475355.1). Classification (NCBI taxonomy): domain Eukaryota; kingdom Metazoa; phylum Chordata; class Actinopteri; order Clupeiformes; family Engraulidae; genus Coilia; species Coilia nasus. The sequence goes on along the minus strand of CM050220.1, from coordinate 17,486,990 downwards.
TTTAGTAAGGACAAGTCAGTGGATGCCAGGAAACTACTGCAGGCAAAGCGAAAACAACACATGCAAAAGAAAGAAAAAAGGCGAGGGGGGGGGGGTACAGGCGTTTGCTAATGCAGGTAGATTTCCATACTGGAGAGCTGATCATACAGCATGGCAATTCTAATAAGGTGCGCAGCGGTGATTACGGCACTGAGACTCAGTGGGGAGAGGGGGGTGCGGTGATAAAATCAGCATGGATTTCTAAGGCTATGAAAGGGAAACACTGGCTCCATTGATACTGATGCCTGACTCAACTCAACTCACAGGGAGAGAGAGTTAAAGCGTGTGTGGAGAGCGAGACAGGAAGAGGGGAGAGAGTGATGCATTAATTTACAAAACGCGTCACACTGATTTTGCACAGACACGGGTGTCACTAACTCACAGATGTGATGATGGCTTATAAATAAGGAACCAGAGGCGAATTGAAACATTACTGTGAAGCATTTTCTTGAGTTGTTAATGTTGTTGTTTTTTTTTTTTCTTTCTTTTTTAATCGTACCCTAAGGACAGGAAACATAATAAACGCTGTCAACACAGTTGCTGTCTGGTTATTACTGTCCCAGCTCACCAGAGTCACTCAATCATCCAGTTAATGTCACCAACATAAAAATGATAAATACACTGTGTGGATGCATCCCAGTGTGTAACCTGTGTAGTGCTCACGGTGTGCAAAGGGAGTTATTCAAATGCAGTTTGATCATTATTAAATCCTTTTGTGTAAACATATGCAATCCTTGGGCAGAGCAGGAGATAAAAGAAAAAAAAACCTACAGGGCTGGTACTGGCAGGCCTGGCCATTTCAAGAGGGATAAGAAAGACAGATGAAGAAAGACGAGAGTGAGGAGGAGGAGGAGAGGGGGGAGAGGAGAGGGAGGGAGGGAGTGTGGGGGGGGGGGGGGGGTGTCACTGGCCTGCTCCCACAGCTACCCGGGGGGGTTGCGGGGTTGCGGGGTGCAGAAGCCAGGGAGTGAAGGGGTGATCGGGAGGGGAGGTGTGGGTGGGCCGCAGTGGTTTCTGAGAGGAATTACAAGTGGTGAAAAAACACAAACCCCTTCGGGCCGCTGAAAAGAAATCCCCAGGAGGCTTTCGACCGCCCGCCGGCCGGCCTGCCCGCCTGCCCGCCTGCCGGCCTGCCCGCCTGCCACGCAAGCAGACCCTGGAGAAAGACAGCCCCGAGGATTACAACTCGCCTTATTGGTTTTTCTCCCTTTTTTAGCCACGAGAGCTGACAAAGCCGAAGATACTGTTCACTTTCACGCCGTCAGAGGAGGGGGGGGGGGGGACCGGGGGAAAGGGTGACGGAGAGAAAGAGCGAGTACGAGCAGAATCGACAGGCAGGGATAAAAAAGGACGAGAAAAAAAAAGAATGACAATGAGGGGATGAGAAAGCGAGAAAGCGAAAGGAGAGAGAAGATGAGCATGTAAAAGGCTCAGGAATTTTTTTTTTTTTTTTTTTTTTTTGCAGTTGACGTTTGCTTTAGTCGCTGGTAACCCCACTTGTACAGCGAACATACACCACCGCTCCCACCACCAACCGCAACCCCCACCCCACCCCACCCCACACCCCCCCTCCCCGGACTTGGCACGAGACAGTTCACCCAAATCAAAGAAGCCCATTCTCTCTATTAAGCACCAAGCAGACAGAGGTTAACCCTGCTGCACTGCCAACGACAGGAAGAGAAAGAGAGAGAGAGAGAGAGAGGGCGAGGGCGCTGAGAAATGACGGTCATTACTGTGGGCGCTGGGGCTGAATCTCCCTTTTAACTGGTTCTCTCGCCTGGACAAGTGGGGAATAATAAAAAAAAAATTAAAAAAATGAAAATCTCTACACGTCGCCACTCCGTGTAAACATTCAGACAGCCACTTCTGTTCTTGAAGAGAAGTATTTTGCTGGGCTTTGTGCAACACAACTTGCTCCCGTTGCGCTTAGAGACATGGGTCATCTGTAGTTGTGGTTGCCGGAGAGCGGGTGTCGTGGTAGGAGTCGTCAAAGCTCCATCTGATTCCATGTCAGCTTTATGCTCAATGCCTACGCAGGGTCTTGGACAGGCCGTCCAATTAAAATGCAAGTGCACTGTTGAGCTGGGAATCTGTGTCCCCCTGCGGACCCAGGCCAACACAAGGTCACGTGCACTCAGCGAGCCAAACAAGAACCGCTGAGAAACATTTCATTAAGCACTTTTCATTGATTAGGAGCTCTTTCGCTACCCATTGCCATGCCTCTGAGACCACCACTGTTTTAATTGCATTTTCAAACATGCTACGCCACCTCCCTCTTCACACACAGACATAGACATACACACACACACAGATATAGACACACATACACACACACACACACACACACACACACACACACACACACACACACACACACAGTGCTGTAATGGAGGTGGCTGGATGTGTAATTTACTATGCATCTTTGTAAAAGAACTCATTGGTAAAACAATTTAACAGAGCCCAACACCGCTACAGGAGGCACTCTGCAACTTCATCATCAGGGCTCAAACGGCCAGCAAATTATTCACGGCCCGAGCCTTTTCTGTGATTTCTGCTGATTTCTGTGACATTGCTTGGCACCTGGCAAATACCCCAGAGAGTAACATTTGCAACGAGGAGGTTTACGAGGGCACACAGCAGAGGGCAGCCATAAGTCATAACCTAGCTTTAGCCGTCGCTTATAAGCCTTGTTATTTTAATACACATCATATTGGGAAGACTATGCAAGGATATTTTACAAGGACATTTTATTGGTGTTGTCACATGCATTGGTATAACTGGGTAGAGTAGGACATGCAGTGAAATTTCTGATTGTTAGTCTAAACTGTGCATGGGGAGGAGGGGAGTAAAATGCGTAGAATGCAGTTGGGCAGATGACGACCTGATGAAGGGCAGAGGTAAAATAGGTGATGGGGGGGTGGGGTAAAGTGCATAAAGTGCAGTTCCTAATAGAAGGTGTGGTGCCAAAAAAAAGGCCTTACCTCTGGCCTCTAAACCCAGTGACAAGATCAGCTTTGTCAAACCCAACTCCTACCCTAAAGGCAGCATGCGGGGAGAGACTTTCCTGATGAAAAATGGTCTGTCTCAACCAAACTAAACCAGGCCCGCGGATCTTAATTACCAAGAGATAAATTCTCATTTCCTTTTCATTCACATGAACCCACCAGCGAAGCTTAATCCGGGCCAAAGCTGATTAATAATTTGATATTGGTATTCTTCGGGTTGACCAGCAGTAATTTCCTCGAGAACTCTTAAATGTCATCGTGGCCTGGGTCAAATTTAGTACCATCTGCCTTCTGATAAGAGAGTGGCAATGCATAATGAGGACCATTACCAAATCTGTGCCACACACAAAAAAAACAGGAGAGAGGAAAAGCGAGGGAGAAAAAGAGAGAGACACAGAGAGAGGGAAAGAAAGGAAGAGAGAGAGACAGAGAGAGAGAGAGAGAGGTTGTTGAACCTCATTGTAAATATTACTGCAGTAACCATTTCAAGCATGGAACTGGACCTCGATTGAAATATACTCCAGGGGAGCCACCAGAGAGAGAGAGAGAGAGAGAGAGAGAGAGAGGAGTGTGATAATGTCAGGCATTGGCAACAGTCGAGACAAATCTCTATTCTGCACACATAGCATCCCGAGTGAGAGGCATAGCTCACATTCTTCAGTACATTTGCATCACAAATATGCTTCTTTGCGGGGATTTGGCAAGCTTAATAACCTTGACAGAGGACGGCCTCTTTCACTCGGCCTCTGAAGGTGTCGCCTTCGCGTCCTCTTAATTTGGTCATCTAAAAGCAATTCAATCAACATAATGTTTCCCTCTTGGGGGGGTCCCTGCACTTAATACCTGCCAGAACTGGTCTATTCATTATGTTTTCCCACAAGGGCACAGCACAGCAGTCTATGGAAAACTAGTAGGGATTCAGGGGAACAAAAGTCACTTTACTAATTTGATGCTTGTAATTGTGTGTCAGATGTTTACTTTTGATGACATGGTGTTTCATTACTTGGCCATCTGAACAGCCAGAGTGCGTTTGGGGATTAAACTATAATAAAAAAAATATTCATATTTAATGCATATCTGGCAATAATAATTATAAATCACAGAGTTCTAAAACATAAAAAAGGATTGTGTTAATAACCGTTTACTTTGAGTGCAACACAATTCTAAATAATAAAAATATGATTTTATTATTATTTTAATGAGAAAACAAACACATTTTGGATGACCAGAAAACCAAGTACTCAGGGACTTATTAGATACGTTATACGTTCCACAATTAGCTGTTTAGCCTCCTCCTCTTTGTTTTTTGATAAGCTACTTACTGACCATATCTACTTGATTTTTAAATATATTCAAGAAGAACGCTGACAAAGCCGCCCTGGTTCCCCCCTCTGTTGATATGACAAGACCCGATTCAGAAATGGCCAATGCTGGTGCTCGGGTCTGTTTTCGCAGTCGATATGATATGCATAATGAACAACATGTATGAGACGCAGGAGGGAAGCAGCGTGGGGCCCGCTTGTCTCTCGGAGCGGAGAAAATATTCGCTTGCCTCAGCGTGTCTCCGTTGAATACCACCATCGTGTGGAGGAGACGCACAGCTCAGCTCACTCCGTCAATCTCCAGTGTCTTTTAAGTTTCTCTTGATATCATATCCCCTACCGTTGCACTTGACCATTTTTAATATTGGTAATGTTAATACGACAACAGCACATTATAATAATGAGCAAACGGTAAGTTAATTTCAGCATCAGGTCACACTGTCCTAAGACCTACCAAAACAGTTGGGGTGTTTTTTTTTTTTTTTTCACTAGCATTGCAAGCAAATAATGAGTCCAGCAACCGTCAAGTATAGAGTGCATGATACGGTGACAGGTGACATTTTTAGTTGTGTTGGGCAGTTATTTGCACTGGATGGTGGCAGGTGAATGTCATTTGTCATCATTTGTTTAGGGCACTCGATATCTCTGGTGGTGCACACACAGAAACTAACCTGTCGAACAAAGCTCAACCCAAAAATGCATCGGCGACTAGACACTTGATTGAATGCCAATAGCTGCGTCCCGTAGACCACTGCATTTACAGTTGTGCAGTCTAATGGCCATACTCCAGACTGTCAGGGCAGCTCCTCACACAGTCTTAATTCAGGGTCAGTGCTGTCATTTCACCAAACTAGCCATAGGCAGGTTACGAAAGAGTGTGCGTACTGTGCCAAACACCATACGGCTGACATACGGTCCTTTGACGTATATGTCCCAGCCGAGTTTCCCCTGAGCAGCTAACTGGGATTGCAAACTCAACCGGGGTGCGTATGTCTCAGTTCGGCAACTTTTATTTGACAAAACGGGTGCCAAATGAGAGACCATCTGTGCTCTCTTGGGACAGAACATTCCCTTAGTTGTAAGTGTGAAATGAGCGTTGGCTGAACGCCTCGGCTCGGACCGTAAACAAACACCTTGCGCACAATTGCCATGCACTCACCTGACTGCGAAGCGCTCAGCCAAATCATAGACGAAGTGACAAAAAGGCAATGAAGAAAACGGGGAAGCTTCATTTTGATCAGAAGATTCGACGACTGTAACTCCCTTTTTCTCACATGTCCAGTAAAGTATCCCGTTTTTCGCGCGGCAATAAAACTCAGCTTGCCTGTGTCCAGTGCGCAATTCTGATTGTCACATGTATGTTAGTCGGGTGTCGTGCTTATGCTTGTGGCTCGGTGATCAATGCAAATAAAGTTATTTGAAAATCGGGTTTGTTAGTTTCCACTGCGCCAATGGCTTCGTGTAGATTGCTAAACTGAGACTGACATTATTCTTGGCTGATTTCGGCACGCAGCGACCGCTCTGTGTCAAGGCACACCCCACGAATGTGTCTTGCCGCCCATCTAACGAATGATTGGCTATAGGAACAGGTCCTTTTTGAAATCTCCACCCCATATTCCTGTTTATCGTCATTCATTGGCTGATTAGCTCATTAATGTGTTAAAACTATCCTCTTGAAAGCCACGACACCTGCTACAAAGTGAGGAGTAAGTCAACAAAATGTCTTAACTGATTTTCTGGTTGGCTTACATGTAAAAAAATATGCACACCATGGCATGTGTAGTCTCTCTTTCTCTCTCACACACACTGAGCGAGAGAGAGAGAGAGAGAGAGAGAGGAGGAGAGAGAGTATTTTCTTTTAAATATAAATCTTATGCAAACTTAACTGATGGTGGATTTTCCAGTGGATCTTATAGCTGATTCATTTTTGGGCTATACAAACTTACAGTATTGATCTGTTTGTAGTTGAGGTCACTTCGAATTTGCAAGTGTAGCAAATCATCGAATTAAATGTTAAAAATGACAGACAAATTAAAATGTCGGTAAGTTGTGTCTCGCCAAGTGTTACAAAAAGGAAAGGGAATGCAGGGCAGAACCGAAAAGCTTAAAAGCTGCATAATTTTCCATACTGTAGCCGCTAGAGGCCGTTGCAACCGAATTTGTTCTTTAGCCGTTCTTCTTTTTCGGTAGATATGAGGTAATTGGTGATTTGGTCATCATCCATGAATACCTAAATAACTTAACCCTATCTGTCCGCAGTACTCAAACCTAAATATAAGCATTCACACTTCACATTTTAATTGACACACAACTTTACTATTATAGTGGTTCACCATGTTAATGCATACAGGGACTGGTAAATATTACATATACTGATAATACCTCATATCTATAATAAATTTAGGAGATAAAGAAGAAAAAAAAACTTTTGAACGCTGGTGTGGTTTTCAGTTTGATTTATAATTCGTTAGTGCCATCTAGTGGCTGCACCACACATTTAGTCAGATACATATTCATGTGATACTACCAGGGTTTCTGAGCTGATGACCTCAACCAGTAGCTCACCCTAGAATATTAAGTTTTGTCCCATTAGCACTGTATCGCCATCCAGCATTCATGGACCAATATGAACAGGCTATTATACTTCCAAAATCTTGATGACTTAGTTGTCTGATGTCTCCTATTCAGTAATCAGAATAGTGACAGGTAGCTTTCTCTCTCTCTCTCTCTCTCTCTCTCTCTCTCTCTCTCTCTCTCTCTCTCTCTCTCCCTCTCTCTCTCTCTTTTAAATACATTGACATTGGTGGATTATAAGGATATTTTTTACAATAAAACTAAGCCCCCCCCCCCATCCTTTTTGTGGAACACATAATATGACTATGATTATGATTGTTGACTATTATGACTATGATTATTGCTGTTATTCATATAGCTATAATATATTGTGTATAGCAAGACTGTGTTCATTAACAGTTTAGCAGTAGCACGGCCTAAGGGAAATAAGACATTCATCTTGAAAGACAAGAGGTGTGTGTGTGTGTGTGTGTGTGTGTGTGTGTGTGTGTGTGTGTGTGTGTGTGTGTGTGTGTGTGTGTGTGTGTGTGTGTGTGTGTGTGTGTGTGTGTGTGTGTGTGTGTGTGTGTGTGTGTGTGGTCGACTTGCAGAGGTGGATAATAAAGTAAAAGTCCTGCCGTGTATTGGTTTCACAAGTTAGCTCATACATCTGGCTAAAGAGTTGTGCTAACAATCCCCTTACAACTCCTTCGTGAATTGTGCCCCAACTCCTACTTTCTCTTTTGAATCACTCTTTTTTCCACTTCAGTATTCAGAGTACAGTTGTGGTCATACGTTTACATACCCTGGCAGAATAGATGATTTCTTAACCAGTTTTCAGAGGATATGAATGATAACACAAAAGGTTTTTTCACTCATCTTCACTTCCGACCATGATGACAACAGAAACTACCCAAATGATTCTCTGAAAATGGTTAAGAAATCATCAATTCTGTTAAGGTATGTAAACTTATGAGCACAACTGTATATTATTAGCCTGACAGCCTCTTCTTCTTTCTTAATAGCCTACTGATATGATTTTGAACCACACCTGTATTCATCTGTGCATCATCTTAACCATTTTTGCGACTTGCCTACTGTGTCAGTTTGGTTGGCCAAAGCTTTTTTTTTCATGGATCTTCGCCTTAAAAAGCCCTTTGCAGCATCATCTCTATGGACTCACACACATCATTATAGATCATGAAAAGTAAAGCAATTGAGGCTGTGTTCCTAGTTCTGTCTTTCATCCCACCACCAGGGGTGTAGTTTGCCAACAGGCAACATAGGCAAACTGCTTGCGTTCCCCCAGGCCAATAAAGAGCCTCCAGGGGCTCACAACCTCCAAACTAAAGCAGTGGCAATGCAATTTTCAAGAACAGTGGGGAGTTTTTGCTTGAGGCTACAAATAACAGGCAGACTCTACTACTCCCAAGGATAAAACACTTCTTCAGGTGCGAGTCAAAAACCCAAACATGTATTAAACTTTAAAAGACATGCACTCTCTTTCTCTTTGGTGTACTGATTTTGTGGACCATGTCAACAAACAAGCGTGTTTCAGCAGCACCAGGCCATCCTCAGCATTTTTGCTTGGGGCCCCAACAAAATCTAGAATGGCCTCTGTCTTGGCTGAACATAATGTATGCTCGTAAAGCCTGCACTTGAAATCTATAGGATAGCTAGTGTTAAATAACATATTTAGCCTATATATCATCCAAAGCTATCGTATTAGTACACCGAGTAACCACAAAATTCAAATACTTCACGACTCATCACTCTTGATGTAGGCCTAATACTCACTAACAAGTCTTTCATACTAACTGCTGGCAGTAGCACCTACAGATACTCACACATGAACTTATCAGTATTCTGTTCTTCTTAGTCAAAAACTCACACTCCCATCAACACTCACACACACCAAGTCAGTGATGGTTGGGTGGATGTTAGCCTTGTGGAGGTGTGCTGGTTGAAGTCTGGTGTATGTGGGGGTGCTGTGGCCAAGACGGTGTGGATGAAAATGGCCAGGGTTAGACACCAATATCTTGTGTAATTCTATTTTGATTAATTATTTATTTTGCCCTGTTAAGGATGCTGGGGATGACAGCAGTGAAGTAATGAAAATCATCACCACAAGATCTGATCCACCCAGGGCACGACGGGTCATAGAAGGAACTTCAGTCCTTGAAGACGTCAATGTACCTAGGGCTTGTGCATTGTTGATGGGTCTAATATAGGCACTGAATCTGAGCTACCCAAGAAAGCTTAGAAATACTTTTGAGGTATTCCAAAAGGTATTTCTCTAACTAGACAGCCTGAAAGCCAGCCACAAGGTCATGTGTTTGAAAACAAAACCTCTGGTGCAAAGTGTAAGTACAGTATGAAGGGTAAGGACATTGCGTATGTTTTGAATGTAGCCGCCTTTCTAAGTTTTTGCTGTTCATGTTGTTTCATCTATACAAATATGAAAGTTGTAATGGATCATATACTATATACTAACATCTCTAAAATCAAAAAGTGTTGCAAACTTGACCAGTTTTTGCTTTAAGATTTGCTTTGTTAAAAAAATGTAAAAGATGAAAGTTGTCATGAACCATTAATATCATTCAAGTTATCCACGTTAAGTTGGAGTGCCCTAGATTTGATGGCGAGTTCCCCCATCATGTGAGAGGAGTACAAAGTTGTAATGAATGAATATAACCCAAGTTTGTAGTCACCCATTTGAGATGGTGAGATGGTGAATTTCAGTGTGATGTATTGCAATGTTTTGGATACACTGTTCTGTTAAACTTTTAAGCTGGGGAAGAGTGCAGCAAACCAGTTGCAAATAAATACTTTGATTTTGAAATTCATGGTGTAGTTTTGTGAGTAGAATTACTCGAAACAATAATTTAACTACAGATTATACAAAAACATTGTTCGGGAAATTAAGTTTGTTCAACATGACTAAGCTTTTAGAACCCACCTGATATTAGGTTTAGTGTATTTAACAAATTGAGTTGGCACTTGGGAAATTAAGTTCATGCAACTTACCTAAGCTTTTAAAAGTCAACTGAAATTAAGTTTAGCATACTTTAAAAAAGTATGTCCATTACAGTCAGCGGAACTGAATAATTGCTTTGTTGGGAATACTTGAAAAAGACCGATGCAAATTGTTACTTACATTTTTTTACGTTCAGACAATGAATCCGTTTTTAGAGTGTAGCTTACAAAGAGGATTTCCGAATAGCAAGGACATCACTGAACTCTATGATCAGAACTGCCAGTTGACAAAACTTGGCCAAAATGCTGTGTATCTATAACAAAGTGTTCTGCTGAGAGTGAGAGTGGGATTACATGTGAGGGCTTTGGGTTAAGGACCACCTGTAGAGGCTATCCAAGATGCAAAGCAGACTGGCTCAGGGTTCTGTTTCTACATCAAACTTTCATCCTAAAATAAACTTGACGGTCTATAATGTATACTTACACAGGCTGCACCCCTAATCCTGGTGTGGATAATGTGATATATTTTATGTATTTATCATCATCGAAAGCTACAGTGTTGGCACACTGAGTAATCACAATGTTGTGATGGTGAATCATTTCTCTTGAATTTAATATGCAGATGACGCATATAAAAATATGTTTTGAATTATGAACACATTTGCTGGTTCAGGGACCGTCTGTGTCCTGTACATATTTAATAAGTTGCCAGTCTCACCTCAAATCTAAGAGATGGATTGTGTGAGTATAAGACATCTTAAGATTTAAAGCCAGAGACCAGAGCCAGAGATAATGCAAAATATTAAAACACGTAATATGTTTTAATATCATTTCATATAATATTATGTTCCAACCTTACCCAAACTCCAACAGACGGGAAGCATCTTGGACATTCTTGGTTTCGGCGAACTCTGGGTGACATCTGGACCTCTTTAACATTCTCCAGGTGGGCATTAAAAAGTTACATGTACAGTAATTGCACTATTTGATGGAAACCTGGTTAATGTCTATGCTGCCTTTCATTATTATTATTACATTACACTTAGCTGATGCTCTTATCCAGAGCGACTTACAGATATTTACAGGGTTTCAGTTACAGTCCCTGGAGCAGTGTGGGGTTAGATGCCTTGCTCAAGGGCATCTCAACCATGGGTAGGGCGGGATTCAAACCAACAACATTCAGATGACAAGACCATCTCCCTAACCACTAGGGCACAGCTGCCTTTTTTTTTTTTTTTTTTTTTGGGTGCTATGTTTCTCTTTCAGAGTCCAAAGAAAAAGTCCTCTAATAATTGCTCACCAACCAAAAGCTAATACTAAACTATGCCATAGCATGTTTTTTTCACCATATATAAAATTTCACTAAATATAATTTCACCAAAGATATTGCAACAATTTTTGTCCATAAAATACCCACCATGCCTGCAGGGTTGAACCACCCTGTGGCCATAAGTCTTAAATCAATGCTCTCATTAAAAAAGAGAATCTGATCCTCCAGCGAGCTTACTAAACATAAGCCCTTTTTAAATGGGTCTTATCTCGCTTGCATGTCGTCATTAACTCTGACCAAATGTAATTGAATCCAATTTAGCATGATTACCTAACTGTTGCCTGAGGCTGCAAAAGGACTCATTCGGCTGAAAAAGCTATCAGTGGAAGCTTCTGGAATCATCAGAGACACTCAGGCCCGATAATGACATTTTCTGTTTTCATTCCCTGCAAGTTTGACAGAGCCATACCCACAGAGTAGATAATGTGCTCTGCCATTGCTTACAGCAAATTGCACTTAACACTGCGGGAATAGGTAGATAACAGTGCTGACTTCCACATTACATTTTTGTAACGTAAACCTGTATGTTATGGGTATTGCGAAGATTAAAAAAAATACCCATACCATAAATGACCTCAGAAAGAGAAGACCAGATAGTCTCACACATTACCAAACTATAATTAATTAATTGGGTTGTAAACTGTTGCTTTTCAGATGTATATCATGTCACTGATAAGAAAATTACTAGGTGCATTGCGCAAAACCCACAGGCAGGTAAGCTGCGAAACATTTTGGGCCCTATGAGGAGTACTTGTTTTTAGATTGTAAATGCGTACCTTTTGCAGTGCACACAATGGTTTAATGATACTTTTAATCAAGAAAAAGTGTTGTGGCACACTCAGAAATTCAATATGCTATCATTTTATTTCACCAACATTTCGGCTCAGGGTCATGACAAAGGCGTAAGCTGAAATGTTGGTGAAATAAAACGATAGCGTATTGAAGGTATGAATGTGCCATGACACTCTTTCTTGATGAAAACCATCCCTATGAGGAGTACAACATTAGGAATCCCTAATAAAAATGCTGCTAGTCTTTGTGGTCTATGAGGGCCCCGTCAGTGTACAACCTTTGGACTCATCCTTACTTTCTCCTGCTTTAGGGCCCAAACACACTAGATGTGCTTTGCAGGCTGATAAGTGCAAAGCACAGCTTCTTCCCCAATCACACAAAATGCAGTTTGCTACATTATTAAAAACAAGAAAACGTTGCTATGCAGCGCCTGAATAATCTGTATTTTGCCATTCTTTCTTGTTTAGTCTACATAAACAAAACATGAACAGGTGTATAACTGTAAAAGTTTTTGTTCAAAACATGTCAATATATTTAATGTGAAGAGCACTCAGTCTTGTTCTGATTGTGAGTGAGTGGCTGTGTGTCAAAATTGGACTTACCGCACCCCTGCCAACAGACAACCTAGTTATCAAATCCATCTTTCTGTAGTGCCGCCCACAGGGTCTTTGTTCATAAAACTGTCTTCCACAGAGGCTGTCTAAGCACCACACTGGCAAAATATAACAGATGGTCTTAGAGTTTTGTGTTTATTACCACAGACCCAGTCCAGCTAATACTCCATAGATTGGGTACAAACACATCTACAATAACCTGATTTTGGGGCTTGATCTGTACTGTTACATTGGTAATAGAGCAATTTGTCTTCCTCGGGGCTGGAAATCAGAGATCAATAAATCAATAACTATGGCTATTTGTTTTGCTGCATTGGGGAGTTATAAGTACGGAATCTCTAACTGCTGTTCTCCATGACCACCCTTACTCACACCATCAGTCCCTAAATAGGACGAGAATGCAAAAGTTTGCTCTAAGTGGTGCTGTCGCCATCTTGGCTCTTAGATTCAAGACAAAGCCTCTTGTATTATGGGTTTTCAAGTACTTCAGCGAAAAAGCGTGTAGAGTGATTTAATGAATGTTGTTCCATGCATGCAAATAAGAACAAGATTAAAATGTTACAGAAATATGGAAATATGATTAAAAGCTTTGGCAGAGGTGTGGCACCTGTAACACCACCTAACTTGTTTACACCCAGAAATGCACTGACTACAAAGTGGTAGACAAAGTGGTAAACTTGTGTTTCTTGAAATGTTGTCTTGTCTCACGTAGTGTATATCGCTGAAACGACAATAAAAACCTACTTGACTTGACTTGACTTGACCTATACTGCAATCTGTGCTGTGAACTTCACTAACTTGGTTGTAAATATTTATGTAAAATGTCAGTGGAGAATCACCTTTTTCTTTCTTATATTACTTTTATTTTGACCAGCCATACACACACACTTAAAACAACAATAACAAAAACATTTATATTGGATGCACTTGAACTTGGCTTTAAATTGAATTTTCTTCTCCCCTCAGACAAAGAAAAAGAAATGTTGCACCTGAGGACCCTCCTGTTTTCTGGTCACTGTGCCAGAGGTCCTGCTGCCACCCCCCTAATTAATCTCGGGCCCCTCTAGCCCCATTCATCCTCACGAATGCACTGTAACACAGCACTGTCCACACAGCAGCCGCCCCCCAAACAATGAAACATCACTTTCAGGATGTTACCGCTGAATGTGGGGTTGCGTTTTATGGCCTAGTTTTACACCTTTGGTTTGAAAGGAACATTCCCTTCTTCAGCGTTCCACTTGAGCGGCTTGACTCGGAGCCGCCCCCACACAAAATTAATGGTCAGCATGACAACAACGGGCTAGCCTCCTCTGCATCTCAATGAGTCGGAGCGGGAATGTTTTCCATAGGAGTTGCTTTGCATAACATTTGTGTTATGCTATCGTATCCTTATGTTCCCCTGGCTGTGAAATTTTTAAACACGTAATGTAGAAGTACTTAATGTTAACTGGGGGAATGGTAATAATTGATTTCAAGTGTGACCTCGGGGAAAGTGTTTTTAATTAAATCTTTGAAAGCTTATTATGCTACTGTGAACCTACAGTGGGAAAATGTGGCCACTGGGAAATAGACTGGTATTGGAAAATGATCTTCCTTACCTTCTTCTCCCTTACCTTTTACAGACAGACACATTTAATATACAGCACATTCAGGGTTTTTGGTTGCTTTTGTCTCTGAGTGAGTCAAAGATCTCAATGAATGATGTTTCTTTGTTTCACTTTTGGAAAAAAGGAGCTTGTGGTGTTCAATACACACACGCATGCACACACACACACACACACACACACACACACACACACACACACACACACACACACACACACTTCATAAATCAATAAAACAAGTCATAAATCATTGTGAATGGTAAATGGTAAATAAACCGGTCATGTGGACTAGGTGGCTACCATTTAGCTACAACTTTCACCACAATCATATTTTGTGCAATTCTCGACTCATGACAATAGTTTAGCATAAAGGAACATTTCTAAGACAGATTAGGGCCGTCACTTCAGTTGCAACAAATTAGGGTTCTTGAATTAGTACGAATGAAAGCCATATATTTTCAAGAGTGTAGGAAGGAATGAGGACACTTGGTGGCAGCAGACATTCAATGTCGCTGCACCCAGCTCCTAACTCACTGTTATCCCCAATATCATAGGTTAACATGCAAACCGTTCAATCGTGACAGATTTATCTGTATGTTGAATTAATTCAATTCTGCGTAAATACTTATGATAAATGTTTTTAAAAACTGTAGTTAGTGAACTCTATGGTAGTAAAAATGATCAATTTAAGCAATAAAAAACAATACACTAAAAAGGCTGGAGAATCAGGGCTACCTGCTAGAGTGCTTGATTCATAACTGCTGCACGGGTGCAGAGCGAAAGAAATGTGTTTTGTGTGCGTGTTTTATTTTCATAAGCTTATGCGTCCGCCATTAATTTAGTCATATGTTAATTAGGACACGTTGTTTCGCGTCATTTCATTCATCACCTTATGAAGCAGAGGATTCATTCGCTCATACATTCTCTGGATGACACGGGGGACATCAAAGTCTCCACTCAACGCGCCCTGCCAGTGGAGTGTGCAGTTGCAGTGTTGTTTGCAGAGCTCGACCGCCTACGGAGTCTAGTAGTAGGCAGGTGGACTACGGCGCAGTTTCAGTCAGAGAGTGGAGAAAAGAGGGGAAGCTTGTGAGTTTACGTCGCTTTTGTCAAATATTTTGTCGGACTTTAGGTTAGTCGCTGATCACAGGAAGAGAGAACTTGGTCGGGATAGTAATTCCTGAGGGTTGCGATGTACCACCGCGACATGCACTTCTATGCGTGCGTGATGTAATTTTCCCTTAGTGTTTTGAAGACAATGGATAAAATCGGATCTTTTTAGCATTCAGTGGCGATTGGGTAGGAAGTGTGTATAATTCATTTGAGTGGACAGTTTAATGGAGGACAATGGCACGGGCTTACACGACATTGGCTTCTAAATGTGCTCTTCTTCTTTTGGTTACAGGTGAGTATCGAATATCGAGACCATCAAAACACAGAAATGCCTTTTGTTTGCACTATGTACATCGCAACCTACAGTTTAAATAAAGTAGTGCTATTCGTCTGAAATGTAAGTGTTCAGATATGACAAAAGTGCCTCTCAGTGTATTTTAGGAAAAGTGCTTTGCCATTTTTATACCGTCATCGTCCGTCTAACTTGAAACCAGTGACACTATGGTGAAATTGTTAAGATTTATGTTCTGTTTGTAAACAACCTTACATCAGTGGCGCACTCAGAGACGCATGGAGAAACAGACTCTCTGCGGGCAAAAAAAGTTGAATACATTTTGCGCCCAGAAAATGTAATCCAGTGACTTAACTACATCAGCACTTTAAATATTTGACCACATTTACATAGCAGCATTGATTTTAACGTCGCTTGCCACTGTGTCACTAGCCCTCTTCTTAATCAAAGTTCTGAACCTGGTGGTTCTAAGGGAACACCAAAACAAGCGTGTTGATGTATTTACGTCACAGCTTAATTTACGTCATGTATTCACACAGCTTAATTTGGATTGGCTCATACAAGTCACGCTTGGTTGAAACTTGCAGTTGTAGTAATGTAAAGGGCATGCTATTACTCCCAGATGGCTACAAGCAATACAGCCTGCAAAAACTTCGATCGATGGAACCCGTAGTCCGGGGATCCCTCACAGACCTAATTGTTCACGTTCATCAGCAACTTTCACCCCAAAGGACCAAATGATGCCGACTTCATGGAACTGTGGATTGATTGTGTACGATTTGAAATTTTCTGTGGCTTTCAGAAACAACGAAGCTATTTACCTGCTTAAATAAATGCGACACAGGTTATACGTTGAGAGGCGAGCAACTGCCTGCAAAACAAGGTTGAGACGAGGGTTGCATCTGACATTAAATTATTCACAGGAAATCACTGATCTCACCTGTTTCTGGCACGACATTGCTTTGGCAGGCTCTGGAAAGGTGTTATGTAACAAGATGCAACATTTTATTTTCATGGGATTGGATTAGAGTACAAACAGCCATTCAACACTGGAGCTCTAAGCATTTAATGGGTAGTTGTAGAACTACAGAGAACACTAATATTATCATTACCCTTTAAAATGACAGCATGTTAAGTGGAAAATTATTTAAACTCCTTTTAAATTTTAAACTCTAAACATTTGAGGTGGATTTAACAAAGTGTCAATTTTATGGTGGTGGCTTTTTTGAGGCACCCAAATCAGATTGTCTCTGCGGGTGCTCGGTTTTAGTGTGTGCCAAATACTCATGTGTGGCAGGCTCATAATCCTAATTGATTTTTCAAATGGATATGCAGGGCCCAGAAGCTTATTTAGTCAATTACAGAAGCTGATTGTGTCAAACATGCAGGCAGAGACTGTCACTGCACACACACACACACACACACACACACACACACACACACACCAACCCCCACAGAGACACACAAATACACACTCTTTAGACTAAGGCTTGAGAAGTGTCCAATCAAGATTTGCTCTGCATGTTGCTTTCTGTGTGTGTAATCCTATTTACATGAGGTCTTTGCCATAAATTCTGGGCTTTCTTACACACCCCCACCCTACACCTCAAGCCACATCATCTCATCCATATCTTTAACTTCCACATTAGTGCCAATGATCTGTGTGGCTCTTAAGCTCAGTTGAGCAGATTCTTTCCACTGGGGAAGGATCCAATTAGGCACAGTGGCGTCAAATGCCAGGGAAGATGTATAGCATTCAGACAACAAATTTCTTGATTGAATTTCCACCCCTCCACCCTGCTGGTTTCCTGTCCTTGGCACACACACGCCCATTACTCCTAACCTGGTTTCACCCATCAGAAGCACCCTAAATCACGGCTAATCAAGGAAGGACAAAGGAACGGGCGAGAACCCTGTTTGCTTTGCACTGCCGAGAAGGGCTTTTGGGTGTGACTCCGCAACCCTCTCGTTTTATGGCCCGTCTCAATTTATCGTGCTGTGGTGTGGCATAGGCCTCTGTCTCTTTCTCTCTCTCTCTCTCTCTCTCTCTCTCTCTCTCTCTCTCTCTCTCTCTGTGAGTGAATGTGTGTGACTGTGTGTACAAAGTGTCTCAGAGTAGTTTGAAAAAGTCACCCAGAAATCAGTAAGCCTCGTGTGTCTAATTCCAAATCTGCCAGGGACGTCAGACGGAAATGTGCGTTTTGCATGAGTGTTTCTTCGCCTAGAGAGAGAGAGAGAGAGAGAGAGAGAGAGAGAGAGAGAGAGAGACAGAGACAGAGACAGAGAGAGACAGAGAAAAGCAAGAGATGGCAGATGGAGAAGGACTTCAAGCACGATGGCATCTCTTATCTGCAGTAAACAGTAAACACATACGACAGCTCCACAGAGGGGGACATTTTTTTTTTTTCGGTCCCCCATAGCACATTTATGTTTATTTAAGATTAGTTTTAGCTGTGCAGATAAACATTGCCAAGTGGCAAAGTGGCTTTGGGGAGAGCTGGTGCAGTGCTATGCAACAGGGGACACAAAAGGTTTTGACCACTGTTCTGTTAGAGCACATTTTTTTAATGCAAAAAAAAATGGATGTTTATTCAATTATTCTTTGTTTTCTATAATTACTTTTTAAACAATTGTTTATTTGAAATCTCGCCAATAAAGTTTTTTTCCCCCTCTAATGAAAACATTTGAGCTTCTGTCCTTGTTTGCCTTTCTGTGTAAGCGTCTCCAACCATGCATAATGGTGTTTACTTTCCTCCTGAATATAATTTGAATAATTTTTTTTTTACGTGAAGTATCTGTGGCTTCATTCCTTTGGACTGAAACCACTGTCATCCTATTTTCCAGATTTTTGAAAATATTTCATTATGTGAGTAAGTGGCCCCCACCATAGTAAAAGGCAAAAACAATGACTAGAATGATTCCTGTCTTTGCAGCCTGCCAGATCCTGTCGACCAGCGCCTGCCACAACAGCTATGAATACTACATCACGGAGTTCTGTCTGACAAAGTTCTCCCTCGACATGAAAGAGCTGGATCAAAGGCTGTGGTGCAGCTGGGAAGACACTGTGGAGTGAGTGAATGTTTTTATGGCTACTGTGACTAGCACTGTTGACCGCCTAGCTAGCCTTTGTGCTCAAGAGATGACCCTCGTGTCCAAGCACTTGCTTAAAAAACACTTAGTAATAGTGTTGTTACCTGTTCCGGTTTTACCTGATCGTCCCAGTTTTTAATGGTCTGCCCTGGGGAAAAAAAATATTCTTCTGGGACACTGACTGACACTGACTCCCTGTCACTGCTTATAAGCAAAAAGGTTGATTGGATTGCTGAAATGTGCAGGTTTTTTTGTCAGACATAGGTGGCAACCCTACTTAGTAAGGCAGCTTTAAGAAGCCAAAAATCCAGGAGAAAGCTCCATGGCTGAGGGGCCTGTGTGGAAAAGATCTTGTAATGAGGTCTTTAAGCCTTAAGGCTTCATCTAATTTACCACCATACTTCAGAATAATATCCCTAAAATCTTGATAAAGAACACCAAATGAATGTGCATCCAATATTATTATCTTGCTCTCTGCGGAACTCTCCTTCTCTCTTTTGAGTGCCCTTTAGTTTTAGCTGTTACTTTCACATTCACAGACTGTGCTGAATAACCTTCTCTATTTCTCTATCTCCGCTCTTGTAGCAATCTATAAAACATGAGGCCATTCAGCGAAATAGGAGCTGCCAATCAAAAAGACCCCCAGAGCACTGCAGTCTTACTAAACGCTCTATGTGAGCTGAGAGACAAAGAGAACGAGGGGGGTGGGGGTGGGGGGTGGCAGGAAAAGAGAAGTAGGAGGTAGAGAACGAAACAGACTGTACCTGCTAGCCAAACATCAAGTGAGCTGTCTCCGTGTGAAATTTCATTACTTTGCCCAACTCACTTTCAATAATAAAATGGAGATCATTTGTCTTGATATGTAAGACTAAACTAAATTAGTTCAGTGTTGCTGTGGACAAGACAAGACAAGACAAGACAAGGGAGTTCATACGGTATGAAAGATTGTGAAACAACCCGAAATGGAATTTAAAGATACGGATATCCGTCTGGATTTCTGATATGCATTGAATGCACACACAGCTTTAATAGAGAGTCCTTCATCTTTACAAGTTCCTCCTTCGTCAACACCTCCTGTAAGGCTTACCAACTCGATGACTCCATTATCCTGAAGCACACCACCACTCAGACAGCATGTTTGATCTGTTTAACCTAGACTAAATATCCCAAACAGCAATGCTACACAGTCTGTACAGACAATGAAACAAGGCCGTCTGGCCGGAATGGATTGCAAATTCAATCGAATTTTCACATTTCCAAAGAGGGAGCAATCACTAACTACTTAAAGGTCCTTTTGTTTGTGATGAACAACAGAGGCACTACATTGATCAGGATTTCAGCTTGATGGCAATGTGCAGTCGTGAAGATGCCGCATCTAAGATGTGCCAGTGTGGCAAATTTATTCTTTCAAAAAAGCCAAAGGGAAAAAGAGCCCTGAGCTTTTTTAAAGCACCACCATAGCAGCAGGGAGTGTAATTATAGATTCATGTGAGAGTGTGGGAATGTTCTCAGTTAAAACATTAGGCTACCGTGTTTTAAATCTCTTCCATTATGCCTCCCACTTATTCATCCGGTGAGTCTCCTTGAGAGATGAGAGGAAGAGTCGGGATTGGGAAGTGGACGTGTGCCAGCCCATGCCTGACTGCCCCCTTATCGTGTTTCGGTGTGCACGCTAGTCCGCGAGGAATGTTTATGTAACATTCGATACATCCACCTGTGATGATGCTGTTAACGGAAACATGCCCTCGTGCGCATGCATGCACGGCCCTGAGCGGAGAGTCCCTTGGACGAGCAGAGAACAGTGCCAAGGGTTTTAAGATGGGGTGCGCGAGAGGGCGTGTGGTAAAAGAGCTGCTTTCTACCTAAGACTGGTTCAGTAAAACGTAAACAACCAGAGATGGCAACCTGGCCCCCCATATGGGCGGACAGACACACAGACAGACAGACAGACAGACAAACAGACAAACAGGGTCATTGCAATACCTGGTCAATTCCTTCTGGGACCAGGTCAATCCCTTCTGGGACCAGGTAATGATCTACCAATACCCTATGTGTGGGATGAGGTAGAGGAGGTACCAAGACACCAACACACTAACTCCGCTCAGGGGACCATGTTTTGGATTAGGGATAGATTTGTATAGCTTGCTAAATCTATCGTTAGTGAATCGATCTCGCTGCTTTCATCAGTGTGCCAACATTTCAAAGATTTATTACGACAAAAAGGCACTGTGCCACTCGTAGTGCATTTAATCACTCCACAAATGAAAGCCTGAACAGCGGAGTACGCTAACACACTTGAGCCGAAACAAGCACACTTCACAGCCTATGAGGCGAGCAACTGGCAGCCATAGCTACAGTGCACACAAGTACAAATGTCAGCGGAAGCCAGTGAGATGCTATATAAAGCTCCACTTCACTATTCCCCAGGTCATTCATCTAGGTGGGTGGGGGGGAGACTTCCCAACTTGTTAGTGTTCTGGTACAAAAGCAAAGCATAACCCCTCTGATTGTTCCTCATTACAGTTTCACCGGGATATTAAAACTGCGGTTGTTTGCAAGGGTTCCTCATAAATCATCCAGTGCTCTGTGATTGGCCGCAACGTACAGTGCGTGCTCGAGAAATAAAAAGGTGTTTTGGCCGTAGGCTAATTATGGATTAGTCGATATTTCTCATGTTTATAACTCATCAGTCTTTCACAGGCCGTTACCAACCAATTACCTCCACAACCCCCCCCCCCCCCCCAACAGCTTAATAGATGAAATGTATCATTAATTCTAATCATAAGGGGCCTACAGATTGTTCCTGCTGGCATCAGTTGAACAGCAGTCAGTGATTCCTGCCATTGCTATTTGTTCCCTCTACTCCAGCCCACCCTCTCCACCCCCACCCCCGCACAACATAGTCTGGTTATAATAAGCAGCGTTAATCCTGGCTGTAACACTATCTGCCAGCCAGCCTTAAGCATGTCATAGCTGTAGTCTCTGTCCCTCTCCCCCCACCTCTATGACTGCTATTTCCATACACATGAGAATCCCACTGAAACTTTGCTGCTGCCTGGCTAAAAATACGAGTTGGCACAGATTAAGTTGAGTGTAGAGCGCGACGTTTCTAGAGGCAATAAAGCACAGCACAGCACAGCAAAGCAAAGCAAAGCAAAGCAAAGCAAAGCAAAGCGTAGCCCCAGCTGGAAAGTAAATACCAGCTTCCACACAAGCTCATTTAAGAGGTACCTTCCGGCTAATAATATTGTTTCTGAAAACCACACGGGGGAAGGAAAATCCATTGTTCCACCGAATCCATTTGCAGACACAAACAGAGGTTATTAAAGGGATTATTGAGGGGCTTAAGGCTTGTACTGCCAGCTACTAAGCATAGGGAACATTCATATACTTAATAAATTGTGCAAGACGATCACTGGACACAAGGGACTCTCCTAGGATAACATATTTACTGTGAGGTTCAGGACAAGCAGAAATGGTGCATAGCACTACATTTTATAACCCTTATGGGATTTCTGTGGAAAAACATATTTTGATTTATTTAATATTTTATCTAGAGCAGGGACAACTCACTTGTGGGGGTCACAATCCCCCTGAGGTCAGTTGTTATTTACCATGACTCTGATGTGGTCCTGTGTGTGTGTGTATGTGTGTGTGTGTGTGTGTGTTGATGTCCTTCACAGGCTGTACGGATCCCTGACGAACTGCACGTTCCAGATCGCTCAGAAGGTGGGCTGCTTTTGGCCCAACCAGCAGGTGGACGAGTTCTTCATCAGCGTCCACCGCGACTACTTCAAGGACTGCATGCTGACCGGCCGGCTGCCCCACGACCCGCCCACCCACATCCTGGGCTCCTTCATCGCCGTGCCCGTTCTCATCACCCTGCTCATGACGGCCCTGGTGGTGTGGAGGAGCAAGCGCAGCGAGGGCGTCATGTAGATATAACCACCCCCTCCATCTCTCCTTCCCTCCCTCCCTGGACGCAGTCATCCATTACACCCCCTGGGGGCCAACGGGAAAAAATGTGTCCCCACACACTCAAACTGGAAAAGGAAATAACCTCTGTCGTCTATTCACAATGAAGACAGAACACTTTGATCTGTCGGATCTGCTGATGGGACATCCCTGACCTTGTGACCTTCAGAGATGGCATTAAAATAGAGTCTAGAGATGGATTTTTAGAAGCGATGAGGGAATAGATATGCTTGTAAAACAAACAAGTGTCATGTAAGAGGACTTTGATGTGTCTTTGTACCCATCTGCTTACAATCTTAACCATTGCTAAATATAACCGTGGGGTTAATTACTGCTGGTGATAGAGGTAGCATGACATTTCAACTCTCCAAAGCCACAGCTCGCCGTTGTTCTATTTTCGTCTGCTCTGACAGCCCTCCCATAAAGCCGTGCTCCCTAATTTAAGAGCATTCTTGGCTCATTGCACAGTGATGTTTGGCAGGGGTTCATTCTTAGTGCTGATTAATGCTTGGGGGAAAAAAAAAAAAAAACATCTAGTGTGCACAGCTGTGCTTCTGAAAGAAGAGACTTGCCCAACAAATCTCCTGAAAACAACTCACTTCTGTTTAGGATGTAACAGCCAATTACAGAAGCTGTTGAGAAATAAAGAGTGAGTGACACTTGGGTTTTGGAATGCGTATTTACAGTTACAGTCTGTATTTTCCTGAGGGAACTTTGTTGATTTTTGAGCCAAAAGCCAGTTAAATTAGGCCCAACCCATACATGCTTCTGCAGCAATGTGTTAATTGGCTGGAATCTTTTATGGTTTGGACAAAAGCCATTCAGTTTGTTTGGCATTAGTGTAGCTATGGCTGTATATGAACACCTGTTTTTTTTCACCATACACAGAACAGACAGTTCTAGAGAAAAGTGAAGACCAATTTGTAGAATCTGACAAAAGTATACCAGATAAGAACTGAGAGCACTACTGTTAAGTGGGCTTTTGGCTGTCAACAGTACTGAAACAATAGGTCTACTACCCTGTTGCTGCTTTTTAAGTCTCGGGCAAACTCAGCTTATCCATTTCCTTTCCTAATGATGGTCATCGTGGTAATGGTGACAACCAAATTGGATGGCATGACAAAGGGAGCCGTAACGTAATAGGCTTGGGTTATAATTGTGAATACTGGGCCTCGTGAGTACAAAGTGAAGGCTGAATTTCCCCGGGGAGTAATACTTGACAATGCACTGACACCCGCTAACAAAATCCTGGGCATCATTAGCAGCAGTACAGAAAAGAGGATCAAAAACAGTTTCCCTTGTCCATGAGTTTGCATGCGTTGCATAATGAGCGCGACCCCACTGACAACAACTTTTTTTTTAAACTCTCTACAAAGCATCTTCACCATGGCAGTCAACTTCTGAATCACAATGAGCCGTTTAGGATTCAAGCGCGCTTGAGACAGCTGTGTGGGAGACATACCAACAAAAAAACGCCCCCACAGGTGAGAAGCCTTTGGTGTCAGCCCACACGGGATCAAAAAATAGATCTTCCTGAATGGAACATCCGGAGGAGCCGATAGCTGCTGCTGCTGCCCTCGCATACCGAACATTTCCTGTGCCACCTCATCAAAATGCATGCTTTTTCCCATTCGTGACAAATAAAGTCTTCATCTGTGTCTCTATGTCTATTTTCCTGTCTTTTCATTTATCTGTGAGGTTTGCATTTCAAAAGCTTTTTCTTTGCACTCGCTATTCAGAAAAGTTATGTGCTTTGCTGTGTTTTTGCCAAAGGTTCAAGGTTGCTTTTAAAAGCGCTCCCTGTCTGCTCTTCGGAAAAACTATTCATGAAGGGCAAGGTAACATGAAAACAGTTGCTCTCGCTTGACAGGAGGATAGTCCAAGAATTTGTGAACTTCACGCCTAAAGCAAGTTAACGGCCACATCCAACCTTCACACACACAAGTGGCCTCTCGGCTGTCCAATCCTGACTGACAGCCCTCGAGAGCAAGTGCGACAGGTGCATAGGAAAGACAAGCTCGTAACAGGACGTGGGAAAGGCTGATGTGAAGAGCGTTACACGGATCTGTGGAAAGGAGATAATGCAGAGATGAGGACCTGTGAGGATTGCTGAATTGTAAGAGGTTTTTCTGTCCCGTCGGCGGTATTAGAAATGACAGCACCTCTAACTGACTTGGCCGAAAAAGAAACCTGGGCGTTCAGCATGCTCCATGGTAATTACAGATAAGATAAGGACAGCATGAAACAAGGTTAGATAGATAAGTGGACTGCAAATTAAAAGAGCAATCTGACAGACAGGATTTTATCGGCCCGGTGAACTGGGAGTGGATAACTGAAACGACCCGGAGAGATCAATACACGTCGGACTTGAGGGGGTCCCCCCCCACGCCTTTTGATAGCTAGTGTGACCAGTGCTTCGGTGTGCACCCGGAATGAACAATTAAGTCCTAAGAGATCACAACCGGCCATCTAATTGGTGTGTGACTGAGCACCAAAGACTCTGTCAAATCGATGGCCCTGCCCAGGGTGAAAACAAGCAGACTGCTCTATTAAAAGATCCGCCGCCCAACGGGGGAACATCCTGTACCAATTAAACACAGCTTTTCAATCTTAATTGGCGGTGGTGCTTCAGGATTTATAAACAGATGACTATCTGGGGTGTGTGTGTGAAGGTGGTGGTTGTGTGGTGGAGGTGGGAGGGGGTCCTTTATGTATGTCGGCTCTGAAAAGCAGGTGGAAAATATATTCTGGTTTCCCTGCGAGCCTTTATCATTCAGGATGGGAAAGGTGACGAGGACAGCTGAGGCAAATGGAGTAATGCATTGATAGGCAGGTGATGAACTCGACAGGGCTGTCACAGCGTGCAGCAGAAATTGTGTGGATTCAAAAAAAAAAAAAGAAGAAGAAAAAACAGCGGCTTAACTAGAGTGAGACGGTTTTTCGACAGACAAAATAGCAAGAGGGAGTGATGTGCACGCTTCTCTCATCAAATCATCTGACAAGCCCAATTGCACAAAAGACCCCTGGTCTTCAAAAGATCAAAAGATCTGTAGGTGATTGGGAGACATCCCTACTTAAGTCAAACATCTTCAACACAAGTCTGATGAACACACACAAAAAACAAAAAAACAAAAAAAACAAAGAGGTGCCTCCCATAGTATAATTCCTCTTTAATATATTTTACAAATGGATATACAACTCTAAGAAAAGAAGAGTTTAAATAATATCGTCAAGCCTCGCCAGCTCTTTAGACGGTTTATGATTGAGCACATCAAGAGCCCAGTGCATGCTACCAGACCACACACACAGACAGACAGACACACACACACACACACATACACCAACACACCTTCTGCCCAGTTACTCCAGCAAAATACGACAGAGATACACACACAAAAGAAAATTAAAACTAGCATACGCCTACACATGGATGTATACATGCACACACCTGTGAAGCTGAACACATACTCTTAATTCACACAATCATACACACACACACACACTTCACAGCCGATAAAATGCATACAACAGACCAAATGACATTTTCCCACATTCTGATTTTAGGAAGCCGACAGTCTTTTTTTTTGCATACAGAGGCACACTAAGTGAGACACAACACACACACACACCTGTACAGTGTGCATGTTTTTGTAAAATGAGTGTAAATGACCGGTAGAACAGTCTGTGGTGTGTTGCACTGGATGACAAAAACGGAGAAGTTACAATAGCAGTCAGAGCCCTCAGTGTTTTTGCAAAGAGCCCGCCTTTGGTTGGCTACCATTGGCTGCATGGTGCGGAAACCCTGCCCTCCACTTGAATTGGCTAGTCTGTCATTATGTTGACCAATCATCTTCAGATAAACTTTGCGAGTGATCCTGTGATTGGATATCCTTTGGCAGCAGGGCCAAGCAAGTGGAACAGTGCATTCTGGGAGTTGTAGGCTGTGGCATGCAGCAGAGCAGGTTTGTTTGGTTTGACCCTGGGCCAAAAGTCCATAGATGCGGCAAACACAAAGGCAGGCACTAGAACGGGGAAGATGACATTCCAGGAAAAACAAAATACTTAAAAACTGTCTGTCTGCCATGTTTGTCACTATGGCTGTCATGTTTGCGGTTTTCTTGTTCTCTCCCCTCACCCCGATTGGCTACTCAGCAGTCACACGCTCTGATTCACATATCAAGGCTTATTCACTGAGTCACAAGCTTGACACACACACACACACACACACACTGACATGCAAGGACATACACTTACACACACTCTCTCTCTCTCTCTCTCTCTCTCTCTCTCTCTCTCACACACACACACACACACCAGGGATGAAATTTAACTCTTTTGTCCACCTGCCACTGTGGCAGGTAGAATCTAAAATCTACCAGCCACTCAACATTTTTACCAGTCACTTTTTATTCAACCGTTTTGTACGTTATAATGCATAGAAATGTCATACCATCCAAGTTACTTTATAGTAAAGCCTGGCCATCACCCCCATCCCGCACCCCCACACAGATGAATAAACCAAGGGTGCTGAACACCCTCTACTGAGCAGTAATAAGACTTTTTTTTTCATTACCAGTTTCGCCATCTATGCAATTTTAAAATATCACACAATGAAATTTATATCTGAATATAAACATAATAATGCATGAGAAATGGCTGATGTGTATTTAAAAGTAATTTTATGTGGGCTACATTGTAAGGTCAAAGGTAAAAAAAAACTATTGAACCTAGCAGCTACCCCAAAGATTCTTAGTTGCACATCACACACAAAGAAGGCCTAATGACCTGATGTGCCATCACATTCACTGGGGCATACCTGAATTATTGACAAGAGTTTGTCCAGCGAAATGAGATGCGCAGGCTGGTCTTCAGAAAGTTTTAGAAAAAGTAAGTCTGCTTTCTCTACCATAAAATTAATGTTTGGATACTACAGGCTATAGCGTCACCGAGTGCTTTTTCAATGTGTTTAAGATGTTTATCTCCAAAATGGCATTCAGTATTCACAAAGAAGTTGTTGATGTAGCTTCTGATTTTGTTGTGTACTGCTGGATTTTGGGCTTCTACGGTGCGTTTATGTGCAACCTTGGCTTATCATGGGCTACAGTGTCAGAACAATGGGTTAATCTTCTAAGTCTATGTATTTCGTTACATGAGTGTCTGTGTATAGGACAGTTTACATGCGTATGCACCATCCCCCCTTGTGTAGATGCTATCAGTCTATGATAGATAGTTATAAACAATCTGTTAATGTTGTAAAATCTTTAGTGGCTATATGTGCTTCGGAGATGGGCCCATAGGTAGGCTAAGAAAAAATCACTGGTTGGTTTTTGGGATCAACTTGTGCGCATATGGCGTTATTATCAACGTGATAAGGCAATACTGATGCATTCCCGCTTGGACAGTTAGGCTATAATAATCATGACTGCGCTTTTTATTACCGGAGATTGGTGAACAGAACGTTACCAAGATTATATTTGGAATAACCACACCATTTGAAGATATGTTAAAATGACCGTCATCACAGCCTAGTTATATCATAGTCATAGAAAAATATCCACTTAATGTGACCCCGGAATGGAACTTCTTCAAAATCTTCAGACATCGCTAGTCGTCGCGTTAATAGCCTAATAAGACAAAATCACGAGTTGGTTCTGGAATTCTGTGCGCATGTGGCGTTAATATGCAACGTCGGCTACCAACGGGAGGGATATCAAGTGCACTAAAACGGCATTATATATATAGGAAGAAATCCATAAGTCAAATATGCAGCACGTGCTGTACCCCTGACCTAAAATGTGTTCCGCGCCCGAAGAAACGCTCTGAGTGTAGTTCAATACATGCGCTTATAAGCACCTGCGCTGTCTAACTGTTAGCTACGATACAACATGCGTGAGTGAGTGAGTGACCTTCATATACTATATTGAACTTGTGGCTGAAAAGCATTTGCACACCCGCCACAGTGGCAGGTAAAATGACAAAATTCACCCGCCAACGCTCATATTTACCCGCATTTGGCAGGTGGTTAGTTTCCATCCCTCTCACACACACACACACACACACACACACACACACACACACACACACACACACACACACACACACACACACACACACACACACACACACACACACACACACACACACACACACACAGTACCCAGTTGGGATCCACGAGAGAGTCCACAGAGAAGTGCTTAAGCGTTGTTTTTTTCTTTGTCAAAATGTGGCTTTTGGATTTTTTTTCTCATTCTCATTTTTTTTTAATGCTTGGTGTTGGAGGGATGAGGTGGAGTGCAGGGGGACAGGGTCACTGGTGGCATCCGGCCCAAAACCAGGTGTGGCCGGGCTGGTGGGGGGGGGGGGACGGGGACGTGTGGGGGGCTTGGCATCGCACTGTGTCGTGTGGCAAAAAGAGGAAGTGAGATCAGTGTCCGTCATCATCTCGCATAGTTTTTGATGAAGTCTTGAACTTTGTTCCTAAAGTCCTCCTGTGGGAACAGAAAAGAAAGACAGCAATGAAGCGGGACGAGGGAGGAGGACAGGAAAGGAGGGAGGGAGGGAGAAATAAAGAAAGAGAGAGAGAGAGACAGAGAAGAAAAATGTGTGAAGGACAAACTCCTTGACACGGTTTGATGTGAGGATGTTTAATGTTTAATGCAAGTCAGCTGGAAAAACCTAGCATGGGCGGGTTCATTCAGACATGAAAAACTTCAGAACCGCATCCTGAGAGAGGCATTAACATTTTAAGGAGCTATTTAAAACACATGCACGCACATGTGCACACATACACACCCACACACACACACACACACAAGAAAGGCGACACAGTCCCGACACAAGAGAACACAGTGTATGTGGGACAATCTGAAACAGGAGGAGGGACATCTGAATACACTATGATTAATATTCCATGTACCCAGGCCGTGTGTGTGTGTGTGTGTGTGTGTGTGTGTGTGACTGCTGATGAGAAAGAGGGCCAGAAATGTCACGCTTGGCTGGTGGCCTGTCACTTGTGATGGGTCCTGAGGGTGTAATCTCAAAGATTAGTCATTTTATCAAGTACAAGGTTCTCTCTTATTCTCTCACATCCGCTCATAAACAAAACAAACCAAATAAACAGAAATGCACACATAATACCCCACTCTTTTGGCTGTTGAGACTTATTGAGACTGTATCACAATAAGTCATTTTTATCACGTCGCACAAGGTTCTCTCATATCCACTCCCACACAGAACGAACACAAACACACACACACACGATCATCATCATCATCCTACTCTTCATCTCTGTCTTGCTTTTCCTCATCTGCCTTCTACCTTTCCTTATTTTCGAAACTACCTTTCTCTTTCTTCTTTCCTTGTGCTAAGCCCTCTTCTCTTTCCTCTCTCCTCTGACTGCCAATCCCCGAGACTACTCCAACCCCCCAACCCCCCAGTCATTTACACACAGGTAGACCAAAAAAAAAAAAAAAAACTCATTAACATCTGTTATACTCCATTGCAGTTTTCATTTCTCTCATGTGTCTGGGAGGAACCTGCACTTTTAATAGCCGCGCCGGCATAATTCATGTTACGGCGGGGGAAGCGGGCCGGAACTGGCAACTCGTCACAGCATCGAGGTCCAGATTTAGAGCTCCCCACCCACCCCGACCCTCCACCCCCCACCAACCCCCATCCCGAAACCCAATAAGACGGCCGGCAATTCGTTATGCCATTTGTCTTGAAACAATGAGAGGCAATAACACTGACACTTTGGCGCCGCACAAAAACCCACCTTGGCATCTTATGAGGATTAGCGTAATAAATATGTTCCCCCTGCTGATGCACAACAGTGTGGTGTAATTAAAATGTAGCTGTAATTAAACGTAGTGGCTGGCCCTGTGACAGATTGAGGACCCCGGGGGTCTTCGGGGAGGCCAGGGGTTGGTGACAGTCATCGGAGTCGTGTGGTGATCTGTTGCCCCTGTGTCTCCTGTGTTCTCCAGGAAGCTCAGCTCAGCTAAGCAGAAACACGATACCGAAAAAAACTCAACGCGTTCGGATACTCTGACTCACCTTGACTGCTTGGGAGGTGTGGCTGGATTATTCTAAATTTCCTTTCAGTGCTTTCTAAAACAAATCTCTCTCCCTCTCGCTCTCTGTCTCTCTCTGTGTGTCTCTGTCTCTCTGTCTGTCTCTGTGTGTCTTTGTCTCTCTCTCTCTGTGTCTCTGTCTCTCTCTCTCTCTGTCTCTGTCTCTCTCTCTCTGTGTGTCTCTGTCTCTCTCTCTCTGTGTCTCTGTCTCTCTCTCTCTGTGTCTCTGTCTCTCTCTCTCTGTGTCTCTGTCTCTCTCTGTGTGTCTCTCTCTGTCTCTCTCTGTGTGTCTCTCTCTCTCTGTGTCTCTCTCTCTCTCTGTCTCTCTCTCTCTCTCTGTGTCTCTCTCTCTCTCTGTGTGTCTCTCTCTCTCTCTGTGTGTCTCTCTCTCTCTCTGTGTCTCTCTCTCTCTGTGTCTCTCTCTGTGTCTCTGTCTCTCTCTCTCTGTGTCTCTGTCTATCTCTGTATCTCACTCACACACACACACACACACACACACACACACACACACACACACACACACACACACACACACACACACACACACACATATAAAAATATAAAACACTGGAGTGTGTTGCACTGCAACAAATGCATTTAACTTTACCTATATGCAGGCACACATACGCACGCTTGTGTGTGTGCTTGTGCATGTGACACATGTAAGTGTGCACACACGAAACAGTGGAGGGCAAAATCAATAAGCCTTTCATTACAACAACCACCAACACCTACGCTCACATATGCAAACACACACGCACACACCACACAATAAATACCTTTCTTTCAATGTGTTATCTCCCTTAACCACCCCTACCCAATCCCCTAATACAACCATACAAACACACACACACACACACACACGGAAGACTCGCGATCATTTCACCGTCTGTCTTAACACACACACAGACACACACACACAGACACACACATAGACACACACACAGACGCCATGGATGCAGTGAAAGAGCCCTCTTTGCCAGTCAGCTATGGTGGTGCAACATGGTGAGACAAATTCAGGTCAGATCTCATCACACCAGAAGACTGACCTCACATCACACCAGAAGACTGACCTCACATCACACCAGGAGAAGACTGACCTCACATCACACCAGGAGAAGACTGACCTCACATCACACCAGACCCATCTGACATGGCTACGGGTGAGCTGGCGGCACACTCTCTCTTTCTCACACACACACACACACACACACACACACACACACACACACACACACACACACACACACACACACACACACACACACTGAGGGCTAGATAACGTTTCTGAACAGCTGATGCCTGTGTGCACAAACACACACACAAGTTGGTAGAGGGTTTAATGTGGTGGATCTGCACACACATACATACACACACACACACACACACACACACACATATATACACACAGACACACACATATACTAGGGGTGTTGAAATGAATCATGTAATCGATGTGTCGCAATGCAGACATGAACGATTAATAATCGTTTCAATAGCAGATCATAATCGATTAGAACGTATTTTCTTGTGAATTTTACTGTGCTGTTGTGAAAGAATCGTGATGCATCGAGATATCGAATCGAAAGCTTATAATCGTAATCGAATCGAATTGTAAGATGAGTGAAGGTTCACACCTCTAATATATATACATACACACTCACAAACACCATACACCCATAGACACACACCACACACAGACAGAATACATTTTAAAGCTTTCTAATGTTTTCTGATTTATTCCCCATCTGGTGCTCTGAGGGCACGGAGGAATCGTGAAGGGATATTAGAAATGCCTCAGAAGCAGCCCATCTGGACCAAAATCTCATCTCTCACCTGATCTCTCACACACACACACAGAGGACAGCTTTTTCCATCAATACCAGAATATTTCTTGGAAGGAACACACACACACACACACACACACACACACACACACACACACACACACACACACACACACACACACACACACACACACACACACACACACACACACACAGGCTTTATTTTACAGGAAAGCAAAGCACATGGTGGTGTTTTTAACACAAACACGCACAGCAAAATTCTGATGACACACACACATAAACACTCAGCAGATTTCTCATCAAAACAAACATGCACAGCAACTTTCAAAGGAAAGGCACACAAAAACATGCACACACACACGCGCACACAGACACTCAGGCACACACAGGCACACACACACACACACACACACACCAAAAACAGCTTTCCCATTACACGATAGGTCTTTTTTTGTGCCGCTCTAACAAGCACACTGCCAGCGTATTCATTTTCTGCATAGTTCTGTTGCATGGGAGTGCTGGGAGAGAGGTCTGCCCACCAGGGGGCTGTGGGTGGTGGAGGTGACTGTGGAGGGCTGTGGTAGGGGTAGAGGAGGTGTGGGTGTTTTGTGTGGGTAGATGGCTTAGGCTGTGGGGTTGGGGGTGTGTGGGTGGATGGATGGTGAGAATAGCTGGTGGTGGTCTGGGTAGGCTGTGAGGAGTGGGTAGTGGGTGGGTTGTGAGAATAGCTGGTGGTCTGGGTAGGTGGAGGCTGTGTTGGGGTGGTGGTGGTGGGTGGAGGGGGTGTAGGTACCTGGTGGTGGAGGGCTGTGGTTGTGGGTAGGTGGAGGAGGCTGTGGAGCTGGTGTAGGTAGCTAGTGGTGGTGTGGTTAGCTTGCGGTTAGGGGTGTGGGTGAGTGAGAGAGAGAGAGAGAGCAAGAGAGAGAGAGAGAGAGAGAGAGCAAGAGAGAGACAGAGAGAGAGAGAGAGAGAGAGAGCAAGAGAGAGAGAGACAGAATGAGAGAGAGAGAGAGAGAGAGACAGAGAGAGAGAGAGAGAGAGAGGAGAGAGAGAGAGAGAGAGAGAGAGAGAGAGTGAGAGAGAGAGAGAGAGAGAGAGAGAGAGAGAGAACTAGGCCGGCTGCCAGCTCAGCTCCCCCCTCTCTGCCCCTGGGCTCGCTTACCTTATCCCGCAAATGGTGCTCCGCGGCATCTATGTTCAACGGGTCGTCGAAATTCAGCAAATCCTGGCAACGTGAAACCACAGCGGACTTAATGTGTGGGACAAAAAGAAACCTCATACGTTTTATTAAAAAAAAAAAAAAAAAAAAAAACATAGGCGGTAGTGATTTTAGTGGGGCAGGTTACAGGAATTTTGGTGGCATTTCAGAGAACAATGTTCAGAGTTTAATGAGGAAGAAAAAGGCTACTACTTACGGTAAACCAGAGAGTTCAGTCCCCACACGACATCCTGTGAGAGAACAAAGCGGTTCAGCATGTGTGTCAACAAGACATGCTCATGCTTGAGCACACACAAACAAACACAGACAAACAAACACACACAGACACACACACACACACACACACACACACACACACACACATATACAGTATCGTAGCAAAAAAGGAGGTCTCTTTTGAACATGTGTGAAGCGTGTGACTCCGCGTGTGACCTTTGTTGGTGGGCTTCAGGCTGTTTGTCTCAGTGCATTCAGCTACACCGCCCATCAAAGTCAGATCATGGAGCTTAAGAGTGTGTGCAGTGAAGTTGGCCCAGAGGCTTACAGTAGCCCATCAAACACACACACACATGCTCACAAACACACAAATACATGCACACCCACACCCACACACACACACACGCATGTACACACACACTTGACAGGTTGGTGATAAAGAGAATAGCACAGTGATAAACAGCTCATTTCTGGAAAACAAAAATAACTCACTGTGTGCAATTAACACAGTGCTACACTGGACTGGAGTATTTGCTGTGATATTGACTGATACTGTAACAACTTGTCATCTGAACACTGTTCAAATGGTTTGATGCCGATGGTTTGGTGAAATTGGTATAAAATGGCCCACAAAATCATTTGAAGCTGAAACGCTCTGAAAATTGCGGCACTGCCACAGCTTTGTTTTTCCATGGCAGATTTTCAGGCCCCCTTCGCCTGTCAGCGAGCCATCCAATAAAAAACCCTCTCCGACACCCAAAGACCTTGGAAGGCCGGGGAGAGCGAGCCACGCCATCTGCTCTGTGCCGCTCACGCGCGGCGAAATGTGGGCGTAGCGCTGGCAGGTGGCGAGAGGGACTCTGGCTCTCTCACACACACACACAGTCAGAAGATACACACACAGAGACAGACAGACAGACAGACAGACAGACAGACAGACAGAGAAGACATACAGACAGACAGACAGACAGACAGACAGACAGACAGACAGACAGACAGGACAGACAGACAGACGTAGTGGTGCTTTGTCTCTTGCTCGCTTATGGTATAGGTGCATACTACGTACACCGCCTCAACACCACCCCCAAGACAAGCGTTGGTGCTTTTGAGTGTTTGTGTGTGTGAGTGTGGTTGATCTGCCAACAGAACAGAATTTCATCAAGACAAGGTCTCTGACAAGGTCAAGTTTTAAAGCTGACATAATTACCTCTGTTACTCCAAAGTCAGCATTTTCTAATCAGCAGTCCTGTACTTTACATCACACACACACACACACACACAGTACACACACACACACACACACACACACACACACACACACACACACACACACACACACACACACACACACACACACACACACACACACACACACACACACACACAAGTGTGTACACACATTTGCACCCAAAGGAAATCCGAAAGAGCATTGATTGCATCAGGAATTTGATTCCTGTAGAACAATGATTTCCACCTGAATGCTGCGATATGAGATACAACCTACATGACATGGCACACACCACCCAGAGCCAAGGACATTAACCTATGTAGGGTAGACCCTCTCCTGACCCACTCTCGCTCTCTCCAACACATCAAAGCGTAAGCAGGTCCACATTCTCCAAGATGTTGTGTGCTGTGGGACATCCCATCATTTCTGGAGACCATCTAAAGCCTGGTGCTTGAGGTGAGGTTTATTTTCTCTTAGCGTTAGTTAGCATAGGTGTTGAAAAGCTTTACAGTATATTCAGTCATGTGATTTACAAGGCACCGTTGTGACTTTTAAAAGTGTGATTTAAACCATGTAGAAATTGCTTGGTTACAGTACACTAGTTTATTTTCACTATCACATACTGATATACAGTAGTATTCAATAGCATGTGATCTAGGTACACTAAATGGAAAAGTGGTCACTACTTTTTTCAGTGGAATACAACTTTTAAAAGCTGAACTGTTCATGTCATTATCATTTAAAGACATGAGATTTGCCTAGCAGTACATGTGGTGTAACTTCTTCATAGATTAGGCAGAATGGAAACATCGGTCACTTTGCTCACCAACCTGTAGATGCTGTCTAAAAAGAAAGAAAAATGAGACAAAAAATTTAAACTGTCCAGACATGATATGGAATATCTAGCAAATATAATGAAACTGAATAAAGAATTCTAATCTAGTCAGTTTTGTGGTGATGTAACTGTAAGCTGATAAGCTCCATAGTATAAGCTGAACCCTTCCCCTCCCTTAGTGACCTTCGAACTACCATGTGCGGGGTCTGAGATCTGTCTCCTGGCACCAGAGGGGCCTATAAAAGCCACCGGGCCCTTTGCCTCGGCCTCACTCTCCTCGAGCAGCACCCTCAGGTAAGCTGGCCAGCTACCGAAGAGCACACTGACAGCACAGACAGAGCAATGAGGGTGAAATAGAGAGCGGGGGTATAGAAAGACTGATTTGACTGATATAGAAAAAATACTGATTTGATGGAAAGGAATGGGTATGGGGTCAGGACAGACATGTCGGACAGATTCAGAGGTCATACGATGAACAGAAACAGGTGAAATGTTTGTTTAAAACATGGGACATGAAGTTAAGAGCAGAAACAAGGTTTAAACAATGAAATTAGAAGTATAGGGCTAGCATGGGAGCGGAACAGAAGAAAAGTACAGATGCCAGATTATGATCAGTGTCATTTTGGTGTTCTATCAAAATGTGTCCCATCTGACAAAAATACAATTCAGGAAATAACTTGAAGTAATGCTTCTCAAATACTTTCAGTGTGATGTACATGAAAATGTTTGTAAAAGCTTAATGGTTTATTTTCCTTTTTTTCTATTTCTTTACTTCTTTCCTGTCTGTCTCTGTGTTGTTTAACAGGGATTCACCATGAAATTCGTGGCCCTTACACTGACCCTTCTCCTGGCTGTTGGTCAGTAGTCCTCCATCTTTAGCTCACAGTCAATTAAAAGTTAAAATATTAGGCAAAATGATCTTTTTGGATCTTTTTGCATTGGTTTAACTTGCACAATTTTTAAATATCATGAGCCATGTCAAGTATGTTCATGATATTGGAAAAAATAATAAAAGTTTAGCCAATGTGAAAAGATTCATGCATCATGTTGCCTTAAATTTTTAACGTTGGTTCTTTGCTTCACTTTTTACTGTGTAATTTACACACAACAAGCCGAAACCTTTTATGCATGTTCACATGCTGTAGGACACCAAAGTCTTTCGAGCCAGTTTATTTACACCATTCAGTAATATGCAACAAAATTTGTAGGACCTATAAAATATATATTTATAGATTTATCAGCATTGAGGTCAAACGTTCAGTCCAATATAACTGTGTCACTGTGTTCTGTGTGATAGCTGTGAATAGTTTCACTGCACTGGAGATCTCTTTGAACATCTACTTGCCCTAAGGCTAATTCATTATTGTGTGCATGTCTTTGTACATGAATGTAGATTCAATCATGTG
Source organism: Coilia nasus (assembly GCA_027475355.1). Classification (NCBI taxonomy): domain Eukaryota; kingdom Metazoa; phylum Chordata; class Actinopteri; order Clupeiformes; family Engraulidae; genus Coilia; species Coilia nasus. Next base: position 17,449,501 of record CM050220.1, on the reverse strand, counting down.
AATACCGCAGAACACTGTAAATCCTACTCAATCTATACGCATTTTCAACAAAGACAAAAGAGATAACTTTGTTGTATATATCTTAAACATGCTTATTTTATTTCTGTATTTTATTTTTTATATTTAACCTTTTAAACACAGTCTTTGAAGTCAGTGGACCAAGTATTTCACTGCACATTATACTGTGTATAATTTGTATGTGACTACATTTGAATTTGAATTTGAAATCTACTAGTCCTGCTTGTCTGTCATGTCATGGCTTTCCTCCACAGGGCATAGCTAACTCTGAGTCTTTGATCTCTCCTTCTTCCTGTCCCCCCAGGCTCCCAGGCCCGCGCCCTGCAGGCCGATGCTCCCTCTCAGCTGGAGCACTACAAGGCCGCCACCCTGGTCTACCTGACCCAGGTGAAGGAGTCTGCCCTGAGAACCCTGGACCACCTGGACGGCACAGACTATGAGGAGTACAAGTAAGGAACACCCCCATAGTCTTCACTCTTCGTAGTGTGGGAGCTCTTTGAAGCCGATCATCTCGGCTTTAAAGAGTAAAAGTCATACCATGTGTTTGTTCCACCTGTGCTTATTGCCTAGTTGATTTAGCTAATCAGCTCATCTACAGTACCTGCCTAAACAGCTGTGCTTTTTAGAATCAGATGATTTTGCAAATGGTTGGAACAAATGTGTGGCATAGCCTTTTACTGTTTGGAGCCAAATACTCACCTCTGGTGACAAAGGCAGACAAAGAACACAATCCCTTTGCTCGAGTTAAAGTATAGATACTATTAGTCAAATATTACTCTACTACAAGTGGAAGTAGTTGTTTTAAAAAATACTTAAGTACAAGTGTTTTTTTTATTTTTATGTGTTTTTGTTGACAATGTGGGGCCACAGACAGGTGCAAGACCATAATTAATAGTCCATTTTTAAATAATCTTTAAATAAGAATAACACGCTATTGTTATTCATTTTCTTTTCACAAAAATTAAAAGTCTGAATGTAAAACAGAACAACTCCCAACTCCATTGGAATGGTTAATTTAATGTTTTGTTGCAAATATCTACAGAGATGTGGTAAACGTCAAGGGATTGTTTTGTTTCATTCCTAATTTACTCCAGTAATAAATGTTCTGATGAAGAATGGTCATTGTCTGGCATTGCCATTACTGTCATGTTCAGGTTCAATGAGTTCAAAGACATTTCAAACTTCAATATGACCACGATCACAAGTTTTAATTAGTAATTTAATAAGTAGAGTACAGATACTTGAAATTTGTACTTAAGTACAGTTCTTTAGTACATTTACTTAGTTACTTTCCACCTCTGGATAGGCATGCAATCATTAAAAATGCAAAACTGTCATTTCATCTCACTGGATGCTGGAGTGTGTGTGTGTGTGTTTAAGTTTCCAAACGTATGGACTTTGATGACCATGTCACTGTTGTACTTGAAACTACTGACAATATCTATTTGCCCTTACTGAAATGCTCTCAACAAGATAAACGAATCTGGGCCAACTGTTTACAGTAATGTTTAACAGGCACAGTGGAGATAGCTGTCGGGATGCTGATAATGGTAGTATGGTTGGGTTGTGGCTGGGGTGTGGTTGAGGTGTGGTTGATAGAACATCGGCCTCACACAGTCTCGAAAGGCACTAGGGCACAAGGAGATATGTAAAAAGTAACAGTTTCATAGTTACAGATTTACAGATACAGCTGTTTTTGTCTATCATCAATGTTGCAATCAACTGAAAATACAGCATGTCTTTTTTAAGAAGTAAGAAAATTACATTTGAATTTCACTCAAAAGACAATAATGTAAAATAATACCAATAATATACAATGATTAAGTTGTGTTTCTTCTTTGGAATGTGTCCACACCCAATATCAGTCACATTAGTAATAAGGCCTCCTCATTCTGATTGCCCTCTATTCTTCCTCTCGTCTATCCCTTTATCTCTGTTCTTTTCTTCTACCTCTTCCTTCTCTACGTCAGGCAGAAGCTGACCAAGACCATGGAGTATCTGCAGGCCTATGCCCAGATCGCCTCCGAGTCTCTGACCCCCTACACTGACTCCTTCTCCACCCAGCTGATGGACGCCACCAAGACCCTGCGTGAGCGCGTGATGGCCGACTTCGAGGACCTGCACACCAAGATGGAACCCCACCGCGCCCAGCTGCAGGTGGTTCTGGAGAAGCACGTGGAGGACTACCGCAAGAGCCTGGAGCCCATCTTCCGGGAGTACGCCGCCAAGAACCGCGCCGAGGTGGAGGCCCTGCACGCCAAGCTGGAGCCCCTGATGGAGGAAATGCGCCAGAAGGTGGCCGCCAACGTGGAGGAGACCAAGTCCAAGCTGGAGCCGCTAGTGGAGGTGGTGCGCCACAAGCTGACTGAGCGCCTGGAGGAGATCAGGACCCTGGCCGCCCCTACGCCGAGGAGTACAAGGAGCAGCTGATCAAGGTCGCCGGCCAGCTGAAGGAGCAGGTGGCCCCCCATGCTGAGAACCTCCAGGCCAAGGCCGCACCCGTGTTTGAGGACCTGAAGGCCAAGTTCACTAGCCTGTACGAGAGCGCTGTGGCTTACCTGAAGGCCTAAATTGCAACCAGCCAGTGACTCTTTCACTTCCATTGCAAATATGCGTGTGCACACACACACAGGCAGGGGAGGATACACTAATTATACCATCCCTTTAGTGCTATGTTTCCCTGGTAACTCCATCTCACTGTGTGATGTTGGTAATAAAAAAGCACAAAATGAATTTGGCCATTCCTTATGTCATCATGTTTAATAACCTAAACAAAACATGATATACATACAAAAACTTTTACAAATATACATACATACATACATACATACATACATACATACATACATACATACATACATACATACACACATACAATATATACATACATACATACATACATACATACATACATACATACATACATACATACATACATACATACATATGTTACAAAACCCTAATATAACAATGTGCTAGTGTATTATACATAGTGATGTTTGTTCATATGTGAGCACAGAAAAAAGGGGGAGAGAGAGAGAGAAAGAGAGAGAGAAAGAGAGACAATGAGGGAAAAATCAAAAGAAGACATTTTCATATGAGAGCAGAGAAAAAAGAGGGGGGGAAGAGAGAGAGAGAGAGAGACATGGTGCTGGAAGAAATGAAGAAATCTTCATATGTTAGCAGAGACAAAAGAGGGGGAGAGAGAGAAGGAGAAAGTGAGAGAGAGAGAGAGAGAGAGGGAGAGAGAGAGAGCGAGGGAGAGAGAGAGAGCGAGGGAGAGAGAGAGAGCGAGGGAGAGAGAGAGAGAGAGAGGGAGAGAGAGAGAGAGAGAGAGAGAGAGAGAGAGAGAGAGAGAGATGTGCTTGTACCATTGATGAGAGCACATAGGTGTGCGTGTGTGTAGGAGTATCTCACTAAGAGATATGGAGAAACACTGCCTGGGACATGATTATTAATAGAATAACAGAAAGGGTGAGAGAGAGACATAAAAGAGAGGGAGAGAGAGAGAGAGAGAGAGAGAGAGAGGGAGAGAGAGAGAGAGAGAGAGAGAGAGAGAGAGAGAGAGAGAGAGAGAGAGAGAGAGAGAGAGAGCAAGAAACAGAGAGACACTGGGAGGGAGAAAGAGAAAGAGGAAATGAGAGATAGGGAGGGAGGCAGAGAGAGAAAGAGATAGAGAGAGAGATAGAGAGAGAGATAGAGAGAGAGATAGAGAGATAGAGAGAGAGAGAGAGAGATGTATGTCTGCAGACACCTAGGTGCCATGTGTACCCCATACTTGTATTATTGCATTGGCAATACAAATGTCTTATTTGATTTGTCATGGCAATAAAGCATTATTGAATTGAATTGAGAGAGAGAGAAAGAGAGAGAAAATGGGAGGGAGAGAGACAGGGAGGAAGATAGACAGAGAGGGAGGCAGGCAGAGAGAGAGAGAGAAACAGAGAGACTGAGAGGAAGAGGGAAGAGGAGAGAGGCGGGGGGGGGGGGCAGAGAGAGAAAAAGAGGGAAGAAGAGAGAGACAGAGAAAAAGAGAGAGAGAGAGAGAGAGAGAGAGAGAAAGAATAAGTTGTGTGTGGGTCTTCTTCAGCAGTCGCTGAATAAGCTGTCGATGCACTGACACAAAAGCTCCAAGGAAAAGAGGGCAATACAAATCTCTCGGTGTGTGTGTGTGTGTCTCTCTCACACACACACACACACTCACAATCTCTCTCACACACACACACACACACACACACGCACTCACAGTCTCGCTCTCACACACACTCACTCACAGTCTCGCTCTCACACACACACACACACACTCACAGTCTCTCTCTCTCTCACACACACACACACACACACACACAGACACACACAGACACACACAGACACACACAGACACACACAGTCTCACCTTTAGCGTCCGCGTGGGTGCCCAGCCCGTGCCATCAATCGAGTGCTCGCGCAATAAACTGGGGAAGGGAGAGGGACAGAAAGGCTTTCATTAGCGACTCCATTACCGGTAAGTCTCTGACTGCTAATGAGGGCCACCGCCAGCACTGACTAATTAGGCCGATGAGACACCGGCCCTGCAGAGAGAAGGGGGTCAACGTGGCAAAAACGTGTGTGTGTGTGGCTGTGTGTGGCTGTGTGTGCGCGAGTGTGTGTGTCTGTGGCTGTGTGTGTGCATGTGTGTGTGTGCGTCTGTCTGTGGCTGTGTGTGCGTGTGTCTGTGTGTGTGTGTGTGTGTGTCTGTCTGTGGTGTGTGTGTGTGTGTGTGTGTCTGTCTGTGGTGTGTGTGTGTGTGTGTGTGTCTGTCTGTGGTGTGTGTGTGTGTGTGTGGCTGTGTCGGTGTGTTTCGTCTCTTTCTTTGTATGGCTGTGTGTGTGTGTGTGTGTGTGTTTGTTTGTGTGTTTGCGTGTGTCTGTCGGTGGCTGTGTGTGTGTGTGTGTGTCTGTGTGTGTGTGTGTCTGTGTGTGTCTCTCTGTCTGTATTGTGTGTGTGTGTGTGTCTGTGGCTATGTGTCTGGGTGTTTGTGTGCGTGTGTGTTACTATGGCTGTGTGTGTATGTATCTGTTTGTCGGTGGCTGTGTGTGTTTGTGTCTGTCTGTCTTTGGCTGTGTGTGTGTGTGTGTGTTGGAGGTTCGGTGTTACCTCAGGCAGATCTCGCCCGTCTCGGCGATGTTGGGATGCCATATTCTGGTCAGGCATTTGACTTTGGGAGGCTGCGGAGAAGAGGGAGAGTGACGGAGGAGTCAAATCGATTAAGACGCAGAGGCAGCCATGCCTGACGGCATAGTGGCACAGTGCATGTGTGTGTGTGTGTGTGTGTGTCTGTGGGTGTATGTGTGTGAGTGTGAGAGTGAGTGAGTGTGTGTGTATGTATGCGGGTGTGTCAGTGAGAGTGTGTGTGTGTGTGTGTGTGTGTGTGTGTGTGTGTGTGTGAGACACTGACAGAAGTTATCGTCATTTGTGGATGAGTCAATCAAAAGGTGTGTGTGTGTGTGTGTGTGTGTGTGTGTGTGTGTGTGTGTGTGTGTATGCAGGCGTGCCAGTGAGAGTGTGTGCGTGCGCGTCTTCTGTGTCTGTGAATGTATGTGTGTGAGAGTGAGGGCTCATTCACACCAAACACTCGTCCGTATTCAGCGTGTGGCTGTTTTCTGTCCGTATTCACTTAGAATGCATGTTAACAAATTAGACTCTTCACACCGCACGCGCGATCTGACCGTATTCTGCCGTAAACACGCTCAGAATAGCGTGGGCTGCAGCTAGAGAATAGAAACTGAGTCTATTTTTCTGCGCGTGATGTGAGCGTATTCAGCCAAAATCCCATTGAAAGCTATTGCACAACTAGGCAATTCATGTCATCTGTGCTATCAATGCATGTATTGACACAGGGCATCTTGTGTGTGTGTGTGCATGTGTGTCTGTGGGTGTATGTGCGCGAGAATGTCAGTGTGTGTGTGCGAGTGTGTCACTGCGTGTGTGTGTGTGTGTGTGTGCACGTCTTTTGTGTGTGTGTGTGTGTGTGTGTGTGTGTGTGTGTGTGTGTGTGTGTGTGTGTGTGTGTGTGTGTGTGTGTGTGTAGGCGAGAGAGACACTGGCAGGAGTCATCTTCATCTGTGGATGAGTCAGTCCAAAGGTCACAGGTGCAATACCTGTGGGGCGCACTCCCCATCTCCAAGAACTCTCACACACCACCAGGGTCAAACACACTGACTTGGAACTCTGATCCGTGAGGAACGAAGGCCCTCTCATTCTCTCACTCACTTAACCCCCTCACAAACAAAAAAACTCTCAAATGCCATTCATTTCACGACGCCCTTTTCAAGCGATGCCCCTCGAGGGCACTCAAACGGCACCCAGTGGGTGGAAGACTCTACACCACAATGACACGCACTGACAGGGGCCTTTTGAGAGACACGTCTTTGTGAAATCGCAATTAAACACTAGTCGAGTTGAATTACGACGCACCGATGAAATGACAGAAGGCGGTTTCGCACGTAGCCCATCGTCGTCGGCCATTCTCTTCCTTGCCGACTCACTGCTCCGTGACGCACAACCGCAGACAGTTAGCACCGGGGGCTGGGGGTGGAAATTGCCTTCATTTTCTTGCAGTAATTAATCCGTCAGTCTGATGTGCGGAGGTGAATTTTTTAAAGAGACGAGGGAAATCAAAAAAAAAAAAAAAACTTTCGGGTGTTTAAAGTGAGTAAGACTGGCCGCTGTGCTGTGCACGCAAGCAGCCCATGAGAGTCTGCGCTTAGGGATATGAATCCCTGGAGTGAAAGAGCCTGATGATATTTTAGAAGTGCTTGGCAAATCTAACGACTCAAGTACAGCTCAGGGCCTCCTACTGGCTAAAGGCGTAGGGTTGATGGGGCCTGCTGCCGTGGACCATTTAAGAGGGAGATTAAAATCAAGATTAAAATCGTGTTTTAAAAGCCACTTCTTTAACTTACATTTATTTTAAGATACTTGAATTAATCAAGAGAAGAACTCCGGGCTTCCTCAGTGCCTTTCAGAAATCTAACCTTCAAACCAGAAACCATTGGGTATTTATGGTAATCCGAAATCCAACTGTGATATTGATTAAGTAGAAAGCTAGCTGCAGTCAGTGTGTGGCTACTTTGCGAACGTGTTTCTCATTTGTGGTGAAATGTGTTGAATGAAGAGAGGGAGACGAGGTGACACTTACCACCATGTTGTAGGCATCGGGGACGTCAATTTCAAACTGAAACTTTCCACCCTGATAATAGCCTTCATCTGCGAAAACAGAAATGAGATGCTCAGTCAGAAAGACAAGCATTTATCACACACACACACACACACACACACACACACACACACACACACACACACTCTCACTGGATACAGGCTGCTGTTTAGTCCCGGTTGCCAATATTTTAATCAAGACGGCCACATCCAAAGCTCCATTAGGGCTGAATAATCTGTCGCCGTGCCAGGCACTTTCACAATCATTTCTCCCTACTGAACATCATCGGAACATGCACCGATCCCAGTTTAATTACACCATCAGAACTTCTCACTCATGTCCCCATGCATCTCAAGTACATTACTTTACGCGACCCCACCCCCCACCCTCCTCATACGGCTGCAATGCATCAAATCAGATGTGGATAAATGATCCAGAAGAAATTGCATCCAAACACAAAACCCAGTTGCATTTCCAGCTTCGGCCAAGCGGAAGGGGGCCACTGTACTTGTCTAGATTTGTTTACCACAACAACTTTTTCTGGCAGAACTTGCAGGCTTTTTCTCCATAACCCCCCCCCCCCCCCCCCTTCTCCTAACTCCTTCCTTCTGCTTCCTGGCTGCCATATAAATTGTTAAGTCGGCGAGGGGCTATTGCTGGAAAGTAAAAGACTGGAGCTTGGGAGATCCGTTGGGATCTGAGGAAGGGGGGGGGGGGGTTGTGCGACTCCAAGAAAGATGAGAAGGGGAAAGGAGAGGGAAACATTGAAGTATTTATAAGTGATGTGCTGTGTGTTTGAAAAAAAAAGAACTCCCCTGGGTGTTACACACTTTTGAGCCACAGCACTGACTGTGGCAAACATGCACACACACACAAACATGCGCAGGCACGGACACACAAACACTCACACTCACTCACACACACACATACACACAGGGGGTGGGGTTGGGAGACCATCAAAACCACATGCTGCCTTTAAGACTCAGCATCACACACAGCCTCACCCAGAAATGTCTGTTAATATATCTGGGTGTCAAAATCTAGCCTTCACACATTGTTTGACGAGCTGTCACCATGAGTTTCTCTCTCTCTCTCGCCTACTCCAAATTCCATCAACATCCTTCCTGAAGATTCAGCCAATTCAGACAGCCGCACTCACCAACACTGCGTTCACTTCACAGACCCGATTCAGCCAGCTTCTGACAAAGCTCCAATCAATAGCCAAGAAGAGCCAACAAATAATGAATTCAGTATACAGACAAGGTGTAGAGTGGAGATGGGGAGGGGGAGAAGGAGAGAGATGAGTGGTGCTGTGTGAGAGTGTGGCTCAGAGAATTCCACAACACCCCATGAAGAGGTCAGCCCTTCAACGCCTTACTCTTTTTCATCCACCACCCCCCCACCACCACATCTAGCCTGGTAAACCAGCCCCCCGTACTTCATTTCATTTTGTACAGAGGGTCTGGACTGAAGGCTGTTGAAGTTCATGTAGGAGGACCCAAGAAACTCCTAGCCAATCAGCGAACAGAGGGTGTGTTCGTGAGCCATAACGCCGACTTTGTGTGCTACATTTGTAGTGCGTAGGTAGGCTAACTGCACACGTGACGACCAGATGTTAGCGATTGGGTAAAGGCAGAGCCACTTGTTTTCAACTTCAGCAGAGTCCACACCTCCAGGAAGAAATCGTTTCTCACGGCCTCCGCTGCAGACCCTCTGTACAAAATAAAATGAAGTACGGGGGGCTGGTTTACCAGGTTACCCACCACCACCCCTAGCCTGGTAAACCAGCCCCTCATACTACACTGCATTTTGTACAGAGGGTCTGGCGGTGCTTCCATTGACAGAATTTTGCCGGACCAATCAGCAAACAGAGGGAGTGTTTGTGAGTGATGCTTCAACGCTGTATGCTACATTTGAATTGTAGTGCATAGGCATGCTTATAGCCAGGATAATCGATATGTCATGACCAGACATTAGCGATTAGGTGGAGGCAGAGCTACCCGTTTTTAAACTTCAGCAGAATTTACACCTCCAGGAAGAAAACGTTTCTCAATGCAGCACAGCCAGACCCTCTGTGCGAAATTAAGTATAATACGAGGGGCTGGTTTACCAGGCTACACCACCCTCCACCTCCACCCCCCCCCCCCCCCCCCCACTTCAGTGTCAGGGAGCAGGAACTCCGGAGGTTCCCTGACATTTTTGGCGGTTGCTGAAGTGCTGAGGCCGGCGTTTTTTTAAACAGTGCTGCCGCAGCCGTTGTCACAAACATTCCCGCGGGCTGTTTGCTCGCGTGTCTGACTCAGTAATGGAGAAAACGGGAAAGCTTGGCAGCTCAACGCACTGAACATTATTTCGAAGGAAGGAAGGGAGGGAGGAAGGGAGAAAAAAGGACACAAAACATAACCCACTGGAACTCTCTTAAGGACTCTTAAAGGGCAATGTTTATGAGTCTTCACAGTGATATACTGGGGCACCAAAATTAGGGTTCTTTGCCACACCAGTGTAGAAAAGAGCTTTGTTATCCTAATTAAAGTGTTCCAAATTTTGACACTTTTTTGTTGCTCTTTTTGGTTTTCTTTCTTCTTTTTGATGGGGGGTTGGGTGTATTTTTATCCAACGATGCCTATGGGTCATTCCGTGTCAAATCGAACAATGGCCGACAGTCACCCTCTCCAAAAAACCTGAAAAAAAATCACAGCTGTTTGTACATCCAACCTATGTATAAATCTTATAAAACTAAGATCTCATATTTTTAAAGTAATGAAACGCAAGACACAGACATTCACACTCATGATCACAAAATATTATGCATATCTTAAATTTAAACATTTAAAAATATGAGATCTTAGTTTTCACATTCTTGATGTTTGCATAGCATATTGTTACTGTTTATTATCTTTAAATTGATAGCATTCCTGTTTATGGTCCTTTTGTGTTTGTATTATAATGCCATTTTTCCAGTTTTGCCTTGCCTTTTGTGTGCTGTACAATAAAATCCTGCTCAAAAATGACCTTGACAGTGCAATTGGTTTAATTGTAACACAAAGTTGGTTTGGCAGCTTTTCCTGTTTATGACATGCTACCCTATCATTGACTTCCATTGTATTAAAAGAGCACAACATGTGGTGGAAAGAGGTACTGCCGATCAATCCAACTCCATGGAATTACTGACATTTTTTCCCAAACATCATATCTCAATAAAGAGACTCAGCAACAAATCCAAATTTTGGACAAATGATCCTCACATACAGGATGATTATGAAAAAATGTTTAAAAAATCCTGTGAACTGTCCACATGGTGAAATGACAAGATGAAAACAACCTTTTTGAAAATCAAGCCTAACTTCAAGAAAATACACTGACCATATGAAAACTATATCAACAAAGGTTAATGCGTAGGCATGACATTATAATCCGTATATGACTGGGAAAAATAATCTGATAAATTTGTGTGCCATACTTTTTGACCAAGAAGCCCTCAAAAGTGGTGGTATCATTTCACATATTGAATCTATAGCCATCTTCGCAGCTTTGGAGAGGAAGAATTACACAAGGTACATCTGATCTGATTTGATTTTTGAATTCTACAGGAAAATGCATTTCTTTTCACATAGTTACACTAATGTGTGTGGAATACTAAAAGAGCCAGCAATGTCGGAAGTTGAGCAAAAGGCTTGTTCACCAGAATTCCCAAAATGACCTGAAATTTCAAAGGGCTGTAGTTTTGGAGCTATTAGTGATACAGACTTAATATTTAAGATTTACACATAGGTTGGATGTACAAACAGCTGTGATTTTTTTCAGCTTTTTTGGAGAGGGTGACTGTCGGTCATTGTTCGATTTGACACGGAATGACCCCTAT
>CM050220.1:17415923-17435923 GCA_027475355.1 Coilia nasus | reverse complement strand
GTATTCTCGGTAAACATAACGCCATTGCTAAGGCAGCTGGAGAGTGTGTGTGGGAGGGGTTCGATTCAGAGCAACCAAGAGAACACTGCATTCAACAAAAGCTGCAGATCGTATTCATAAACTAGAAAAGCACTCAGAGAGCACAGACGTCCGCCAAGGCAGCTCAGATCACTACCAAAATCTAATCACTTGTAAGTTAACCCATTTGTGACCTACCCTGAATATGTAATCAAAATCCATCCATGAGTTTTTCCATGAGAATTATGTTGCTAACAAACAAACAAATAAATAATCCCAGGATCTGGACCATTCTATTGGGGATTGTTATGGTCTTATACTGTGATTGGTTTACCAAGCATTCTGAGCATTATTTGTAGAGTTATGAGCAATGTTGAAGAATCCTTTAAAAAATTCCTGGATCCTAGGTCCAGAAAATCCAAATCACCACCAAAAACTAATCAGTTCTAAGTTCTAAGCCAACTTCTGATCTTTCCTGACAATTTCATCAAAATCCATCCAGAACTTTCTGAGTTATGCTATTAACAACAAACTAAATGTACAGACACACAAACAAACCAACGCCGGCAAAAACATAACCTCCTTGGTGGAGGTAATTAAAAGAAATGCGCTTGTTAGAAGAAATCCGCTAAAGCTGAGAGGAGCTGTGTGATTATTTTGTACTACAGTCTCCCATATAGAAGCATAGAGGACTTGTGCTGGAAATGTAACAAGAAATGGGCCCTTGCTATAAAAAAAGTCTTTTAAAAAGTCTTTAAAAAAATAAACAATATGTACAATTACAAAGTTCTCAATGGCTCGTTTTGAATGCCAGGGCCCTTGTTAGACTACCAAGGGGGTGTGGAGCAATTTCAAGCTGTTTTAATGATTTAAAAATAGCTATATCTTCAAGCTTCCGTCATGCCCCGAACACTAGCATTATGAGTCTACAGAAACTGTAAAAATGGTTTTGTTCTAAATGCAACAGGCTAGCCTAGTTTTACTCCTCAGCCAACATACCAACTTGTTATGATGTTTTAACAGATCCAACGTTCATTTTACACTGGCGTATCCCTTTAACACAGGTGATGTTTACTGATAAACCAGTCTACATGTTTGATGATTCATGTGTGCTCAATAGGATCAGCTGGTTCAAAAACGGTTGACTCAAATTATGTGGCAACAAATATGTGTTTACTTCCTGACGCCGGGATTGACACCTCTGATGATTTCCAAAAATAGGCAAACAGCATTGCGCTAAAAAGACAAAGGGCAGTAACTACATATTTTGTCAAAACTGAGTTTAGACTGGAAATTGACTTTATAACACCTCATTTGTCTTGTCACTAGGTATCTTGGTTGTTCCTAATAAAAAAGTACATATAAGCATCACCACTGTTATATATTTCTCAGTTTCAACATTTGTGTAGTTACTGCACTTTGCCTTTGTAGGGCAGAGCAGTGAGGTTATTAATGCAATCAGCCTTGAAAAAATGTCTTCAAACAGACTTAACCCAAAAGCATAGCCCACAACATTCTATCAGGTGAACCAGCTATACCTATGATGATGATGCTTTTCTTGACAGACTTACCTGGACTTATGGCCAGCTGAAAGTGGTGCAGCTTGTTCACGTCTGGGAATGTGACTTTGCAGGTGTCTGGAAAGCAAAAAAAAAAAAAATTACCCATTACCCATAATCCTACTACCCCAACTACAGCTAACAAGAAAGTTACCACGGAAAAAAAACATACATGGAGTGCTTTATTTTACAGGACTGTTCATAAAGTCTAGGGGTGAAAATGACCTTTAAAAAATGAACTTTTACCAGCCACTGACAAATAAATGAGAAAATTCACTAGCCACTCAATAGTAAATTATTATTCTGTGTCCAAAATTTACCAGCCACTTTCATATTTTACCAGCACTTGACTGGTGCGAACTTCCATCCCTGATACAGTCTCATTTTTCCTTCTGTTCAACGAGGCAGACCCCTGGGGCACAGATAATACTGGGACTAATAGAGGACATCTCTAAAAACCCTGGGTTTTTCAGACAAAGTGGTGACCTTCTGTGTGCTGGCAAATGTAGAGGGAAAACAGTAGGCACACTCACTGGGAAGATTGGCTTCCAATTCTGCCACCTCTGCAAATGAGAGAAAGGGAGAATAAGAGGCAGAGAGAGAAACAAAGAGAGGGAGAGAGAGACACATAGAGAGAGAGCGGGAAAGAGATAGGGAAAGGAAAGGGAAAGAGAGGGAGAGGGAAAGAGAGGGAGAGAAAAAGAGAGGGAGAGAGGTAGGGAGAGTGGAAGAAGAAGAGAAAGAAAGAGATAGAGGGAGAGAGATGGAGAGAGGGGGAGAGTGAGAGAGGGAAAGAGAGAGAAAGAGAGGGAGAGAGAGAGACACAAAGGGGTGAGGGGGAGAGGTAGGGAGAGGGCGAGGAAAGGCAAAGAGAGGGAGAGAAGAATAAGAGAAAAAAGAAAGTGTAATTAGACACAGTATGACCTTTTTCAGGCTAAAATCGCTGACAGTGACACTGAATTATTACTGCGCTCTCCGTTCCCAGGCTGCTCGGATCAGTCATGGCACGGAGGACTCCCACATGCCCCTTCCGCCTCACAGCCTGCTGTCCGAGCTGAGCCGAGCGGTTCCCTTCTGTGGAATACCTGTCTATCAACCCCTCGCACCTTCATCCTGAGGCCTATCAGAAGTGGGTCAGGCAAGATGTCAGAGGCCCCGGTGGTGTCTTCGGGGTCCCTGTTAAGCTGCTCATTGCTCCATTCATCACGGATGGCCCACTGGGCCTTGGCATCCCCGCCTGACTCGACGGGTGTCTCTGTCTCTGCCCGAGTTAAATATAGATTGCACCCTGACACCCAGCTTGGTGGGGCCTTACACGTCACAGTTGTGCTGGCACTGGCGCACACAAAGGCTACATTTGCAATGTCGGTAAAATGTGGCTTAATTCAGGATTTTCCGATTTGATGTTAGGGCTGGGCGATATGGCTGAAATCTGTATCACGATATAAGTGTTTCATATCGGTCGATATCGATAATTATTGAAACATTGTGTGACCTATTTAAAATAAGTAACAGGAGGGAAAAATCTAAATTTAAACATTTTTATTTTTAACTTAACCTTCCTCTGACAGGCAATAAGCATTCAGGCAAAATAGCGAAACCTGATACCTGAGAAGAACTATCATATATGTATATAGTTTTACTGCATAATTTGCAGACAACATTTGTCTGACTATGATGAGATTTGTAAACTCCAAAAAAGCTCCCATACTGGTGAGCAGACCTTTCTGTTCTTAGGGCTCATTCACACCAAACACTCTGCGTATTCAGTGCGTGGCAGTTTTCTGTCCGTATTCATTTAGAATGCATGTTAACAAATTAGACTCTTCACACCGCATGCGTGATCTGAGCGTTTTCTGTCCCTATACAAACATATTGTATACTGATACGCGCTGTACACGCTCAAGTTGGTGTGAATGAGCCCTTATCCACATTTTCCTCGCTCGTTGCAGTGGCACTCATTTTCCTTTCTTGACCATGCTGTTTCTGGAAAAAAACACGACTACGAGACAAGAGATGGCGCAACCAAACACAATACTGTGACATGATTGGCTATTAGCGTGTCACTCCCCATTTTGCTCATGCAACCTAGCTTGCTTCGCAACAAATATTTAAAGCGGCGCTAAATCAGAGAGGGCTCTGACCATAGAGTTATAACTCTATGGCTCTGGCTAAACTCTGGCTCTGGCCGTTTTCTTAAAAAAAAAAAACACATTCTATCGAAACATTCTATCGAACACATTTTCTATTGTTATCGAGTAGGTGTCTATCGAGATACATATCGTTATCGTTTTATCGCCCAGCCCTATTTGATGTATTTATAGATTTATAGATGGGATCCAGGCTTCTATGTGGTAAGACATGAATGGCATATATGTCGATGCGTTCCGTACTTCGGTTTTGTACGACATGCGTTCCGTACATCCGTTTAAACATTTGCGTTATTAAAACAACACTAATTGTTTTTCTACGTTAGAATAATGTTTCCAAAATCATTTCAGTGGTTCATCATCAACTTGTAACAAGGTGAAAGGCACCTCTGAATTCCCTTTGCCACCCTCCAAGGGCTATAACCTCACTGAGCAAGTTTGGAGGAATGGAGCGTATCTCTCTAGCTCGAATGAGAGGCAATTTCGCTTCCAACCTGTAGGGCGACTGAAGACAAAAACTACTTAGTATTGCTTTAAAATAGTGACAATTTGCAAACTGATGATGTTTTTAAGAAGAATCAGGAGTGAATGAAAGAGCAAGAGGCTGTCAGGAAAATTCTAGTAGAATTCTCTCTTCACCTAGACACTCGTCCAATGATGGCCTGCTTCTCATGTACAGCAGTACCAACATCAAGCAAATTCAGAGGCTTTCAAAACTTTCCTTAGATGTGGAAAGTGTGCAAGTACAGTTATTTGGGCATTACATCAAAGTTGGGCTTTGAGACTTGCAGTGTAAATGCGGGTAGGGAGCAAGCAGAACTGCGTGTTCTATTTGGAAATTCCCTCCCTGAATTCTCATGACGATGAAGGAGAGGAGCAGGGTCGAGAAATATAAGAGGTGTTTATTAAACATGTCCACACCCCACAGATTGATTATGCTTGCTGAAAGAGAAGCCCAGGTCCCCTTCATCCCTTTATCAAGCTCAAGCCACTAATGGAATATAAAGTGGGGAAAAAAATCCAATTACTAACATCTGACACTTTGATTGTTTTGTGCGCAAACTTTACAGGATTAATGTGATTCTCCCTAATGCTGAGGATAAAAAGCAGACAAAGCCAACCTAGGAAGCTACGAGCTAAGGGCAATGCCTGTAGCGAGTGTGCGGCACTCATGATCTTCTGGAATTTTCTACCAGAAATTAAATTGCTCTAAATGGGTGGCATAAAAACGCAATGCCATAAAGTTCATGGAAGTAACAAAAGTGGTAAAATCATTTTGTGACAACAAATAAAAATAGTATTGCAAAGACACATTTTTAGAAGCCGACTAAACATGTGCATTTATGATATAAACTAGCAAGCTTTCCCGAAATTGGTTAAAAGTGCCATTGGCCATACTGGCCTATATTGTTTGTTTATATTTGTGGATAAATTTACATTTTCAGCAGACACTTTCATACAATGAAATACATCAAACTTGCATTGCTGAGGTGAAATGGAGGCCTGGTGACCGTACAGTGAGATTAGGCTACCACTTCCCCAGGACAGGCTGAGAGCAGGTGTAAAGGGTACTTCTGATTAAGGATAGGTGCGAGAGTGAATGCGGTTGAGAAATGTGTGACTGTAGAAATAGGTTGCTGTTGCTGGTGTACACAAGATTTGTTTGTAGGTTCGGGCAATATGTATTGCATATTTACATATACTGTATTTCTAACTATAAATGTTAATAAACAGAATTATAGATTTTAAAAAAATGGTCTGTTTACACCTAGAACGATAACTATAAAGATAACTATAACCATTACCAATTTTAGCTTTAGTGAATGGTGAATAGTGAATGGTGATTACTTTCAGAGCGATTTTATGAACTATGAAAGCGCTGTCGGCCAATCAGAATTCATAAGAATTCACAGGACGTCATATACTATTAGATGTTTAAATCAAAATGTCGTTATTCATTGTGGACACCCATATCGTTGTAGTTAATAGTTGTCGTTATCGTTATAGTTCTTGGTGTGAACGGACCTTTTGGGCAGGTGTGAGGAGTACCTTTGATTAGTAGGCGATCCCGGATGGACACGCGGTGGGCGGAGTCCGAGGGGCCCCCAGGGGCCCGACCGGTCCGTACATCATCCCTCTTCAGCTTGCTCGCCAACGTCAGCATGGCCGGCCGCCCCTCTCTCTCACCTGCGGAGGCAGAGAGCGCTCCAGAGTTGACATAACATTTCATTTATGAGTTAATCACACCAGGGGTACGCGGTTCTAGCCAGCCCCTCGTACTTCATTTCATTTTGTACAGAGGGTGTGGTGTTTCTGCCCCTGACATTCATGTATTTGGACCAAGCAAATCTGAGCCCATCAGTGATGAGAAGGAGTGTTCGTGAGCGATGACGTTGACTGTGTGTGCTACATTTGAATTGTAGTGCATAGGTAGGCTAATTGCATACATGACGACCAGACGTTCACAACTGGTTAAAGGCAGAGCCACTTGTTTTAAATTTCAGCAAAGTCCACACCTCCAACAAAAAATTGTTTCTTAATGCCGCAAGGCCAGACCCTCTGTACAAAATGAAACAAAGTACGAGGAGCTGGTTTACCAGGCTAACGCGGTTCAGGAGGGTATTCCAGAAAGCAGGTTTTGTCACTTACCTGAGTATGTTACCTCTGAGCAAGTGTTGAGTCCAAGCTAAACCTCCTACAAGGACAGCCCTGTGGCTTTGTTTTGCAAGAAGAATGAAGCCAGCCAATTCATTCTTTTAGAAGGTTCTTGAGTATGGATTAACTAATTTGGGTTAGTCATTAAACCACTTACTCTGAATACCCAACCTTGTGTGGTTCATTCTTGTGGTGCTACAAAAAAACATCTAGTACTGCCTACTTTAAAGGGTGAAATAGCTGGACTGTAGGGAATACACATCAAATGTAAATGTTACAAGAAACACAATTTCCTCTATCGATGGCGTACATAACGACACAGCACACATGATCAAAATACCAGTCTGAATGGGTTGATAATTTCAATAAACGCGTTTCTACGGTTAGGCTATATCATTATAGTTTTGGAAATGAACTTCAGACTGAGCTAACTTGTGTTAATCTACGGCTGTTGCAGCACTGAAAAAAAATTAATTCAATTTCTGTACAGGAAAATGTTACTAAACTGAGCCAAATTAAATAGGAGACGGAGGATTGTGCAAAGAATTGTTACTCCTTGTGTTTCCCTAAAAATGTGCTGAATATTTTGCATATTTGCAATAGCCAATATTTTTCATGAAATATCAGATGACAGGATTCTTTTGAAACTGAAACTGGCAGAGAAAAATGATATCCCTGCATTACTGCTCTGCTGTGAGCAAAAACTCCTGTGTATGTCTATGGTCAGAGAAAATTTAGCCTACACACTGAGTACCAATTACAAGTCCTATCATTCAATACACCTTTGCTGCACATGTTACAGCTGAAGGACCACTTGAACCCAGTATGTGGCCCTCTCTTAGGAACGACAGCCACTTTACTAAGGTAAATCACCACATATTTTCCAAGTACAAGAGAGGGAAAGGGCAGAAATGTCCTGCTGTTGCCTAGGAGTGTGACATTTGCCCTGAGGAATGTTCCAAAGCAGTGAACTTCAAACTTCCTTCAAGAAGCAAAACAAGTTTCTCTACTCCACCTGCTAAAAACTAGGCTATAACAGCAATCTTCATTTGCATAGAGTGGGTTTGTACAGCTGTCAGCATGCACCACTGTTTTCTGAACCAGCTGGCTGCACCACAACAAGTCATATAATGATGCACTAATGAATGCAGACAACTGCGGTGTGGTGGGACAGGCAGAAACAGAATATGCAATTTGTCCAGAGTCTACAGACACAAGGTTAAGGAACGCTGTCCCACTTCATCAAGCAAACCCAACAAGCACATACAGCCTTACAAGCCCCTTCGTCTCGACTCAGCCTGTAGACAGCCTGTGATGACTGGGAGAGCAACACTGTGTGGGACGAGGCCAGGATCTGGGAGGCGATGAGACCTGGCAGCACTTCAGAACTGATCAGCCTCCCGTCCTGGGCACACAGCCGCCACAATGACACTCCCAGTTGGAAGCAGTAGAGGGAGACATCCAGAGGACCGATAACAATGAGCACAGAACAGTCAGGAGAATAGAAAGTATGCAACAACGCTGCAAACAACTCCCTCTCATCACTGGACTGTGACCCACAGCAGAAAACGCAGGAGGTCATATAGGTGGAGTGTTAAGACATGCTGAGCTTAACAAATGTAAAGCCGGCTAGTTTGCTCAGGTGAATCTGTTGATCTAGGAGGGAATTCTTGGCCCTGGTATGCAAGGGCACTCATACAAGCAGTGCTCCAAGGAATCCTACTTTCATGGTCATGTTCAGCCAGAGAGCAAAGATTGGTAGTTACCACACAGAAGAAACACAGGCAACAACAACATGATCTTGCTCCTAAGCAATCTATTTTCAACAATAATGAAAAAAACGTTCAGGGTTATGTACTCCAAACATTTTGTATACAACTACTACAACCACTCAACAGACAGTGTGTCCAATATGGCAATAAAGTGACAGTAAATTTAAGGTTTTCCTCCACTGTACGCACGAGTGGAATTGTAACAAAAACGGGTGGTGGTAGATTTTATCATTTGGGACAGATATTTTCTTCTGATGACCACACACATGGTGGGAGACCGTTTTAGAAGGGAAGTGGATTTTGACTTTTCATTTCAGGAGGGATGTCATCCCCCCTCAACTCGAGCAGTAAAGATCAAATCTTTACCCACTTGAATAGCTCAACATGAAAATCTGAACACCTTGCTTCTTCCATGTCTTTTCACTGTAAACGCTAGAGCTGTTATTCACAGCCATTAAGTGGGTCAGAAAAACATGTCAGAAGGCAAGTGAATTTAGTTAGGTGCGTTGTGTTGAGAAGGGCGACTTCACAAGACCAAGACAGCACAACCTCAACCCTCCAAAACACGTAAATTCAATTTACTGATTAGTCAGACTGTAATCTGTCCCTAAAATTACACTATCGATCTACTGATAGACGTTAATCTCTAACCAGAGATGCAATTGTTTAAAAGGCATTTATAATATGTTATTACTAGCTATTTTTTGACAGTAGAGACCTAGTCTTCGCTAGGAGGTTTGACTCGTTCTTATTGATAACCAAATTTATTCTTCTGGCAGTTCTGACAGCTTCGAAAACAAACAACTTACGTCGTGACTTTGTGACTCTTGCTATTACAGCTTGCTATTTTTGACTCTTGGTGGCAATGGATCCACAAGTTATCCAAGACGGAAGCCAACTAGGATAGACAGCTAGTGGTTACTGTCCGGATATGCTAACTAGCTACCCATACAGTACACTGACAAGTTCAAAAACACTAGTTTTTTAATTCTTCAATTACTGGCCACAACGGAATAAAATGTATCTGTTCACTGCATTCGAACTGCGGTTCTGCCCACATAAAAAGCAATATCACTGACGAATGACATAGATGTTTCAGACTGTGACTGACGGTAGCTTTTTGTGAGCTAATGTTAGCAATACTGTACCTGCTGCTGTTGTGTCGGGGAGAAAGAAAGTACTCCAGATTACACCATAATCAACATTCAAACATAAATCTACGAGTTCACCTCGCAATTTTAAAACATTACCGGCAATTCTACGCAGTGAACTGAGAAATAACAAAGCGGTAGGAGATGGGATTAACTTAGATGAACACCTCCGGTAGATCGATGTCTAGGGCGGAAGTGCAACTATGATGGTCTTCCGCAAAATCTTTCCGATTTGGCACAGGGACACTGTGTTTCAGTTCCGCATTAATTTTACAGCGGTTATCGGTATGGGTTTTATTTGATTGCATTTCATTTCGCAAACCTTAAGAAACTCACGTTTATTATTATTATTATTATTATTATTATTATTATTATTATTATTATTATTATTATTGTTATTGTTATTATTATTATTATTATTATTATTATTATTATTATTATTATAACAACAACAACAACAACAACAACAACAATAATAATAATAATAATAATAATAATAATCATTATTATTGTTGTTGTTATTATTATTATTATTATTATTATTATTATTATTATTATTATTATTATTATTAATATTATTAATATTATTAATATTATTATTATTATTATCTGACTGACCAGTTCTGAAAAATCAAGCAAATTACTAATGAAGAGGTGAAGAGGAGAAGTATCACAGGTTGCAAGCATAAACCATTAATGCGTAAAATGTTTTATTTAATATTGACAGCAATTCTTATAGCCTACATAACAACTCAATTACATTATTTCTTTGCCAGTTAAGCAGAGATGGGCAAAATAACGTGATGCATCTGGTAACCACAAACTAATACTACAATCAAAGTCAAATGTGGTTAGATGTATATTACCATAATTATTACAATGCATAGGTTTGACTGCAAAGACAGTTGACTATTTCCCGCCTTTTTAGTTGTCTAAGCCTTGTTAATGTTATCTTAAATACAATTCATACCATACATTGTTTTTTTCTGCTTTTTCCTTAGCAAACTCATTTCATTGATGGTTTGCAGGCCAGCAGATAGAAGTATTTCACCACCACAATGACATCTGTCCCAGGAGAGGAAACACCCATTGCAGAAACTAACCTAAGGAAAGAGATTAAATAGAGCATATGTGGCAAATCTGCAAAAACCTATATCTAGATGCCTAACATACAGTTGCAGAATATGGGGTTTCAGGGGGAAATATAGGTAAAATTAATAACATTTAATCTGATAATGAGAAAACCATCCAATCAGCATGTCTGAAATGCTATTCGTGACAAATCTGTGGCTGGCGAAGGATTCTTCGACTACATATGCAATTTGTTTTAAGGTCCACGCCATTATGATGGATCAGGGAGGGCTGCCAGGATTGAATTCCATAGGCAGGCTGTGGTTGGAATGAGTGTATTAAGCTGTGATTGGAATAAATGTACGGAGATCACACCACGCATTTTAATTTTAGACAGTTTTCTTATATTACAGTAATTTTGACTTAAAATAATTCTATTAACACTGTTTAATAACCTCTTTATAACTTTTAATTCTAGCCCATAGTTTAAAACATTGTTGGCTGTATCTTGTAAATGCCTGCCTGGCCAAATCTACCCTAACATAAAAGACATCTTTAATTTGCAGCTGGAGCTGTGTCCAGATAACTTAGCCTAAAGTTCATAAACGCCTGAATGTCAGTTATGTGACAAATACATTTGGTAAATTTTTATAATCTAAGATATAATAATTTATAACATACAGTTGCAGAATATGGGGTTTCAGGGGGAAATATAGGTAAAATTAATAACATTTAATCTGATAATGAGATGTCAATGTGACAGCTAATGACAATGTTGCCTACTTGTCTGTAATGTCCTGTGAGAGTTTCTTTGCCTCCAGAGGATCCTTCTTCAGCAAAGCCTGATAGCTGGTAAAGGTCTCCACCATGTGCATGTAGCTAGACAGAGGCATCTTCCTGCGGACCTGAAAACACTCGTGCCTGTGAATAGCAATTAGGTGGGTGATTATGCTTAATACTACTCTAGAAACACTGTGATTGCCGTTTCCATCTCTTGCATTATCTCCTGCTTTACAGAATGAAATTAAAATGGTAGTCTACAGTAAATACATACTTTAACACATAGCCTACATAATGCATATTGTTAAATGAAGTTAAGTCAAGTCAATTTATGTATATAGCATATTTAACACAAAAATATTCACCCAAAGTGCTCTGCAATTAAAAATAATAGTTATGATAAACAACAACAACAATAAAAAAAAAAAAAATAATAATAATAATAATAATAATAATAATAATAATAATAATAATAATAATAATAATAATAATCATCATCATAATAATAATCATAATCATAATACTAATAATTGTACATAATGCAATATGTGTATGTATGTATGTATGTATGTATGTATGTATGTATGTATGTATGTATGTATGTATGTATGTATATATGTATGTATTTGTATAGCAAATTTGGCTGGCTGGTTAGGGATTTCTGAGACCAAAGTCAAGCACGAGAGTAGTGCCAATGTGTCAGTGTGTAATGCCCTTCTTCAAGGGGACCTTTAAACATCCCAACAGGACCCTTGGCACTGCGCCCAAAAAGCAAGGTCTAGACATGCCCCTGTGACCAATCATGGTGGTCGTAGAGCAAAGACTTACTCACCACTCCTTATCCTCGTAAGGGATGGAGTCATACATCTGTTTGTATAGCATCAGGGAGCTGGAACCCAGATGAGTGCTGCGGTACGGTAGCAGAGCTGCATAAAACTGCAGGTATTTTCAAGGGGGAAAAAACACAAAAGAGAAACTGTCGAGGAATTCCCCTAGGCAACCATAGCAGATGTGGAGAAAAAAGAAAAGTGAAAGTCTCAAAATCTGAGCATTATGTTTCTGCACCCAATGATCTGGGTTCAACCTCTCGAGTGAATTTCTGTTACTCTGTTACTAGCATTATGCTTCTTTATTCATTCCCATGCACTAAACAACAACTAATGTTATTAGTTGTTTACTTACTTTTTTAGGTGTGATGTTTGCCCTACAAATTACTGATAGAGAGCAATTAAACCATATGACAGTCACAGACATGTTCCACTGTGAGAACATTTTTGTGGCGTACTCCTGTCCTTTTACTAAAGCTTTGCATTCTCACATCACCAAAGCTTACATTTCCTTTTATTCTGGCTAAAAGAATAGAAGCAGGCAAGGCAGAGCAGCTTGTGCATACTAGATGACTCCAGGTGATAAGATGACTCCTGACCTCCTGACAGATGGCATTGAGTTGGCTGCTGTGATTGCCGTACTCCAGCTCAAAGTCCATGGTGTAGCTGAGCAGGGCTAGGCAACCCCCTGGCCTCAGGAGCCGGTCAGCTTCCAGCAGGAACCGAGGGCGGTCGAACCAGTGGGCCGCTGTCATAGCCGTCACGAGATCTGCAGCACCGTCTTCAAAGGGCATCTGCTCCCCTGGGCATTGCCTGAGGAGCACGGCTCCACATTAAATGAGACTATGGGATTTTGAATTTTAATGATTTGAGTATTACCCATTTCCTGCATAAAACTGCACCAAGGAACAGTCTTAACTTCATTTTCAGAAAAGTAACTGAAGACATAGCCAACTGCATAGTTGACGTAACTATACTATGGTGTGTAAATGCCTGCCTGGCCAAATCTACCCTAACATAAAAGACATCTTTAATTTGCAGCTGGAGCTGTGTCCAGATAACCTGAATGCCAGGTTATGCAACAAATATATTTGGTACATTGTTATAATCTAACATATAAGAATTTAAAATGTGTCCCATATTTTTGGCCCACTCTGTATGTTTTCTTCCTGGAGTAAGAGCTACATACCCTGTTCTGTTTATTGCTGAGGTGTTGCACCATGGCCGTAAGCCTTAGGAATCCACAACAGTTGTCACAGATTTGTTAACCATTCACGTACAGACAGACACGTTATGGTGGTCACACAACACACACTCAGACAGACATGTTATAATGGTTATACCCTCAGACAAGCATGTTATAATGGTTACACAAGTTTCCCTGAGCACTTAAATAATGTTAACCAAAAAGCTGTGAGGCAGATTTCGGCCTCTGTACTTCCTGACCTGTAAGAGACATTTGGAGGATGGTCGCTGCCCAGAGCAAACTCTAGCATGGCAGGGCTGATGTCAGTGCCTACCACATGGGTGAAGTGAGGAGCCAGCAGCACAGTTCCTTGTCCCGATCCACATCCCACATCCAGTGCCAAATTAAAGGGCTTTGCTGTCTGCACACAGATAGACACAAACTACCTGGGAACATTGTTCTTACAAATGAAACATTTCACTCTCTTGCTCTCTCTCTCTCTCTCTCTCTGACACACACACACACACACACACAAGTACACACAGGAACAATAGTCTGTAGCTCAGTTGTTACACAAAATTAAATTGGTGTGAGAGCATCCACTAGTGGCCATTTTGGGCACAACAACCTGCTACATTACAGCACCATACAAACCTTTATTCTTTTCACCAGAAAAGCTAGTACTTCCTCCAAAACCTCTTGTGGAGACACTCTGTATTTCTGATAGTATACAGCATGTGATTTTTCCTCATAGCGTCGTTCACCCATTCTTCACCTGCACGGAGCGCGAAGTTAGTGAAAAGGTAAGAGTGAAAAAGCGGACAACTTACAACGTACCAGCTGGTGTGTAGCCTAAATTCATAAAGTCAGATGTCCCATTTGTGTGTAAAACACTAAACTCCTCACAGATGACTGTCATATGTGCCTGCTCACTGCCACAACATAGTCTCTCTGGCACCATGGCTGCTACTAATTCCGTTCAGCCCGCGAATATTTTTAACACAAAATGCTGAGGTGTATTTTTGACTGCTATAAAACATTTACCTCTCGTAGGCCTACTGACTCCTGTCTTTCTTGCACGGCAGCTGTTCTTTGAAGTAAATTCCTAAAAGGACAGAGAATAAAACTTGAACGGTCTGAAAGATTCCGTAAGCATGACCCAACAGCAAAGTTTGAGGGTGTGTTATGTGACTGGATTGTGAATGAACTTTATTCAAGATTACGTAGGGGAGACAGGGGCTGGTTCGATCAGAGGTCTCAAGGCCATTAACCCTGTATAGGTGAGTTTTGGGGGGTCAATTCCTGGATTTTATACCTTCCACTTAACAACTCCCAGAAGGGTAACAGTTAGGGATTTAAAAAAATAACTTGTTTTAAATGATTGTCAAGGGACTCAGCTATAATGTAAAATATAGTTTGAGATCCTGAGGTGACTAATGGTAGCAGGCTAACAGTGTTTGTGGAAAAATCTGTACCTCAGTGTGGGCGGGGTTGGTTGGCACACCAATTTTGGGGCTGGTTGGCTCAACAGTTTACATGAGAAAGGCCCATTGGTACTCATAAAAATGAGCATTTTATACAGGGTGTTCAAAAAAATGACATTATTTGAAATGGGAATATTTAAAAGGTGGATTAGGCATTATTATAATTATTATTGTAAAATTTCAATTATAATTCAAATACAACCCTATTTGGTAACACTTTATAATAACTACTCCCTATAAATCATGTATAATGTATTTGCAAACACTTAATTAACTCTTTGTTCATCATTTCTAACCATTATTTTCCACATTATTTGTCATCCATAAATCAGTTATAAACATATTTATATTCTGTCTGCTTCTCTGTTGGCTGTTTGTCAGTATAAAAGAAGAAAAGAGGTGCGTACATCCAAAAAATATATAATCACAGGTGCTAGAGCTGACTTTGCAGAGAACCATATGATTACACGTTTTCAGTCATTTATTCAGTGAACTGTATTTATTTTACATTAGCTTATATGTGAGCCAACCAACCCCGCCTACCTGACCCAACCAACCCTGTGCTGGGGCAGGTTGGCACAATTTCTCAAAGCCAGTTATATCATACATTACTCAAAACAAGAAATATTTTGTTTACATTGTATATACCTGTTTTATAGATAAGATATTAAGCTTTCAGTCAATCACACTTTGACAGCTATAATGCACTGTAAGACGGAGAAATATAACTGAGTGTGAAAAGTGATCTACCAGCCCCGGTCTCCCCTAATACCACTGAATACCCTGGGTCACTGATAGCCTACAGTACAATGTGCTAAACATTGAGATCTCAGAATCATTCAGCCAAAACCATACACATAGAGGCGGATGAAATAGTCTGTTTAGAAGGTTTTCTCTAAAAGCAGTAGGCCTAATTGGAAGTAAATAATTCCTACAAACAAAAATGCTACTACAGTATTTACTATAGTATAGTAAAGTTGTGTCATACTATAGTAAATACTAGAACACATTGCAGTGGACTATAGTAAATACTGTAGTAGGTTACTACACATACTAGTTTATTAAAAGTAATTACTATAGTAAGACACTATGCATCGCAATATGATATAGTAAATATTATAGTCAGACACTAAGCATGCAAGTTGCCTTTTGATGATTACATTTCTCAAGGAAAAAAATGTTGCAGTATGAGCATGTCAAAACAGGAATACTCCAGAGCCTTGTACAGTAACTTTGCAAAGTTACTAAATATGGTTCATCCCTGCAGTAATTATACTGTGATGTCTGAATAAAATGAACCAATGCTGTTATGCATGTGCCCATAATTTTGTAGGTCTACTACAAAAGACCTACTACTACTGTTTTCAACAGCACATTTGTTCACTCTTGCTAATTCAAATAATAACTAAAACATACTACCTTTTGTCGTTTCTACAGCATACATGACACGATGGAAGAACTCGCAAACATCAGAACTGCCATGGGATTTCCTTTTTGTCTCTCAGAGATCCTTAAAAGCTAGCAGATCAGCGACTGCCAGTCACTTGTCAGTCAGTCACAGATTGCAAACTGAGGTAGGAGGAAAACAGGTAAGAAGCTGGCATGTTAAATAACAGAGTATGAATCTCTCTCATATTTTGCATTAACAACATTTCAAATAAATTGCAGTTTGACTATAACATGCTACCGTGATAAAGCCGACAAGTTGTCAGTTGTCAAGCACTGTCAAGATTTGATTGTTCTTAATGTTAGAGCAGCTTCACGAAGAAGACATAGATGAATTATACAGGTACAGTTCAAACTCATAGGGGACTGATGTTATGATTGTACAACCATGACAATTTTCTTTCTGATGATTCAAGTTCCCCAGGTAAACATTTTTTTGCTTATTTTGTCCAAACAACATCAGTCAGTAGCATTGCCCAGCAGTACTGCTCAAAAAAGAGCACTATACAGCATCACCTTCTTGTTTTCATTGTAAGTCACTGTGATCAGTTATGCTATACTATTTTAGCATTATCTTGGAAGCTTAGCAGTGTCAGGCATGCATGTTTCTAGGCTACTTGTCTTAGCTATTGTTTAAACTTGTAAACATTAGTTAAGCCAACAACAGCGGCAAAAGTTGAAAAAGCTTGAAATATATTACAAGCTACTCCCTCGACAGTAAGTTTCTTAGTGTGTGTGTGTGTGTGTGTTCTGTGACAGGATGTAATTTGATATGTGACATAAGCCTTAAAAGTCTGGCTTGGCAGTTTAGTGTCAGCTGCAGACCATTACTAAATTACAGAAACACCAGTAACTTTTCTGCATATTGAATACATGACACACATATTTTCTTTATTATTATTATTATTATTATTATTATTATTATTATTATTATTATTATTATTATTATTATTATTATTATTATTTCTGTTTGAAAGTACCAGACAACCTTCTGTTAATATATGTATCATCTGTTTGAGAAAGATTTGCATGTTGTGGCAGGTGCACTCTTTGTGGCTGCACTTACTGATTCCAACAGCAGATGGCACTATTGTAAAGAACATTTATCAGTATGTCGCCTGGCTCCCCCCCGAAACCAATCACTGGTGAAGAATTGCAATGTCACCCTTGCAGTTTCTTTCTATTGCTTTTCTACATCAAGAAATGAATGTATCAACACGTTTTAGATTGGAAAAAGGGCACAGCCCCAGCAGCAGGCTATATTTTTGAAAGTCAGGATGCGTGTCTGATGTCTTTCAAATATTTATTCCTGCATCCAATAAAAAAAAAACCTTACTGTAAGTAGCTCAAATGTTGCTAAAGTTTCTCAAAGATCATCAGAATTGACAGATGCTGTGTAGCATTCTGTTTCCCATGGCAACGGCGAAACATTTCACAAGACAGAAATAACGCTCTTACCGCATAAAGGATGCACAGAAACTCCCGAAGAGAATGGTATGCTGCATGCTTATGGGAAGCCATGTGCTTAGTCAGGATTGCCTCAAAAGGGAAAGATACCACAAGCATACTGATGAGCTGCACTGATAGATTGTGTGTGTGTGTGTGTGTGTGTGTGTGTGTGTGTGTGTGTGTGTGTGTGTGTGTGTGTGTGTGTGTGTGTGTGTGTACTCTGAATTAAACCCTCAGTGCATGGCTGGAGGCAACCAAAAAAGGTTGGGCCATGTTTGGATATTCTTCTGCTATAAATCAGCCTGTACTCTTTAAATGTAGCGTCCTGCCTAATAGACTTGATTTTGTACATTAATACTACCCCCTCCCCAGCACCCCACCCCCACCCCCACCTTCACCCCAAACAAACTCCCTGGCTGCATGCTGTTATTGAAGGCGTATCGGCCAATTAAAATGTCACATTTGCCGCTTTGTCCATTTCAATGCCGGGCAGAACAAAAAGACGAATGTGCAAACATATGTGAAGGCTATTGTGGAAGAGTGTTGAATGCACATCTTGACCTTCATCTTAATGAGCTGGCCTTGAATTCTTTCTCTTGGATCGGCTTGTCCTTTATCAAAACACCCCTCATAGGGAAGGGAGGGGGAAAAAAAGGAGTAGAGCGAAGAATGTCCCAGAGGAAAAACCTTGTCAAGAGCCAATTAGAACCATACGGGTTCTGCAATTGAATTCAAAATGGTTCCCTCCGTGGTGAGGACAGAGTGTTCAGTTTCGTCCGCTAGTGAGTATGGTAATCGAGATTCACTCACCAGACCTCCACTTCGCTCTCCCTTTCAAGGCTATTTCAATCCTCTCTTTCCTTTTAGTCATTTTCTCAGAGGGGGATTCTATCCTAGTTCATGGTAAAATGTCTCGATGATCAGAAGTGGATTCGCTTACTATATCTGCAGAGTGATTTCCAAGCGTCCACCAGCTTTCATCTTTACATTACTGTCTGATTCAGATGCACCATGCGATTTGAGCTAAAGCGAAGGGGGTTATGTTCAGATGTACTGACTCTATATATCTGGGAAAATATTCGGAGTATATTGCTCAGGAAGAAGCAAACACACACTTTGTACTAAGGGAGTTGCTGGTCACTGGAGGGTAATGATACAGGAAGTATTAGAACTGCACTGTGGGTCGATGCCATATATTTTAATTGACATAGTTTCGGCCCACCACAGCCTTTGCTGAGTGAGAAATATTCTGCATACACACGCATCTATGGTGGCACATGTCCCTTAAAGGAACTGCCTTGGAGTTAAACATTTGAGTTTTTTTAGGGTTAGCCTTTCTGGCAGTAGGACTTAAGCTATTAGCTTAGCGCTTAAAGGAGAACTCCGATGTAAAATGAAAATTGGCATGTTAAAACATCATACCGAGTTGGTATGTGTACGGAGGAGCAAAATTGATTTAGCCTGTTGCATTCAGAGTTTAGCTATTTTTTATCGTTTGTCCCAGAAGGCTAACAATGGAGGTGGTAGGTGCCCTTAGACGAAGCATGACGGCTACGCTATTTTTAAACCATTAAAACAACTCGAAGAAACTCCACACTCCATCGGTAGTACAACAAAGGCCCTGACATTAAAAACGAGGCACTGAGAACTTTGTAAGTGTACACAACATTTATTAATAAAACAGTTTTGACAAGCAGTACCTTGCTGTAGTTTCTTGTCGCCGCCATGATGAAAGTCTGCACAGGTCGATTAACGAACACGAACCAGCAGGAAGAATAGGAGGAGAGGTAGTACAATCAACTTGTTTGGACTTTCATCATGGCGGCAACGAGAAACAATTGCAAACGACTGCATGTAAGAACAGCTTTTTAAATAAACGTGTACATTTACAATATTCTCAGTGGTTCGTTTTGAATGCCAGAGCCTTTGTTGTACTACCAATGGAATGTGGAGTTTCTTCGAGCTGTTTTAATGGTTTAAAAATAGCGTAGTCGTCATGCTTCGTCTAAGGGCACCTACAACTTCCATTGTTAGCCTTCTGGGTCAAACTATAAAAAATAGTTAAACTCTGAATGCAACAGGCTAAATCACTTTTGCTCCTCAGTACACATACCAACTCGGTATGATGTTTTAACATGCCAATTTTCATTTTACACCGAAGTTCTGCTTTAAGCAATAAATAGACCAGTAAGATGATCCTACTGCCAGATCCGGAGATCAGCTGAATGGATTCAAAATTGGTAAAACTCAACTGTTTAACTCTAAGGGAGTTGAAAAAATTGCCTATTTGCTAAAAAAAAGTGGAGTGTTCCTTTAAGAACTGAGAAAATAGTATGTTACCATGTTGTGATTGTATGCCTGTACTTCTTCCTGTCTGATTGGATTCTCATATTATGTTCACTCTACAATGACATCATTATTGCAGTAGTTATTGTCATTGGTGTTGTGTTGT
>CM050220.1:17400923-17410923 GCA_027475355.1 Coilia nasus | reverse complement strand
AAAAACTGAGAGAAAGAAAAACTGAAAGAATGAGAACAAATGATTGAATGAATGAATGAATGAATGAATGAATGAATGAATGAATGAATGAATGAATGGAAGATACAAAGAACAATGCATGAGAAAAAAAAGTTATAGACCACTGTTCAATCAGTCTTAGTTTGGTTTAGAAATTTTGTTTCCATTTTTCCTTCTTTGAAGTGTAGGTAATTTGCCCCTCTTGCACTTATATGGGCCCTGAACCACATGAAATTACAAAGGACTGGTGTGGGGAAAAGCCTATTCCCACTGCTCAACAGTCAGTGTAGATCTGTATACAGTGTAGTGTGTAGTGGGTTGTAACATACATGCGGCACTATAACTGTGCTGGCACACTGAAGGAGATGTTCCTAGGAAGTGTTAGCCAGAAGCCGTTGTCAGGGGATAATCAGCTGCTAACAGCTGTCAGGAAATAATCAACTCCCCACTCTGTTATTTATCATCTGCCACTGTTTATCACAGGTACTTCGCTCTGCAGAAGGGTAACAAATGGTGTGTGCTGTCGTGTGTTTCAAATTTCATAAAAGCGGGAGCCCCATAATTTGAATGTGTGATGTGGATTAAACCTGCTGTCCTCAGCACCAGAGCCGTCAGATGTGCTCAAAAGCAGCCTGAACCCTGTGCACTCGGCGCTTCAAGTGAATTACATACATCAGATTTCTCTCTGTAATGAAATCGATTCAACCAGATTGGATTAATTCCCAGTCTAATATGACCTATTTCTCCTGATTTGGTCATTTACAGGTAAATGAGAAAGCCGAGAGTGTGTATGTGTCACAGTGTGTGTGTGTGTGTGTGTGTGTAAGCGTGTGTGTGTGTGTGTGTGTCTGCATGTGGGATGGTGTGATTAATGTGATTACACCGCTGCCGCTCTCTT
Organism: Coilia nasus; assembly: GCA_027475355.1. Classification (NCBI taxonomy): domain Eukaryota; kingdom Metazoa; phylum Chordata; class Actinopteri; order Clupeiformes; family Engraulidae; genus Coilia; species Coilia nasus. The sequence goes on along the minus strand of CM050220.1, from coordinate 17,410,007 downwards.
AGATTGTAGCCGGCGTGCTGCACGGGTCCACTTCCATTACGTCGCATATTGGGTCAGCCACAGCAATCACCTCGCAAATTCCACTCTAATGAGAAGGATCGTTCGCACCTTCCATAGCAATATCCCCTCCCTATTCATTCATCTATCCACACAAGCAGCCCCCCCTTTCACTGCAAACAAACACGAGGCCCTCAAAGCCTTCGTTTAACAGCGTCAACAAAACAACACCACGTTCCGCCATCCTCAGTCCCCGGCAGACAAGTCTGCCTGTGCCACACACAACTTACCCCTCCACACACACACACACACACACACACACACACACACACACACACACACACACTCACACCCCACCCCACCCCACCCACCCCCGAGCCCTCTTTCATTTCGATACTGGCGACAAGCCATTACAACAGGCATTAAAGTTTGATGCACACAAATTACACGCGCGCCGCTCCAGAGCTGCCACCGCAAATGGCCACGAGGGTCAGCGGGACCCCTGTGATAACCTGACCTTTTCTTCTGACCTCGTTAACGAACCAGTCGCCAGGAGGTGGCCAGGAATATGTTTGTGGAAGGCTGGGGATCGGTGTGTGTATCTGTGTGTGTGTGTGTGTGTGTGTGTGTGTGTGTTGGGAGGGGGGGGTGCTCATCAGCACCTTCAGTTTTAATTACTGCTCAGAGCGGGCTTCATGGTAATCAGAAGAATTAAAGTCTCGGAGGACAGGTGTCCAATCGATGGCATTTAGAAGCAGGGCAAACAAGACAAGGTCGTGATTCAAATGCCTCCGAAACGGTATCAGCACCGAACGATTTATTGATTTATTAATTGTGGGAGGGGGGATAATACGGTGCAGGTATTACAGGTAGACACCAGGCAGCATGCAATTATCATATTTAGTCCGACTGTCAGCTGCGGCTCGACCAGAAGGAGAAGAACAAGGAGCCAGCGGGTCTGTCTCGGCCGGGCCGACGCTTTCATCAATTATGAAGCAGCTTCAGAAGCGCAGGTTCAGAGCCGCGCCGTGGCGCCCCTTTAACTCCCGACCTGTATGGCTGGCCACGGAGGGCTCGCTGCAAAAAATAAAGACAATTGATTGGACATTGATTCGCCACGGTCCTTTTCAATTTATTCTGGATGTGAGCGAGTGAGAACCGGCTCCCCCACTTTTTTTACGTCCCCCACAGGAGCCAGTTGGTGGGTGGGTGGTGAGGGGGTGGTCGGGGGGTGGGGGGATGTGGTGGTGGCTGGGGGTGGGGGTGGGCGTCAGGAGGGGGTTGGTCGATGAATCAGTCAACCTGCCAAATGCATTCACGACCATAGCGCAGGTAATGAGGTTAAACATATATTTTCCAAAAGCAGTGACCTGTGTCTATGCTCCTTTCTCATCCAAGCCAACACCCCCCGCCACCACTATACGCACACACACACACACACACACACACACACACACACACACTCATCAGTCTCCTCCTGAGCTATTGAAACTACCAGTCTTCCATCTAACAGATGAGGCCATGACAATACAAAAACGAAACATACAAAACACACACACATGTATGACACATGGCACACTTATCACACACACACACACACACACACACACACACACACACACACACACAAAAACACACACACACAAACACACCACACACACACACACAGTTTATGCACACACGTATGCATACAAACATATACAAATATGCAAACACACAGACCCACCCACCCATCCACGCACAAACACACACACACACACACACACACACACACAGAACCACTGCCCCACCTCCAGACCCCCCAACTCCCCCTCCCACCCTACGCATATATGCAGACTGGAATTAATCGCAGTCATTATGGCCACCAAATGGAGTCCCTTTTTGTCATTTAGTTCATTGTGCGGCAGGCTGATGCTGGCACCGATAGAGCACGAGGGACAACCAGACAGGCGAACAGCCATGCTGCCTCTTTACTGTGTACCCGAGAAGGAGACATGCACTCTCTCTTTTCTCTGTGGACTCCTCTCCCATGCTCTCTCTCTCTCCTTCTTTCTCTCTCTCTATCTCTCTCTCCCTCTCTCGAGCTCTCTCCTACTCCCCCTCCCTCCTGCGGGGGTTGCCATGACAATTTCCCGTAGTCACAGCAACGGTGCGAGCTGACAGGTTGGGTGAGAAGAGGCAGTGAAGGGAGAGAGAAAGAGAAAGAGAGAAAGACAGAGAGAGAGAAAGAAAGAGAAAGAGAGATGGAGCGAGAGAATTTTCTGACTGTGCAGGTGTAATATAGGTTTTCACGAACATTTTCACCATCAGCAAATAGATGCAGTTGCAAAGTTGCAGGATGCGGATGATGTCTGGCAGCGTACGTTATATAACTCCCCCTACTAAAGACCCGGAGTCGCCAAACATCATAATGGCCATCAATCTTGATTTACAATAGTCATTATATAAGAGCAAAATAAAAAAATAAAAGGCTAGACCAAGCCAAATGTTTCTCCCAAGAGATTTCTCCACGTTGCATAAGGAAAGGAGGAGGAGGGAGATAGACAGAGGAAAACAGACATATTATCGTTGTGTGTCTCAGGAACAGACATTTCAATCCTTCAATCCATCTGTCAGTACACTTGCTTGCTGGCCTCTTATCCAGCAATGTAGCATGATTGCTTTTTAATAAGAATGACTAATGAATTAAAGTTTATTACGGTGGCGTAAAACTTTGACTGTTTTTTTCCCTCAGTGATTTTGAATCAGACGTCCTGGCGGAGAAGAAATGTAGCCGATAATCAGTCATGAATCCTTTATGGCGTCCCTGTATAATTTATCGCATGTCAGAATGCATTATGAATGCATTATAGTGGCCCTCATGAAAAGTGCATTTCCTCCAGGCCTATGCCCACCCCCCCCCCCCCCCACCTCCTCCTCCATACCTCCTCTCTTCCCTCGTTAGTCGTAAAAGGAGGCGGAGGAGGAGGAGGAGGAGAAAGAGGTTTCCACCGCGACAGGGCAGGTTCTTATTGCGTGTCTCGACCGTCTCTCTCCATCCATCCCTGGTCCCCACAACCCCTCATCCCTCTCTCCCTCTCTCCTACCCCCCATCTCCACCCCTCACCTCCTTCACCCAAACCCCCCCCCCCTTCCCTCCAAGCAGTTGAAGTCTATAACCTTGCTGTGCGATATCAATACATCCACTGGGAGGGCGTTCTAATCATAGCCTTCGCCTCTCCCCCCTATCCAGTGTGTCGCTACTGACGCAAATGCTAAAATAGACTGGGGGAGAGCAGCAGCAGAGTGGAAGGTGGTGGGGTGGGGTGGGGTGGGGGGGTGAGAGAGAGAGATGGAGGGAGGGTGGTGGTGGTGGTGGGGTGGGGAGTGAGGGAGAAGGAGGGAGGGGTGGTGATGGTGGTGGGGGGAGGCGGGGGGTGGCGAGCTACTTGGGTTTCCTGCCTGTGACAAACAGACGGGGGGTAAGGAGTAGGGGGTGGAGCGTTGAGGGGAGGGCACATAAGCATCCTACAAATAGGTGGATTATACACTTGTTCCACAAATGTACACCCGATTCTCGGCCTGTGGCCCGAGCCCGACACCAAATTGGAGAGGGCTTGCAGTCAGTGTAAGCGAAAGAGCGAAAGAGAAAAGAGATTCAGAGGTAAACAAGAGGGGGCGGGGGAGGTGGGGTGGGAGAGGATAGGAGAGGAGAGGAGAGGAGAAGGGGGAGGACTGGGGAGAGAGGGGAGTGAGATGAGAGTGTGTGTGAGAGAGAGAGAGATAGAGAGACAGAGAGAGAGAAAGAGAGAGAAAGGAGGGAAAACCGATAAGAAATGTGAGAGTGGGGAAAGAGGGAAGAGAAGCTTAAAAGAGGGGAAAAAAGCAAGGTGAGAGAGTGAAAAGGTATTACATGAGATGAATTCACAAAATCCCTCCCTCGCGACCTGCTATGTGACTCGTGACTCCCCATCACATCTGTTCTTGTCCTCCTCCTCCCTTTTCCTCCTCCTCCCCCTCCACCCTCTCCATCCCTCCATCCCTCCCTGTAACCCCCCAGAAAGGCCACGTTTCGGCCCATCTGCGGAGGGAGGTGCCTTACATCAGCGCGACCTGGTGCTGCCATTAGCGTGCAGTCACACACACGCGCTGCGCCCACACTACTTCTGCCACTCACACGGGGGGGAGAAGACTTGTGAAGAAGACAACACTCCAGCAGGCAGCACTGTAGCTTAAGGCAATGGGGATGGGGATGGGGGATAGGGATGGGTGATGGGTGATTGGGGGGGGGGGGGTGCAGTCTTGGTGGAGGAGACGTAGGAGGATGGTAAGAGTGTGAGTTAGAAGTGTGTGTGTTTTGGGGGAGGGGGGGGGGGGCAGTGCGTAAGTGAGATTCGGAAATGGAGCTGGGGGGGCGTTGAGGGAGTTTTGGGGTGCGGTGAGGAGAGTTGGGGGTTGTGGTTGGGGGTGCAACAGTGGTTGGAGAAGTTGGAGGATGGATGGAGAGTGTGTTAGAAGGTAGGGTAGGGTGGGGTGGGGTGGGGATCTTAGAGTGGATGAGTGCGATTCGGAATGGAGCTGGGGGGGCGTTGAGGCTTTTTGGGGAAGTGCGGTGGAGGCGGGTGAGGTGTGTGTGTGTGTGTGGGGGGGGGGGGGGGGGTGGTCTTGAGGGAGTTTGGGGAAGTGCGTGTGTGTGTGTGTGTTGAGGGAGAGTTGAAACTCTAGCCCTCATTATCCGACAAAAACGGCACGGCTGAAAGCGCAAGGCGGCCCCGGCACCGGCACCGGCGTCTTCGCCCCCTCTCTTTCTCTCACTCTCTCTTTCTCTCTCTCTCCGTGCCTTCGCCGAGGTTTGGGGAGCGCGTGCGTGCGTGCGTTCGGAGCTAATGAGATCTCTCCAACAATGGCGAAGATGAAAGGGGATGAGCACCGCGGCTCAGAGTCAAGTGCTGATGCAGGAGCCGCCGCAGCAGTATGGCAGTATGGCAGCAGCAGCAGCAGCGTCGTAAGATCGTTGCAGGCGAAGAGCCCGACTTTGATTCCGTCCGTTTAAATGTAAGGAAATGATATAGCATAGCCGAGCACCTCAGACGAGGGGCTGAGAGTACGAGTGTTGGACCAAATGAAAAAATAATTAGGTTTCGAAAATGCACTTTCAACAAGATTGAAGTTAATGTAAAACACCACCACTACAGATTTTCTACTACGCTTCAGAATTTCTGGCAAGATTTTTTTTTTCCTTCATTTTTTTTTCTTTAAAGCATCCATTTAACCAACGTCAGACTTTTTTTTTTTTTTTTTGCATGAAGACCATTAACCATCGAAGATTTAAGACACGCTCAGGTTTTCTTGCGCCATAAGTCATAAGATTAATGAGTCGTAAATGAGGTTCTTTTTGGCAGGGCATTTTACATGCGCACAAATAGACATTTGACACAGTTCCCTGCCGCACGAGTCCAGCTTGGTCGAGCGCTGGACACTGGACAAGAGGGAGGGAGAGGTGGAGAGAGAGGGAGGGAGAGAGAGAGAGAGAGAGAGAGAGATACAGAGAGAGAGAGAGAGAGAGCATCTCTAACCCCCTTGATCCGGCATCTGTCCTCCCTAATGGCAGCCTGCCTTGCTAGCTCCTATAGCTAATCAATAATGATAATCAATAGGGCAATCACAGCCACATGTCAGCATGACTCAGCATTTGAGAAGTCACAGCTCCTGCGTCAGTCCCCACCCTGGTCTGGTCTGGACCTCAGCAGAACGGGGCTGGCCAATGACTTGCCCGAGCTAAAAGATGTGGATTCAACACTGGCTCCTGCATTGATTATCCGACTCAATGCTGCTGGGCTGGACGCAGCGAGGGTTGGAGGTTTTCTTCATTGGTTTTGCCACCAAACGACAAAGAGTGGGGTCAATATATTTAGTGTTGTAATGCAATCTTGATGGGACGCTACTGGTGGAAATGTGGTGCGGACTGGGTGGATATTGTGCGTCGAAGTTGGTGTCGCGACTGGGTTGGAGGTCCAGCCAATGGCTGACATTGAACTGACATTCACACCCAGGGTTTTCGGTCTAAGGGGAATAGCCAAAAAAGCTGACATGGACATACACCATCATTATTATTCCTGTTTCTGGTGTGTACCCGCTGCCAGAAAAACAACCGCTCTGCAACTGGTCTTGGTGCCGTTTGGTGCATTATTTCAGATGCCGTATATTCAGCACGCAAATGGGTTGTGTTGCATAACCTATAAATGTAATTTTACTCTCCCACCCTACATTTTATTGTGTCCGATATATTTCCATATGTCAGTGTTATTGGTTTTAGAGGGGATAATAATAGCGTACTTCATTAGTATGAATAAAGAATATTGCAGATTTTATTATAGACATCAAATATAACCGTATATGTCAATGGTCATATATATGTCTATATGTCTTAAAGGTTCAGGGAGCTTGTGTAAATGCCGCATAAGCCTACATCATTAAAAATCTCATTGTGCAATGCAGCTGTATGCTACAGTTCATTATTTATCGCAACAGAAAGTCATATTTTGGGCCAATTGTATTTACATAGAACACAGCATGAATGTTAAGTAACACACTCAACATGCAGTCTTATGAGAGAGAGAGAGAGAGAGAGAGAGAGAGAGAGAGAGAGAGAGAGAGAAAGAGAGAGAAAGCGCTCAGTGTGTCAAGTCCTGGAGGTGTGATTCATGCATATATATATTTATAATTCCACAAAAACAAAAGCAGAAAAGCATCCAATTCACCAGGGGTTAAATTACCTGCAACAGCTTGACCCACAGTGGCTCCGCTCCTCGTTGCCATGGAGACCACCACAGGCAAAACAGCAGTCTCGGCGGCTTGACACGGTGAACTGTGAACCCCCGCAGTTCCCCGCTCTCGCCAAAGGGGGGGCAGTGCGCTTCACGCCATTCGTCTGATCAGGCCAGGAGCAGGAGAGGCGAGTGGGGGGAGGGGAGGGAGAGCAGGATCGGTCGAGTTATTTAATATTTCATCTAGGGGTGGGGGTGGAGGAGGAGGAGGGGAATGGCAGTGGGGTGAGGGGGGGCAAGAGCACTTACAGTTGCTGTGATGAGAGAGAGAGAGAGGGAGAGAGAGAAAAAAGGGGGAGGGAGAGAAAGAGAGTGGGGGAAGAGAGAAGAAGCAGCAGCAGCAGAGAGGAGAGCGGAGAGATAGAAGGGGGGGTGCAGAAGAAGAGAAAGGCAGAGTGTATTTGTGCGAGAGAAACAAGCGAAATAAAAAAAAAGGCCAGTCAGAGACGAGGGAAGGAAAAAATGAGAGACTGCGCATTTGTGTTGTGTCTGAAAGAGACAGAAGAGAAAGGAAAGAGGGAGAGTGGGAGGGAATGAGAGAAAGAAAGAAAGAAAGAAGACAGAAAGAGGGAGAGGGAGAGAGAGAGAGGGAGAGAGAGCGAAAGAAGACAAAGAGGGAGAGAGAAAAGACACAAAGAGGGAGAGAGAGAGAGGGAGAGAGAGAGAGAGAGAGAGAGAGAGGGAGAGAGAGAGAGCGAGAGAGAGAAAGAAAGAAGACAGGAAGAGGGAGAGAGAGACAGAGGGAGAGAGAGATGTGTCCTGAATGTGCTGAGCCAGGGCCTTCTGACAAAGTGGGCCACAGGCTAGGCCATCCTGGAGAATCTCAATCAATCTTCCGGCCAGTCCACTGCTTCTCTTTCTCTCCATCTCCATCTCTCTCTCCATCCCTCTCTCTCTCTCTCTTTCTCTCTTGTTTCCTGCTTTCCCTCCTCTCCCTCTTTCCCGTCTTCCCTCGCTCCTCTCTTTCTCTGCTGGCGTGAATGCACACAATCCGTACATGCGATAGTGAGGCGAAAGTCAATGAGCGGGCCGGCCTAGGGATTGATACGGGTATAGGACAATACTGTACCGTTGTTTGCTATCGACCGGGAGGAGAAGCTCTGCTGGCGAGGCTTAGTGCCGCTTACAAGGAGGCCTTCATGTGCCGATAAGCACATCTGCGGCGCCAGAACAAGGGAGCCCGGCAAACTCATCAAAATGGCTGTTTGTGCTCGGGCAATTAAAGGCTGCTCCTCTGTTTTCGGCGGCACAGACACAGACACACACACACGCACACACACACACACACACACATACACACAGAGACACACACACAAGCACGCGCACACACACAGACACACACACAAGCACACGCACACACAAACACATACATACACATTCAGAGACACACACATATATACAAAAACAGACACACACACACACACACACACACACACAAACACATACACACACAGACAAAAGTCCCTCAAGGCCGGCGCGCCGTTACTATAGCACCGCATTGTGCTGTCGCTGAGCACGTTCCAGTTCCACAAGGATGGAGTGACTGTGCTTCAGAAAGGAAGAAGAGGAGAGAGAGAGAGAGAGAGAAAGAAAGTAGGAGAGGAAAAATTGCAGAATTCCAGGGAAGGTCCTAGCCTGAAGCACAGGGAGTGGAACTAGAGGGAACATAATGTCTTTTAGATTTCTCCGGAGACTTAGATGTGGCGCTGTCGTGGGACTCAAAGCGCTATGAGAAACACGCTAGAGAGAGGTGGAGACGGGGAAATAATAATATAAAACATCCAGCTGTTTCTAAGCTGATGGAACCGGTCTCGCTTAGGGTTTTAGGCAAGCCTCAACTATTGTACGTGCGCAGAAAGAGAGTCAAACCCGCATAATAGTGAAAAGATAAACTGACGTTGCCTCATATCCTGAATGCCCTTCAAAGGGTTGGAGGGAAAGGCACGTTCAGTGTTAGCTACAGTATGACTACGCCGGCCTGCCTCCATCACACATTCTCCGCCGCCCTTGACTCCTGACACGTCTTACACCGCAGCACCTCGGCAATGTGATTACTGTGCTTTCAATTCAGTGTGTCAAATACAAATGGGGTTTATCAGGGATAACAACAGAGATTAACCTTAAGATGAGAAAGGCTTCATGAAGGCATGCCTTCTCCCTTGTAACTCCACAGGGAAATTGTATTTCTAGTCATTTCAGGGAGTTGTATGAAAGGCCATTTGCTTTAGCCTCTAGGCAACGTCGGAGTACTTGCACTGGATCTGTAGACAGGAATATTGAA
>CM050220.1:17393423-17395923 GCA_027475355.1 Coilia nasus | reverse complement strand
ACCGCTTAACCAAACTGAAATAATGCTTGTGTTTGACTGTAAAGTCCAGACAAGGCCCACACTCTGTAGAGAAAAAAATAAAACTATTTGGTGCAGATGAACGCTGCACCACGTTCCTGTTCCTTTTTCTCTATCCCTGGGCCTGCCTGATCAGTTGCCAAATTCATGTTGTCACGAAAGAATAATAATACATACACAAAAAACTAACTACATTAATGTTAATGACCGGGCTTTTAATTTGGTGTAATTACCAAGGCACCCCTCGTCGATGCCCCTGAAGCCTCAGTGATTTTTCAGAGCAAAGGGAGATAAAATATCCTGAGAAATATTTTTTCTCAAGACTTTTTTTCTCTCTTTTCTCTTTTCTTTCTCGATTTTCCTCTCGCTCTTTCTCTCTTTTTCTCTTTCTCTCTCTCACTTAAAAAAATTCCTTTCAGAAAAATGAGAGGCTGAGGCAGCTTGCTGACAAGCCTTTTTATGATATTCCCATCAAAAGCCATCTGCCATTTTCCGGTCAATTAAACTGTTATGGGAAATGAGATCAATTAATCTGCCAAGGTAATAGCTTTATATCCTTGTTTCCGCACTTATGGCCTAATATTTTCTATTCGCTATTCTACCATGAAAAACAAAAATCGATATGCAGGCCTTTCTCTCTCTCTTTTCCCTAATCTGTTTCGCCCTCTCTTCCCTGCCAAGTTGCCGTTGCTAAAGATTAGTGTGGGAGGTGTTTAGCTGGGAAAATCACATCATCTGGGTGAAATACATGGAAGAGAAACGGTAGCGAACACACTGTAAAAGCAGGCTGTGTCTACTTCCCTTTTAAAACAGCAATACAAATCACTAAAAATAAAAAAATAACAACAAAAAGAATAAATCTCACAAGGGTCTCTCTTTTGGACACGATCGCAAAAGGTAGCCATGGTAACAGTTACAATATCACGGCAGCCGTGGCGTGATGAAAAGATAGGTAGCCACACTGAGCACAATGAACCAGAGGAAGCGCATTTACTAAATCATACAGCCAATTTCCAGACTTCTATTTGTGAATGTGCAAGTAATTATGTCTGTCAGATTGGCTCGTCCGATTGGGTCACTCCGGTGACATTATTGGTTCAGAGGGCGCGGCTGCCATTTTGGTGCGTTGCATTTTTAACGAGGCAGACTTTACCGCGTTTAATTTTTCATCACCTTTATTCTGTGTGGTTTTGAATTATTTGTTTTCTGTGCGATTACCCACACAACACATTATGTGAACTCTGAAGGAGAAATGATTCATATTGCACAAACTAACCAAATATTTTGACAGTGCTTATGAGTACTGGGGTTATTTTAATATATGCCTGTTTTTATTTGTCAATAATACAGGCATATATTAGAATAACTCCATGACTGCAAAACTATACATAAAAGGAAAGTTATATAATTAAAAAAAAAAGTTAAAGCTATGCCTTGATGTACTGCTGAGAAGTTTTTCCATATGAATGTGCCAGATGCCTGTAGGAGGAGTGGAGCAGCAACTGCTCCTCATGTTGTATGGATGCCCAGCTGTGTACTCTTATCACACTCAGCTTTGTGTGCAGTTTGATGTTTTTGTTCCTAGTTCTCAAACAAGTTTCAAGTATCGGCCATGTTTTGTGTAGTGGCAAACAAGATGGATTGCGTAGGTACTATAGCCTGAGCCTCCATTTTTTATTTGTTCATCTTTCATAACTATGAACTCAGTCAAAAAAAATCACAGCTAGCAACTAACAACTTAACCAACTGCACAGACAGACACACAGACACACAGATAGACACACAGGTATGTAGGTAAGCAGACAGACAGACAGACAGATAGACATACAGGTATGTAGGCACACAGACAGACAGACAGACAGATAGACACACAGGTATGTAGGTAAGCAGACAGACAGACAGACAGATAGACATACAGGTATGTAGGCAGACAGATAGACAGACAGACAGATAGACACACAGGTATGTAGGCAGGCAGACAGACAGACAGACAGACAGACAGATAGACACACAGGTATGTAGGCAGACAGACACACAGACAGATAGATAGATAGATAGATAGATAGATAGATAGATAGATAGATAGATAGATAGATAGATAGATAGATAGATAGATAGATAGATAGATAGATAGATAGATAGATAGATAGATAGATAGATCTAGATCTAGATCTATCTATCTAGATTTATTCATTCCTTCATTTAATGTGGCAAATATGACAGATCAAATGAGTGACTACATCTCATTTGAAACAAGATATGTTTGACGGCGGTGACACTGTAGCAAAAACCCTGACCGTCCGTAGTTTATCTTCTTGATGCTTACTTAAAAGCCATTGAATCACATTATCTGTGCAAGGTGTCGCCTGACCTGCTCCAGCAGTTATGTACACGTTTGACATTTTGGAGCGCGAGCGGAGATTTTTGTCACATTGCCCCTGACACCAGCCATTGATTTGGCCATGATCTGCATTCAGTGAGC
>CM050220.1:17385923-17390923 GCA_027475355.1 Coilia nasus | reverse complement strand
CACGTCAGCCCTGCCCAGCGTCAGGGATCCTTCTTCTTCTCTTCCTCCCTTCCTTCCTTCCTTCTTTCTCTTCCTCCTCTCTCTTCCTCCACCTCCCTCGCTTTACTGCTTCTGTGCACCTCTTCCTGACCCCGCCTGTAATTGAATTAAAACCACATTACACAAAATGAATAGGGGGAGATTTAATTAGCGACTGACGAAGGCCACTGGGTTCCACAGACACGTGTCTCACGGCGAGCTACTGTGCTGCAAGGTCGACGAGAGTGTTTGGAGGGGATGTGCATGTGTGTGTGTGTGTGTGTGTGTGTGTGTGTGTGTGTGTGTGTGTGTGTGTGTGTAACTGTGTCTGAGACAACGTCAAGGTGGCAGAGGGTATTTCAGAAAACCTGAAAGCAAAAAAAAAAACCTCCACACTACTGCCACACTTCAAACATCACCAATTAAACTCTGCTGAATCACTGAGGGCAGTTATCCAAATTTCCAATCCGTGACGAAAATCAAGAGGCCATTAAATGCTTAAATTGGGTTTAAATCCATGGGTTGGGATGTTTCTAATTCTAATATCCTTTCAGCGGATACAGAAACGCCTAACTACTCTGTAACTGTGTATAATAATCAAAGCTTGTGTCATTTATTCTGTGTTGTATTTTGTCACATTAAATGTGAACCTGCTTCTATGAGACTTGATTTGCTGTATATGATCTTTGTTTGACATATGATATACGGTACTATATCATACACCATATCATATCATATATGTTATCGAATAATACGATTGTTCTGTTTTAGTATTGTTCGGCTCTGGCTTTAAGTATTGAACACATGAACAGTGCAGTGCAGTAAGCTTAGCAAGTACACACAGGACAGACGTTATTACAGTAACTTATTGCTATGTTTCAGACCTCCTACAAATAAGTGGAAACCCAGGCTGTGGGTAAGCAGTTTTATGTCTTTGGTGTGTTGGGGCCTCTAGATTTACACCTGTGTTAACGTATGCAACTGTACAGGTGCTGATTCTCACTGGTTTCAATGGCTAGAATGTGGATATCATATACCAAAACCACCGGGTAATTACAGTGGGGGGGCTCACATACTCATACTCACCGTGTGATTCACAGGGGTGACATTGGTGACTTCCTTCCTTCGAAACCTACCCAGCCAGCTTCCAGTGGGCTCTTTGATGTTGACGACGTACTGTAGCGAAGCAATTAATGCAATACAATCCTTGCAGCGGGGCCACGCGGGCGCGGGGTGGGTTGAGTTGGGGGGAAACGGTGTACAGTACGTGGGGACTGCGGCAGCCCACGCACCCCCGGGGGGGTGAGACAGGTTATGATCATGCTTCGCTATGCATCCCTTCCCTTCCCGTCCCTTCTCCTCCCTTCCCTTCCCTTCCTCATACACAACACACTTGCACCCACTCACTCACTAGCTCACTAGCTCACTTGCTCGCTCACATGTTTTACACATTACACACACACACAGTTATATGCATACATAGACATGCACACACAATCACCCACTCGCACATACATACAAAAATGCACACACACACACACACACATACACAGAGATACTCACATATACACTCACACAAATCAACACTTTCTCTTACACATAAAAAAACGCACACACACACGCACACACACTCTCTCTCTCTCTATCTCTTTCTCTATCTCACACGATGATGCACACACACCCTCTCTCTCTCACACATACAAAAATGCACACACACACACACACACACACACTCTTTCTATCTCTCTCTATCTCACACATACGAAAATGCACACACACCCTCTCTCTCTCACACATACAAAAATGCACACACCCTCTCTCTCACACACATACAAAAATGCACACAGACACACAAACCCCTTGATGAGTCTTGCCCACCCGGACTTCCCCTGCACGCTCAGCACAAAAAGCCACCTCGCTGAATTACCATCCCAGGGAGCGGAGACCTCTTCCCTAATGAAGAGAGACAGCCTCTGTCAGGCCATCCCATAAAACTCTGCTGAAAGGCACACACACCCCCGCCCCCCCTCTCGGGGAAACTCGGCAGCCTCTAACAGCGCCGGAGAAATGATCCCGAAGTCTCGGTCACTCATTTTTCTCTCCCTCTCTCGCTCTCTCTCTCCTAGCACCGCCCCCCCTCACCCCCACCCACACCCCCACTGCCTGACCCCCCCACCCCAATAAAAGAGGAGCCCAGCTGCCCTCTGGATCCCTTTATAGGTGGGAGAGCAGTGGAAAAATCTGAGGCAGCCACATTGATTTTGGAGGGTACGGTATTATTAGCTATCACTGCAGCTGAGATATCAGAGGTTTTATCTAATATCCTGTGTACCCAAGGGTTTTGGGGAGGTAGGGGCGAGAGAGCAGGCCAAGTAAAGAGAGGTACAGACAGAGAGAGAAAGAGGGAGAAAGAGAGAGAGAAAGAGAAAGATAGTGAAAGAGAGAGAGAGAGAAGACGTAAGGGAGAGGGGATAATAGAGATATGGAGATGGAGATGGAGAGGCAAGCAGGACTGAGATTCATTTTTTTTGGCTTCCTTCTCCCCCCTCCTCCTCTTGTTCCTCCTCCTCCTCCATGCGGTGCTCGATAAGAGCTTGCTTTGGTCTCTGGGCCTGGGTGCCGGCGGACATGGCTGCCTGCAACAGATCTTCAGTCGCAGCTGAGGTGTCTCGTTCTCAAGGGGTAAGGCCGGGGGGGGGGGGGGGGGGTGGAGTGTTGTGGTGGTGGTGGTGGTGATGGTGCTGTTCGGTCCGGGCTCGGCCGGTGGACGTGCGGCTGGCAGGCTGACCAAATAAGATAAGGAAGTCATTGCACATGCTCATCAGGCACCCCGCGCCGCCATCAAATATTCATGGGAGGCGCTGCCAACTGTTAAGTAAACCGGCCAATTTGTTCTGGAAGACGCACATTAAGATACGACCCGCCGATAGGACCAGGCCCCCTGGGGGCTGGGGGGGTGGCAATGGGGGGGGGGGCTCCCACTACACACGGCCGCCCGTGGTCTTTTGTTATCGGGCCCCTGACCGATGAAGGGTAGGGGCAGGGGAGTATGGATTGAGAGAGTGCGCCCATGCTAATAGCTGGGGCGTGAATGGGCTCGGATTTCCATTGAGCCCCCATCCCCTCACCACCATCACCCCCACCACCACCACCACCATGCAAATGGACCAACAGATACCCGGGGAAAAGAATGGATGGAGATGGATTGAGAAAAAGAAGACTATTTGTGAAGCAGATGAATATGGGGACGGACGGAGAGACAGAGAAAAGGGACACAGTGATGGAGAAAGGGATTAGGGGGATGGGAGGGAGCCTTTGAGGGGTGGGGTGGGAGGGGGTTGTTGAGATTTGGGTGCTAAAATGTGCCTGTTGGTCTGGGTAAGGGATTCAATGTGATTTACAAATATTAACCGTGCTGTGTAAGACTCAGCGCAGGCAACACCGAACCTATTCAAACAGATGCTGCTCACTGTAGTAGTCATAGAGTGTTCATCATCGAGGGCCCCGGGAAGGATGGAACGTGAGCAACGCACTGCAGAGGAAATAAACTGACAGTGGGCATTTATGATCCTGACATATACTTCCACACAGGCCTGCTTTAAAAAGTGGTATGTTTGTAGTCTTCCCTTCATCAAACGATGGTCTCGGAAAAATAGAGCGAGAAACCCAGAAGCAACTGTTTAAGTTCCAAATCAATCGCATCGCAGCTTTAGGAGATTACCGTCTCCAGCCATTGCGCCAGGGCTCCCAGAGTGGGAACAAAGTTGACAAATCGTTGCGGCATATTATTTTTATGGATGCAGTAAATACTGTGGGACACAGTCTGACTCAGAAAAACTCTCCCGGCCGCCTCACCCCAAGGGGCAGGGAACAGCGATGAGCCGAGATGAGCTGACGGAAGAAATCCAAGAAAACACCCATAAAACGAGCCGCCATAAAAACAGCCCATCAGGTTTCAAATGGTTCCCTGTGGGGCTAGCCAGAGAGGCAAGTTGGTGGCAGAAGTGGGATCCTTCACCGCATCGCATGGCTGGAGTCTGTGAGAGACAGAGAGAGAAAGAGAGAGAGAGAGAAAGAGAGAGAGAGATGGACAAACAAGAGAAAGAGAGAGACATGGAGACAGAGAGAGACAGAGGAAAGAAAAAAAGAGGGGAACTGATGCGTATGAGAGAAGACAAGGCAAAATAAAAGGTTGTGTACGAGTGAAGACATGTAAGAAAAAAAAACGAAGGAAATTGGCAGGGAAATTAGGTCAGTGGCGGCGAGGAGTAATGACGATGCAAGGAGACAATGGACCGTTGGATGACCATCGCTCGGCTGGACGGCGGCACCGCGGGAGGGAGGAGGAGTGGGGACTCTGGGGAATTAATCACGACACGTTCGGAATATCGAGTGTGACATTTCACATTTACCTCACAGCAACAGGGAAAGTGAGAGTCTAGAAGAGAGCAGATATGGAGAGAATTAGTGGGGCAACTATGGCAGGTGAGTAAGAGAGAGAGCGAGAGAAAGAGAGAGAATGAAAAAATACAAAATAGAAAGGGATGAAGATAGACGGTGGAGGGTACTCATAGGAAGAAAAAGAAAGAAAGAAAGAGAAAGAGAGTAGATACGGAGAGAATTAGAGGGGCAGCTATGGTGGGTGAGTAAGAGTAAGAGACGAAGAGAGAATGAAGGAGTACAAGATAGAGAGGGATGAAGATAGACATTGGAGGGTAGTCAGAGAAAGAAAAAGAAAGAGAAAGAGAGGCAGAAGAAATGAAACATCAGGGACAAAGGGGTGACAGAGAGGGGGGCTTTAGAATGAGAAAGAAAGAGAAAAAGAGAAACGGGGATGGTGGCAGAGAAATGGGGCAGTGGGAGAAAGCGAGAGGCCTATAAAACCCCTTGACCGTTCTAAAATAAAGATGAACGGGTCGGTGGCCATCTCATTAATGAAACCCCTACAGATAAATGTCACAGCCCTTTAATTTGGCGCAGAG
>CM050220.1:17373423-17380923 GCA_027475355.1 Coilia nasus | reverse complement strand
CATAATACAAATACATTATCACGTGACCTTTGACAGGATCTCATTCTCCGCCTGATGACCCCTAACCCCTAGTGTTTTGTTCCGGACAGAATATATTATTCCAGAGTTCTTTAACCTGGGGTCTGTGACCGCCAGGACATCCATAGATCCTTACATCCTTATGACTTCATCATGGGGGTCATCCAAAATAGTTTCATAATAAAAAACTTCTCTCAACACTTTCAAAAAGCCATGGCAAAAAATATGTATAAAAAAAACATATAATTATAATTTGCATTCTATGATAATTCTAGAAATTACAGAAATGTAATACCACGGCTTCGTTCAAGTTCCTATTGTGATGCTTTCTTTAGAATGGCAATTAATTGTCTATATACGCACGCCTATGTAGTAGCCCCTGCTTTCCGACCATATGTATCATTGCACCAAGTTTGTGGTAAACTGTAAATTAACGGTAAAGATGTGACAGCTTTAGCAAATGATGAGCAGATGGAAGAACACAGACTTGCAGCATGTTATATGCCTCTGAAATCGACTTTTAGTGCTGTCAAGCGTTGGCACTATATACACAATTACAAAGTGCTTTTCAACATGGCCAGTTTAATCAGCAAAACAATGCTATAGTGGCCTACAATAAGTAATAGGGAGTCCTTTTGCCATGTTTTAATCAGCCAAGAGGTCATTGGCCTGAAAAATACTAAAAACCTCTGCATTATTCGGTTAGATGACTAGCGGTAGATTGAGGGAGAGTTCTAGAATGCAGCGAGCGCGTAGCGGGAAGAGTGTGTGGATCTAGCAGTCTTTCTGTGAGGCCCTGTTGATATCGGTGCGTGGGCGACAGACAGACGGGTGGACCCGCTCCAGTCATCTCTCAACTCCTCTTCCACTCTCCTCCCCACGACTCACTCTCCTTCTCCCTGTTATTCGCTCTTTCTCCCTGCTTTTCACTCCCTCCTCTCCCTCTCTCTCTCCCTCTCTCTCTCTCTCTCTCCCCCTCTCTCTCTCCATCTGGTGCCCAGCACTTTGTATTTGTATAAGTGCGTTTCTGTATATGTGTGTGTGTGTGTGTGTGTGTGTATTTCCATGCTTTCAGTATTCCACACACTCATTGCTATTTAATCCTTTTCATTTTATGACCTCTCTCTCTCTCTCTCTCTCTCTCTCTCTCTCTCTCTCTCTCTCTGTCTTTGGCTCTCTCTCTCTCTCTTTCCTTCATTCTCTTTGTGTCTTTCGTTCCCTCTATCATGTTTTCCCCTCCTGTTGTCATTTCATTCCGAACGCTTTGCCCCCTCTGCTCTGCATCATTTCTCCCTCCTCACACCTCCCTTCACGCCTGTCTCCCTGTCAGGCTGTCCGGCCCCTCCGAAACCCTACGGCGAAACAAGCAAAGGCTTCATCTCAGCCTGTAAATCTCCACCCCAGCCCGGGGTACGGCTCTCACGACAGCTTGCAGGAGGGGGGAAATGAGAATGGTGAGGAGAGGAGAGAAGAGGAGAGGAGAGGGTATCAGAAAGAGAAATAGAAAGAAAAGAAATCACAGAGAGCCATGGACAGGAAAAAAATAGAAAGAGAGATAGAGAGATATATAGAGAGAAAGAGAGAGATCAGGGGTGGAATAGATAGCATAGCCAGTGAGAGGGAACGAGAGTGAGTGAAAGAAAGAAAGAAAGAGAGAGAGAGGGGAAAAAGTGAAGAGCGATGATGAATGATAGATGATGGACATGAAGGAAAAAAGAGACGGAATTAAGAAAGAACAAAAAACGGAGAGAGCAGGGAGGAAAAGATGAAAAAGCAGATAGAAAGAGACGTTAAAAAAACGGCTTGGCAATCTGAAAAGGCTTGGGTGCCGCCCATCAAGAGGTTATTACAGCGCTGGCTTGATAAAGACCCGCACAGGCTGACGGCAGGTACAACAAAGAGCGGGTGGGGTGGGGTGGGGGGGCTGGAGTATAAATCTGAGCAGGCGTGTGATCGCCTTCCTGAGCAGAATGCACAGGAGGAGGCAAAAACAAGAAGCCTGACAACTTTACAGAGTCAAGGCCAAAGAGCCGGATTTACGGGTGCGGGCAGAATAGGGGAGGGAGAGAGGGAGGAGGAGGATCGGAGAGAGGGAGGGAAGAGGAGAGAGAGAGAGAGGAGGGCCCACGCGTCGCCTGTCTTTTGGTCACAGTGGCTGAACGGAGGCGCTCTCAATTACGTT
This sequence comes from Coilia nasus, assembly GCA_027475355.1. NCBI lineage: Eukaryota > Metazoa > Chordata > Actinopteri > Clupeiformes > Engraulidae > Coilia > Coilia nasus. The sequence goes on along the minus strand of CM050220.1, from coordinate 17,378,723 downwards.
GTCAAACGGATCGAAACCAGGGTCGTCCATCAAAGCAAAGGCAGGAACATAAAATAAATATATATATAAATAAATATATATATAAATAAAAAAACCTGTGTGTAGGAGAGAAAAAAGGAATCGTGAGGAAGAATACATGGAAGGCACCTCAGAAGAGGCTAGATAATTTCAACATACAAACACACAACACACACACACACATACACACAGGCCCTTTCATTGGTTTTATTTTCAGGTGAATTGGACTGGATTCATTGATTTAGATGTGACACACTGATCATTCCTCCTACATGTCTTCCATAGATTCTCATGTCAGAGAGTTCAAATGTGTGTGTGTGTGTGTGTGTGTGTGTGTGTGTGTGTGTGTGTGTGTGTGTGTGTGTGTGTATCTGAGGTGGTGGTAGTGGTGGTGGTGGTGGTGAGCACCAGAGGACTCAGCAAGGGACAGTCTGGCCTTGCTGTTGTCATTCACTGAGTTACAGCCAACCAAGTCAATCAGAGTTTATAGAGCAATCAACCAAGGGCCGACTGTCTAATGCCTGCACGGTCGGTCCCACGACTATGAGTCCTTTTTCCCTTCCCTGCTCTGATAGTCATCCTCTCTCCCAGTGTGATTTCCTTGTAAAGTTGTAAAGAGTTAGGTGCACTGCTCTCAAACTCTTATCACCATGTAATTCTCTTCAGCACAGCATATAAAATGCACACGAAGCCCATTTGAGTTCACAGGGGCTTTGCAAATTTACAACCTCGGTGGGAAGGAGCGTCGAAATACTGATAAGGCACGGGGACATTTTAAGTGCTGCAGCCTGTCCTCAAAAATCTGATATTTTCTCTCTACAGTGGATCGTGTGTGGGGAGGGAGCCATGAATTATTATTTGCTGTGTGGGAGTAAAAAACGTTTCCTCTGCTGCTCTCGTGGAGGAATGGTAGCAATTAAAATAAAACTCTTCCCACAGTTGTTGCAAAAGGGTACAGGTAGCCTGGCTAACCTGCATGAAAAAAAAAGCCACCATGACCCAGTAAGGATATTGGGATATAAGTATATAACTTTTTTTTTCTCCCTCCAACTGGTCTCCCTCTATTTTCATTTTTCGAATGGAATACCCGCAGACACCACTGCCAGCCGTCGCGTTGGAGCTTTAATTAGAATCCCCCCCCCCCCCCCCCCCCCAGGACACCGTACCCACGGATGAAAGGTGCAGTTCCACTTCCAAAACCCCCTATTCTCTCCCCTTCGCCGAGATGACAGACTTCAAACAGAGTGGGGGAGCTATCTCTTCAGAGACGCGATCCCTCGGCAAAAAAACCCGAGGTTGGGGAGCAGGAGCAGGGAAGGAGTTGGTGGGGTCGGAGGGGTTTGTGGAGGTGTGAGTGGGTGGGTAAGAGAAGGGAGGAGAGGGAAGGGAGAGACAGGGGGGGGGGTGGGAGGAGGTGGAGGAGGAGGAAAGAAGAAGAAGAAGGGTACTGGGGTTGAATGAACATGACCGACACAGAAGTGAGGATGAACGCGTCGTCTTTTTATGTCTCCTGCAGCAGCGCGCTGCACCGGCAGCTAGTGGGGGAAAAAAAAGGTTACGCTGATTAGCGGGAGAAGACACGCGGGGAAGGAAAGAGAGGGGAGAAGGAGTGCGGCTTTCCAGCAGCGGGTGGCTAGAAGAGAGTAAAATGTGGGAAGCAAGAGAAAGAGAGAGAGAGAGGGAAGAGAGAAAGAGAGAGAAAGAGAGAGAGAGAGAGAGAGAGAATGCCAGTCTGTCAAAATCAGCATATATAGACGTTCGCCTCCCCGCACCCACTCTAGCCTTTGAGGTGCCTTGACAACAAAGGCATTGTTAAGGAAAAAGAAAAGTTGTCTCGTAAAAACCTCAGAGAGAGAGAGAGAGAGAGAGAGAGAGAGAGACAGAGAGAGGGACGGAGGACATAAGCAAATGCAGAACAAAAACAAACCCTGAGAGATATGCATCAGAGATTCCCTCTCACCGTGGTATTTCATCTCATTTTCTCTGAACCATAAAAAGTAGCATTTCAAACAACGATGTACTGTATACAATTGCTTATGCACTGGCTGTAAGCCTGCTTACGCACTTCTGCTCAATTATTTTGTCCCTACAGTGGTACTCTGGGTTTCCTTCAAGTGATATGGTTGACTCTGGTCATATCTTTACCGGGCCAATCAGCAAACAGATGGAGAGTTTGTGAGTGATAACGTCGAATTTTAGGGCGTAGACAGGCTTATACCCTATAGGCTTATTAGCCAGGCTAATTGCATACGCCACAACCAGACGTTAGCGATTGGGTAAAGGCAGATCCAATCGTTTTAAACTTCAGCAGAGTCTACACCTCCAGGAAGAAAACGTTTATCGATACAGGACAGCCAGACCCTCTGTACGAAATGCAGTGCAGTGTCAGGGGCTGGTTTACCAGGCTACTTGATGTGAAGGCATTCCTTGGCATTTGCGGGTGGGGGCTCGGCTGCATCGAGGGCCACCTGTGTTCTGTAATCGCTCAGTTTAATGGGTTTGGATTGCATAAGACACCAGCTGTGACGGTGAGAGCCCGACGCTCTTGTCTGTCTCATCTCCACTTCAGCCTCCCCCGCCCCCACCACCCCCGCCATCACCGCCACCCCTGAAACGGCGCTGCTCTCATTTCATTCCTCCACAAATCTTCCCTCCAGATGGCAATTTGAGCTTTTATGTCAACACTTGAGGAAAGCGAAGCAGTTGCAGGCGGTGAAGAAGTAGCCGGCGTGCCGGTACGCTCCTTCGCTATCTCTGTCAGCCAGCTATGTTGTCACAAGCAAGACTAAGTAGGTAGCCACAACAGAGCTGTGTCTTGTGATAGGCAGTTGCACTAAGAAATAAGTATAAGTCTGTGAGGAAGACAGTGTCTGTGTGTGTGTGTGTGTATGTATGTATGTGTGTTTCATGTTTTGTGTATCTGTGCATGTGTGTGTGTGTTTGTGTGTGTGTGTGTGTGTTTGTATGTGTGTGTGTGTGTCAGTGTTTTGTGTATTTGTGTGTGTGTGTGTGTTTCATGTTTCGTGTATCTGTGTGTGTGTGTGTGTGTGCGTGTGTGTGCACGCCCTTGTGAAAAATGCCCATCCTGTAAATATATCGGATGGTCATCTCTCACATGTAACAATTCCATTTGCTGGAGAGCAGCCTTCAAAAAAGCCCCCTTCGTTCTCCGAGAGAATTTCAGCGAAGCAATTTTAGGCCGGCTAAGCGCCTAGCAGCTTGAGCGCCACCAGCCACAAACGACATTCAGCTGCCACACGCTTTGATTTAAACCCCCCCACCGAATGGCTCAGATATGTGGGGGGAATTATGAATATGCCCCCCCGCCCCCCATCCCCTATCCCCATCACCTAAACTATGCTGATGACACCACTTGGGGGTGGGGGAAAGGGGGGTTGGGGGGGGGGGCGCTCGTGACAGATTCTCCAGGCCCTTGTCGCTCACGGACCGGTGGGCTGCTTGTCGTCGTCGATGGCGGAGACGGTGACGGCCTTGCATGGTTATTATGCAGCTGTTTGTTTAGTAATTCCATGTACTGTGCTCGCCCGAAGACAAGGGCTTGCCAACTGACAGACTGCATGTGTGATGTGAACCACAACAATGCCCCCTCATTATGCCTGCGTGCAATGCCTGGCGGCACAGGTGAGCGGTGTGTGGTAGCTCCGCAGCAAGCGTAAGTGAGTGTGTGAGTGTATGTGTGAGCTCTGAGCCCCCGTGTGTGTGTGTGTGTGTGTGTGTGTGTGTTCTTTGCTGGAGTGGAAATTAACTTGTGACATGGGATGGAAATTCGCACCAAAATATGAAAGTGGTGTGGCTGGTAGATTTTGGACACAAAATTATAATTTGCTACTGAGTGGTTTGTGAACCTTTACTACTTTAAATTTCGCAAACCACTCAATAGTAACTCATCATTTTGTGTCCAAAATCAACCAGCCACTTACATATTTTACCAGCATTTGGCTGCTGGCTGGTGCAGAATTTCCATCCCAAGGTGTTTAAGCAGCGGGGCCGGGAAGGGGTAGCCTGGTAAACCCGCCCCTCGTACTTTATTTCATTTTGTACAGAGGGTCTGGACCGGAATCTCTCGAGGGTCATTTAGCAAGTCCCAGCAAGACCGATCCAATCAGCGAACAGAGGGTGTGTTCGTTAGCCGTGACGTTGACCTTGTGTGCTACATTTGAATTGTAGTGCGCAGGTAGGCTAATTGCATACGTGACGACCAGGTGTTAGCGATTGGGTAAAGGCAGAGGCACTTTTTTTAAACTTCAGCAGAGTCCACACCTCCAACAAATCGTTTCTGATGGTCTCTGTTCCAGACCCTCTGTACAAAATGAAATGAAGTACGAGGGGCTGGTTTACCGGGCTAGGGAAGGGGGCCATACCTGCGAGGTCTGCAGCACACAGACACGGGGCCAAGCTACACTGGCCGAGCAAATCAGAGAATCGATAGTGAACATCAGCCTGGGGAGCTGCCCTTACACGGCTTGCAGGAGCCCTGGCCAGACGGCCAGCCAGCCGGGCAGCCAGCGGCGGGGTTGAAAGACAGGGGCCACCACCGCTGCCTGGAGCAGGCACAGCACATACTGTTTACTGTCACCTCAAGGGTGAAGTGGCCAGATGTGTTTGTGTGTGTGTGTGTGTGTGTGTGTGTGTGTGTGTGTGTGTGTGTGTGTGCGTAAGGGCATGTCAAGAAACAGACTGCATGTGTGACGTGAACCACAACAATGTACCCTCATTATGCCTGCGTCCGTGTGTGTGTGTGTGTGTGTGTGTGTGTGTGTGTGTGTGTGTGTGTGTGTGTGTGTGTGTGCATGTGTTTGTGTGTGTTTGTGCGCGCTTATGTGTGTGTGCGTATGTGTATGAGGTATGAGTATGGTTCTGTTTGTGAGCATGAATGTGTGTGTGTGTGTATGTGTGTGTTGTCGGGGGGGTGTTAATGTCTGTAGGTGCCTAGGAGAAATGAAGGAGCCCCACCCCTGACACTCAACTCACATACACCTATTTAAATAGAACAAAAAAAAATTCAATTACTTTTATTAAAAAAAAAACCGTGGCTGCATGGTATTCTTCCATAGGTGGATAAAAATTGCCCCTAGATAGATGTGTGGTTGTTGTGTGTTTGGGCAATGTCAGCTGCAGCCAGTGGTAAAGCTTTCATTAAAGGCCGGTTTGGTGGGGGGAGGAGGGGGGGGGGGGGGGAGGATGGGCTGTAACAGAGAGTATTTGCAAAGCTTGAGTGCACATCAATTAGGGCCTGCTGCGGTACTGGAGATATCCGCTTC
>CM050220.1:17360923-17365923 GCA_027475355.1 Coilia nasus | reverse complement strand
ACACATACACACACACACACAGTAGAAGAGAAAGACAGAAGGAAAGAGAGAGAGAGAGAGATTCACTGTGCTTTCAAGCAGCAGCTTCCATATACATCAGCTCCTAGCAGCTTCCTATATTATGTAGGAAGGTCTACAGGGGCCTTTGTGTGTGTGTGTGTGTGTGTGTGTGTGTGTGTGTGTGTGTGTGTGTGTGTGTGTGTGTGTGTGTGTGTGTTTATAATAGAGAGAAAGAGCATTGTGTCACAAAGAGAGCAAGCAACAGAGAGCGGGGGAGTGAGAGCGAGAGACTGTGCCAGTGTGTGTGTGTGTGTGTGTGTGTGTGTGTGTGTGTATGTGTTTGTGTGAGATAGAAAGAGGGAGAGACTGTGCCAATGTATGTGTGTGTGTGTGTGTGTGTCACAGATAGAGAGAGGGAGCAAGTGAGAGAAAGCGAGCGAGCAAGAATACGTGTGTGTGTGTGTGTGTGTGTGTGTGTGTGTGTGTGTGTGTGAGAGAGAGATGCCGGTGCTCGGCGTGGAAACTGGGTCAGAGGAGAGGATGTGAGGAGGAGGATATTGGCTTGTCACCTTGGACACTGGGTGGGCTGAAGGGAGGGGGGGCGCTATGGTGGAGGGTGCCCGAGATGGAGGGGGGTCAGTGAGTTCTCATCGCCTCTCTGTCTCCCTCCCTCCCTCCGTCCTTCCTACTCTCTCTCGCTCCCTCGCTCCCTCCCTCCCTCTCTGCCTTTCATTTCCCGACTCGCTCTCGCTCTCGCTCTCTCTCTCTCTCATCTCTGCCTCCTCCTCTCTCTCTTTCTCTCTTTGTCATCTCTCTGTATCAAACAGAAGACACTCACACACACACACACACACGGACACACACATTCACAGCCTGTCTCTCTTTGCTCCATTCTCATCTAATACCCTGTATAGCAGGCCAGGAGTCAACGCACAGCAACAAGCTTCTCTCTGTGGGAGTCAGACAAAGCCTTGTGCCTCCAACATCCCCACCCCCGCCCCCACACCAACCCCCACCATCTGCTGCAGCACCTTACCTTATTCCCTCGGTCAAATCCCCCCATTGGCATTCCTGGCCTGCCTTGACATCTACCTAGTAACCAAAACAACTCGCTGTGTGGGTGTTATGTGTGTACGTGTTCGTGCGTGTGCATGTGAGTAGGTGCGTTCGCAATTTGCAGCTGTGTGCGTGTGTGTGTGTGTGTGTGTGTAGGTGTGTGTGTGTGTGTGTGTGGGCATGTGAGTAGGTGCGTGTGCATTTGCAGCTGTATGCGTGTGCGTGTGTGTGTGTGTAGGTGTATGTGTGCGCGTCTGTATTCATGTGTGTGCGTGTGTGTGCGTCTGTATTAACCTGTGTGTGTGTGTTTGCATGAATGCATATAAGATTACTAATGTGCGTGTGTGTGTGTAGGTGTGTGTGTGCATCTGAATTTACTATATGTGTGTGTGTGTCTGCATGAATGCATATAAGATTAGTAATGTGCGTGTGTGTGTAGGTGTGTGTGTGTGTCTGTATTTATGTGTGTGTGTGTGTGTGTGTGTTAGTGGGTGCATGTGTGTGTGTGTGTCTGCATGAATGCATATAAGATCAGTAATGTGCATTACAAGGCATGAACACAGTCTTAGCATGTATGCTCTTATCGATGCAGTTGCAACGCTGGCCAGTTGAAAGTTGATTTCAAGCCACATCCCACATACAAATACCCATACACTCACACAGAAGACACATACACTATGGGCGTATGTAAACACGCAGTTTTTTTTTTAGTTTTTTTTTAAAGAAGACGGCATATTCAAGCTTTTCTTTTCATGGGCTAATATCGCGGTTGAGAGCTCATAGCCAAATACGGGGAGACGGCAAACTGTTCTATTCCGTATCAGCCAGAAGAAAGGCTTTGCGGAGCGGAGTAAGCTACCGGAGCGATGCGCTAACTACTTATCCGGCGAGGAAATTACCTGCTCCATTGAGCACAGACTGGCGAGCTCATTCCCGGACCTATATGCTTCCGCGCACCTATTTAATTGTGTTTTAACAAATGTGGCACTATAGTTTCTGCTAAAGCAAGACGAGAATCACCTCCTCGACACACACACACACACACTCACACACACAGACCTCCCACCACACCACCCCCGTCTTTTCCTCATATACTTCCGCTTTTTAGAATATTGAGCACACACAGATACAGATACACACACACACACACATACCTGCACACACACACACACACACACACACACACACGCACATGCACACACACAGACAGACAGACACACACACAGAGGATGCCGTTGAGTGAAAACGGCACAATCGTAGTAATTTCATACTGGAGACGCTGAGCTGTGGGGGGGCCTAATGTAATATATACTGTCAAAGCCTGAGGCTAATTTCAACCCCCACCAGCCCCCCACCTCAGATGACGATGTTGACAATATTTCTCAAAGCCCCCCTCCCTTCCCTCCTCTTCCATCTTCCTTCTTTTGCAGCAGAAAAGGAAATGAGAGAATTATTACAAAACATACATCTGTAATAAAGTCCAATAAAAAAGGGTGAGGGTGGGGTGGGGGGGGTAAGGAGCTTGCCTTGATTTTAAGCAGCTGTAGAGAAAGGAGGAGAGCCGAGAGAGAGAGAGAGAGAGAGAGAGAGAGAGAGAGAGAGAAGGCTTGTTTTTTTCCTCTCTCTTTCTTAGAAGTCCACGAGGCGAAAGACACAGCTACGAGCCTTCCGCGAGGAGGCGCGTCCCAATTCATTTCCTCTTTGATGGGCGGCTGTCAGTCGAAGTGTACTGTAGGGGCTGAGTGATCCGATGTCTCGCTCACTCACTCGTTCGCTCACTCACTCGCTCGCTCTGCCAAAGCGGAGACTAATAAAGATGATGGAAGAAAGGAGTCAGGTTCATCCCTGTGGCCTGACAGGACTCTGATAAGCAGGAAGGCCTTGGCTTTGCTTCTTCTTTTTTTTCTTCCTTCTTTGGAAAATGCATTGGCTGTGAAACACACACACACACACACACATACACAAGCTCTGCTACACACACACACACACACACACACACAATCTCTGTTACCCACACACACACTGTAACACACTAAGACACACTGTGACACTGTAACACATGCACGCACACTTGCACACTTTGTGACACATACAATGACACACTGGGACACATACAAACACACATGCACACACACATGCAGACATACACACACACACACACACGCATGCAGACATACAGACCCACAGATACACACACACAGACCCACACACAAATGCGCATATAGGAATATTTGAATAAACTACGACATACTGTAACACACACAAACACACATCCACACACACATACACACACACACACACACACACATACACGGATAGGAATATTTCAATATTAAGTCAAGAGGGCTTTTCAGGCCCCCCTTAAGGGCCTTGCTATTTACCTGGCGTACGTGCGGAGGACTGTAAGTCTAAACGAACACCTCAGGCTTATCTGCTATGTTCATGCGAGCATGGCACTGCCATTTCCACCTCTGCAAAGGGAAAGAAAAAAAAAAAACAGCCCCTCGGGCCCTCCTGTGTGTTGATATCTCTTGCAGGAAATATTTGCATTCCATTTTGTGACCAGGATGTTGAATCAGCCGATACCTTCTGGTCATTGTTTCTGTGGAGAGTAAATTCGCAGTGCTTCTTGGAAGAGCAGCACTGATATTGAGCCTCCTTTTGATGGGTTATTAATTTTGCACTGTGCATCTCGCCTGCGCTTTCGCTGGTTTTTGAACACAGCATCTCGGTCATGGCAGAAATTTGCTAAATCATTAGCTCATTAGAGGGGCTGATTAAATGAACAAAGTCCTCACAGGCCGGTCCTCAACGAGGCCCCTGCGGGGGCTTCATCCTGAGTGTAGGTGTGGGAGTTTCAAAAGGGGATATTCCTGGAAAAACTGGCCAGCACATGAAAGTGTTACAGTAATCACAACGTTAACAATCTGAGCTGCGATTGAAGGTACTCTTAGACATGCCCTGTGATCAGCGCATGATCACAACCACATCCATCTATGTTTCATGCCACTGTCTCTCTCCCCGCTCTCCGCACATCTCATAACTGTTAGGAGTGCGAGGAGGAGGAGGAGGAGGATTAAAAGGCATCGTGTGATGTTTTATGTATTTTATGTCAGGGGCTTTTCCTCATTTGTCTCCTCACCTCTCCAGCATGTGGTAAAAGTTTCATTTATCCTGTTTTTCACCGTTGTGGTTGAAAATGAGGCCTTGTTGCTAATGCATATTGGAAATAGAGGGGGAGAGAGAGAGAGAGAGAGAGAGAGAGAGAGCAAGGAAAAGAAAGGAAGGGAGACAGAGAGAGAGTGTGTGTGTGTGTGTGCGTGAGAGAGAGAGAGATAGAGAGAAAGAGAGAGGGAGAGAGAGAAGGCCAATCAGCAGAAGCTGGTGTTCCAAGTGCTTAATCTGATCCCCTCTTTTTAATAAGCCCAAGCCTCAGTCAATCCTCCCCACTGAAACATTAGAAAAACATTGAAGAAACCTTTCACCGCAAGAGTGAAAGGGGTTTTTCTACAGGGCACGAGCACACACACACACACACACACACACACACACACACACACACACACACACACACACAGAGTGACACGTACACACACAGAGTGACACGTACACACACTCAGATTCCTATCTGCATCGCTAAGCCAGCTAAATGGCAAGTGCAGGTTAAGTGTCAATTTAAATGCATTTCCTGTGTGTGTGTGTGTGTGTGTGTGTGTGTGTGTGTGTGTGTGTGTGTGTGTGTGTGTGTGTGTGTGTGTGTTAGCTAGCTTTCTGCCATGCTCATCAATAGAAATCATCCCTTATTACTGTTGGCAGGGATTTCATGCTTTTAGCCCCTAATCCAGATTTGCATTCACTGGATCTGTGTTTTTCTAACAAAGGCATTAACAGCGCTGCCATGAAACAACTCTATGCTGGCGTTCACACATTTCTCCCTATACCCC
>CM050220.1:17345923-17350923 GCA_027475355.1 Coilia nasus | reverse complement strand
AGGGAGAGGAGGAGAGAGCAAGAGAGAATAGGAGAAAGAGAGGGAGAGAAGAGAAGAAAAGAAAGAGAGGGAGGGAGAAGAAGAGAAAGAGAGAGAGAGGGAGGAGAGGAGAAAGAAAGAGAGGGATAGGGACAGGGAGGGAGGGAAAGGGGGGAGGAAGATTGCGTGCTTTGGCATCCTGATGACAGGTTTCACTGGTGGCGCTGGTCTGTATGTGTGTGTGTGTGGTGTGTGTGCATGTGTGTGTGTGTGTGTGTGTACACCCACACGTTAGTCAGAGCCATGCGCATGTGTGGAATAGGCCATGCTGTTTATGTGTATGTGTTTGTCTGTGTCTGTGTGTGCGTGTGTGTTTGTCTGTGTGTGTGTGTGTGTGTGTGTGTGTGTGTGTGTGTGTGTGTGTGTGTGTGTGTGTGTGTGTGTGTGTGTGTGTGTGTGTGTAGCAGGCTTGGGTGATCCAGGAGGCAGGAGACTGCGGGGGCTGCCATAGGCCATACGGTTCATAGCTTTTCTCCTCCTCTCTCTCTCTCTCTCGCGCTCTCTCTCTCACTCTCTCTCTCTCTCTCTGTCTCTCTCTCTGTCTCTCTCTCTCTCCCCCTCCCTGCCTGTCTCCTTGTCTCTGCTATGAAAGCTGCCTGCTAGAGAGAGAGAGATTAATTATTCAGAGGTCTCCACTTCTCCTGGTGGGTTGTAGGGATGGAGGTAGCAGTGTGCATGTTTGTGGATTTGTGCTCGTGTGTGTGTGTGTGGGCGTGTGTGTGTGTGCATGTGTGCTTGCGCATGTGTGCGCATTTGTCTACATGTGTGCTTGCATGTGTGTGTTTGTAGGTGTTGATCATTTATGCATGCATATGGGGAGGTGGGTGGTTAGATGGTTCATATATCCCAGTCTGTGTATTGAGTGCAAATGTACCGTCTGAGTACAGCATCTGTACATACCCCTGTGTGTGTTTGTGTGTGTATGTGTGTGTGCATGTGTGTGTGTGTGTGTGTGATAGAGAGCAAGAAACACATCCCGTTTCCCACCAACTTGCCTCCAACCCGGTGATTTTGTGCTGTTTATAGGCAACAGAGATAGAGAGAGATAGAGAGAGAAAGAGCATGTGTATGTGTGCATGTGTGTTTGAGTGTGCATGTGTGTGTGTGTGTGTGTGTGTGTGTGTGTGTGTGTGTGTGTGTGTGTGTGTGTGTGTTTTGTTTGTCTGTTTACGTGTGTGAGTGACTGGGCTGCGTGCCAGGCCCCTGCACAGCAGGAGACAGGTCCTGTCTTTCTGTCTGAGACCTTCAGGCGAGACACAAGATGTCCCACTGTCCTCCAGCTATCCCACAATCCCCCATTAGCCCAGACTGCTTTTGTCTCCCCCACTTCCTGTCCTGAAGGGAAGGACGATTCGCCTGATTCTGGTGCTACATCTCTCTACATATGTCGTTCTCTCTTTCTGTCTCCCTCTTTTTCTGTTTTTCTGTCTATCTCTCTCTCTCTACCCCTCTCTATTCCTCTCTTTCTTATTCCTCTCTCATCTTCCGTCTGTCACTCCTGTCTCTTCAGCATCCTTCCCATCTTCCCTCTTCCGTCTCGTTGTGCTCTCTCAGTCCCATGTGGTTTGTCTATCACTAAAGCCACGCAGTTGTTTTGGTGCAAAACATTCCCTTAGGCCACCATCAGCAGACTGGCTCAAAATAACGGCTGTGGTATGCACTCAAGCCGGGGACGGGGGCCACCCCAGGTGATCTTAGCTGTTTTCAGGGAAAGCAGGGGGATTTCAGAGGGGGGGGGGGGGTCGCGTCAGCACACAACATATTAAAAAAAAATTCAGGATATGGATGAGGGTAGGCAATATTGCATCGCACTGTGAACCCATGTTTAGGTTTTTGGTCCGCTAATTTCGTAATTTGTTTATTAAAATTAATACACAAACCCCCTAATTAAAATTTCCTTTTGATTTTTCATTTTTTCGCTTTTCTTTTTTTTTGCCCTCCTTTGGGGGGAAATGTGCTCTTGTTTCCACGGCACGTCCTCTGCTAAATTTCATGTTTGGCTCCTCCAGCTACTCCCTTGATTTAATCCTGAATGATTTGAAATACCACTGAGCGGATGGTGCAGCAGGCCCAGAGCTGGCTCCCACTGGCCCAAGTCATCTTCTGTTGTCATTACAGATTTGCTTTGGGGAGGGGGCTTGCATTTTTGGGGGAGGGGGGCTTGCGGTTTTTTGGGAAGGGGGGTGTCAGGGGTTGTACTGGGTGTCCTCAGAAAAATATGTTGTCACTAGAAATTCTGGTACGGACCAGTAATTTTCCATGCAGTCACAACCGCAAAAAACAATATCTACACACACACACACACACACAGACACACAGACACACACGCACAAGGTTAAAACACAAACTGCACTGTTTATGTGTGTGTTTCTTTAAAAGAAAATACCACCAACAACTATGCACCACGCACGCACACACACACACACACACACACACACAAGGTTAAAATGCAAACCGTAGTGTTTGTGTGTGTGTTTCTTTAAAGGAAAATACCACCAACAACCATGCACCATGCACACACACACACACACACACAGACACATTCACACACCTCCAAGGATCACTCAAGCAAGTGCAGGTTAAAATGTGCACCCCGCGTCCCTCAAAGCTGCTGAGACATATGTCGAGGAGCTCACGCCGGCCTAGCTCCTCCTATCAGCCGCGCAGCGTAGCATCGGTCTGCTCGTCTCATCTCATCTCATCTCGCCTGCTCTTGGAAGGAAAAGGTAAACACAAGGTGAGCAGGACTCCGGCCTGGCCCTGCTATCCATCTGCAGATAAGAGGCCCATCCCTCTGTTTGCCCAGCGCCAACGCACCGAGATTGCATTCTGACTCACATCAGATGTGTGTGTGTGTGTACACACAGACACACATGTAGGCACACACACACACACACACACACACACACACACACACACACACACACTCACATGCACATAAACACACATACACAAGCATGCACACACACACACACACAAACACACATGCACACACACACACACACACACACAGACATGAACACACACACACATGCATATAAACACACACATAAATACACACACATGCACATAAACACACACATAAATACACACACACACACGCACAGACACCCCTACATACACACACACATACACACAGATACCCATGCACATAAACACACACACACACACACACATAAACACACACACACACACCAGCCTCTTTCTACCTTGCCGTGCCTCCTTGCCGGCCTGCCGACAACCATCAGAAACGTGGCTATCTGCAGCACTGATAACACCAGCACCAGTGAGAAAGGAAAAAAGGAAGGAATAGCCACGGTCTGTATCACACAGGAAGCTCATGGAGGATACATGAATCCTTGACAGAGTGTGTGTGTGTGTGTGTGTGTGTGTGTGTGTGTGTGTGTGTGTGTGTGTGTGTGTCTGTCTGTCTGTCTGTCTGTGTGTGTGTGTTCCAGCTGTGTTGGCTAATTCTGTTTTTGTTTATCTGATGTTTTTTTTTTAAAAATAAGTAGAGAAAAACAATTGAAAAAAAAAAACCTGATTTGCTACGGCACAGCATGGAGTTGTTGAGTTGCTGCCAGCTAGCTACCCCACCGGGTGATTCCCAAGGCAGATATGAAGTTTCGTGTCAAATATTTGCTTAATTTGGAGCGCTTATTTGGCAGCTGGCGATGTCGGCCGGCGTTGGCAGTGCTAATTCTGTAGTTACAATGGCATCAACAGGGTGTAGCACCAACCAGTTGGGCTTCTCTGAAGCAGCTAGCCGCCTGCCTCCCAAGCAACAACTGTCCTTTGGGGGAAGTGTGATAAGGAGTTGAATGGAGTCTCGGCATAGGCCGGGAAGGCTGTAGATACGCACATACCCACACACACACGCCGCACACACACACACACACACACACACACACACATACACACACTCACACACACACACACACACACTCACCTACACACACACACACACAAAGACATATACACACTGACTGACACACACACACACACACACACATACACGCATACCCACACACACACACACTCAAACATATACAGACACACATACACACTGACTGACACACACACACACACCGCACACACACAAACACACTCACATACACACATACAGACATACCGACACACAGACACACAGACACAGACACACACATATAGACACACACACACATACACACAGCCTGACACACACACACACACACACACACACACACTGACTCAGACTGAAACACACACAGCTGAGTGTGGTGATGAGCAGTGAGTCATACGTACACGCCATTGTTAGACATTTTGTCAGAGACTTTGACAATAGAGACAGAAGTGTAAAGCGATTGGCCAGGGCTTCCACAATGGCACGGGGCCGACTGGAAAGAATGAAGGGCAAGCAGGAAGTTTGGGCTGGAATAACTCCCAATGACTCAGGTGCACAGCGATGAGAAAAGCACTGGGCACACTTGAATAAAATAAAAAATAAAAAAGCTGTTGAACACAGTTCTGAAGGATGTTTGGCACTGGATTAAAAACAAATGGCTAAAAAGCTCAAACTTGGCCTCGGGGTGTTCTGTATAGAGTCCTACCTCCTGTGCCCCATGGTAGCGTAACCCACCTTTTCTCACTGTGCATTAAAACAATCGACAAGTATTCAAACGGATCCTTGCGACAACGTTCGTGGTTGAATAAAGAGTTCGAATCAACAAGGGCCACTTGATTTCTCTGTGAAAAAATAGCAAGACGGGAAAAGGACACTTTCCAACCAATTAAATTGTGAGCAGTTTTGTCAGGATTCGGTAGTGCTGCATATTGATGTAATTAAGCCACAGCATGCAAGGACAGAGCGTCACATTGGCAAGGGCACTGGGTATCAGCACAGCTGTGGTCCACTTGCTATCCACAAGGCCACTGGCTGACAATAGCCAAGGCCTTGATTTTGCTTTCCGCACCGTGCCACT
>CM050220.1:17338423-17340923 GCA_027475355.1 Coilia nasus | reverse complement strand
ACACACACAGACATGCGCGCCAATACATATGTGTGCTCACGTGTGTTGGCGTGGCTTCAAGGACCACAACCAAGCAAATACTCCAGTGGCCCAGTACACATGTACAGTACATATGCTCTCTCTCCAAATCTCCCAGCAACACACACACACACACACACCGACACACACACCTACACACACACACACTCAACAACTGGCTAAGTGCTATATTACCCTCTCCCCTAATTGCCTGTGTTTGCTGTCTTTCGTTAATGTTACCATGGGGGACCATAGGCGGGTGATCAAAGGCAGATTTTCTGACAGCCTCTGAAGCACTCCAGAAGGCGTTTTGTGGCATGGGCGGCGTGGCAGAAGAAAAAAAAAAAAAAAAGGCGAAAATCTCTCAGATCCCCTTCTTTCCAAGGCAGGCAGGCAGGCAGGCAGGCAGGCCCAGCCAGAGCAAACGAGCTGCCTGCACTTTGCCGTCCCTCCCCGGCTTCCTCTGAGCCCTGCCGCGGTCCCATTTCTCTTTTTGTTTCCGAGGCGCGTCTCCGTTAATTGGCGAGAGCTCAGACCCATTTGCTCCAGCCAGCCTCCCAGCAGCAGCGCACACACACACACACACACACACACACACACAAACACACGCACATACACACACACACACACATACACTTCCTCTCACACATACATACACTTCCTCTCACACACACATACATTCACACACACACACACCTACACACACACATACACACACACTTCCTCTAACACACACATACATTCACACACACACACACACACACACACACATTGACACACACACCTAAACACACACTCACACAGACACACACACACTCAAACACACACATAGAAACACTCACACTCACACAAACACACACACACACATAAACATGCACAGAGGCAGAGAGCGAGCCTTCCCCGTAATTACGAGTCATTGATCCCCTGATCATAAATGGACGCTTGATGGAGAGGCTTCGGGTTACAGCTTTATGGATCTGAGGGCCTCCATAAAAGCCAACGCCTCCTCCCTCTGTTCACCAGCGCCTGGAGAAATCACATCCCTGATTAGTCACTTGTTACTCTTACTGTGAGCTAACGTCCGTCTTTTTTTTTTTGCTTCTTTGTCCTGAAATCTCTACACTTTAATCACAGAGCGGACAGAGTGGAGGCATTTGTTGCTTTCTGGCCCGTGCTCTGATGTCTGTGAAGTACAAGGTAAGTTACTGTGATGGCTACTGTACGGTGTGTGTTGCAGAAATGTACTGTAAATGTGTAGATGCTACAGGGAGGTGGGGGGCAGGGGGGGGGGGGTAAATATGCTGAGGCAGGTTGTCCAGTGCTGTGCTTGACCACGGCGTAAATAAATAAATAAGCCCCCAGCTGTTTGCAAGCCTGCGCGCAATCAGGCAGCTTCAAAGGCCCTAATAAAGCAGCCACACACACAGCCCTGCACCCCATTTGCCTATTAATGGATGCGTCCCCACCCCCTATTCCATCAACCCACACACACACACACACACACACACATACACGTGGATGCATGCACGAATGCACACACACACACATAAAACTCACATCAACTCACACACACACACACACACATACATGTGGATGCATGCACAAATGCACACTCACACACACACACACATAAAAACACAGACACACATACATGCATGCACAAATACACACACACACACACACACACGTTAACATACATGCACAGCAGGAAAGGATGCAGACTTATTTGGAAATACACACACGTACATTAACGTGCACTCTCTTGTACATACGAACACGGCCAGGCACACACACACACACACACACACACACACACACACACACACAGTGAGATATGAACATAAATAGATACACACACACATATGCACTGAGAGACATACTCACTCACCCCCTACTGTGCAGCTCAGTGGGCTGTGCCCTTCTGCTCAATACTACCCCCCCCCCCCCCCACACACACACACACACTCTCTCTCTCTCCCTCTCTCCAAGCGCCACACCTCCTCTGTCATTAGGCGGCCGGGCCAGGCGAAGATAAACACAGGCCTCCGCCGCGGCCCATTAGTCCCTGTCCACAGCCCCGAGCCCTGGCCCTAATGAACTGCGCTCCCATCGGGGCTCTCCTGACGCAGGTACAGTACAGTGCAGTGCAGTGCAGTGCAGCAGTGGTGGTGGTGATGGTGATGGTGGTGGTGGAGGTGGTGGTGATGGTAGTGGTAGTGTGGCACTGATGGGCCTCAGTGTGCAGGGAGAGGGGGTGGAAGGGGGCTGGATCACGGGTGGATGGTTGGAGGAGGTGTGGAGGTGAATCGGGGAAGGGGTACGGGGGGGCTGTACAGGGGGCCAAAATTGGCCTTATAAAAGGGGCGCAATTACAGTGTCCCCAGGCACCGCGGCGGCGCAGTGGCCACATCAATACTGCATGAGGGCCCCGTCGTGCAGGTGGGTGGGTGGGAAGAGGGGGTCGTGATGGTGGTGGTGGTGA
>CM050220.1:17328423-17333423 GCA_027475355.1 Coilia nasus | reverse complement strand
AAAAGAGAGAGAGAGAGAGAATGAGAAAGAAAAAGAGAGAGGGAGAGAGAGAAAAAGCAGAGAGACAGCAGAAGGATTCCCCTCGGAGTGAGGATGACTGTTTAATTAATCATCTCCATGTTTCTTCCCTGTCATAGATGTGTGTATTTGAGGAAGTTAAAAATAAACACAGACAGATCACAGGGAGTCGTCTCATTGGAGGAGGGCGCGTGCACAGCAGAGCCGTGCCTCAGATCAGCATGATCACCCCTGAATATGCAGGTGCAGTCCCACTAATGAACGTGATGGGCATCGATAAGGACGACGCCTTGCCAAACACCTCTGCAGAGCTCCCTTCTGATTTCACACAAAGATACACACACACACACGCTCACTCATACAGACACACCGACATACACACACACACACACAGATGCATGCACACGGGCACATACACACACAGGAAAAAACACACACAGGTACACTCACAGATTCACAAAGACAAAAACACACACACACATGTACGCTCACAGATACACAAAGACAAAAACACACACACACACACGTACACTCACAGACACACAAAGACACACACACACACACACTCACGCACAAAGACACACCAACATACACACACAGACATGCACAAATGCATGTACACACACACACACACACACACACACACACAGTGAAAGAGAGAGACAGAGAGACAAGGCTGCTCAGGTGTAAATTCATTCATGTTACATTATGAACTGCAAAATATGCCCAAATATGTGCTACATTTGTGTGCTAATGCCTTCATGAACACTCACAGTCACGGGCAGATACACACAGACACACACTTTGCAGGTCTATCATCTTTGGTAAATGAAGCTGAAGCAGTGCCAATGAACATTTCCACATATTAGGGCTCACCACACCGCATGGCGCTCAAAGGCTGTGGAGTTATTCCAGGGAATACGCTTCCCCCACCATGCCTGGAATACATACATACGGATGAGGGGGAGGACCAACCACCACCCCCCTGACACTGGCAGAGGGCTAAGTCCATCCTATCCCACCCCCACCCCCACCTTGCGCTGCTCTGCTGTGCTGGCAATATGGGGATGTTTAGCAAAGGGGGGTTGAGGGTGCTCGACTTTAGAGGATGAAGGTGGAGGTGGGATGGGGTGGGGTGGGATTTGTGGAAAGACACATGAAGGTCAGGGAAAGCGGGTCACAAAGGAGTGGCTTATCACACACACACGTTCCCACTGAGCCGGCTCCCAAGGCCAGGTGTGGTGCACGCATCACGCAAGCTACTCTTTCTCTTCTTCCTCCTCCTCCACACACACACACACACACACATACACACACACATCATCCACCCACTCTCTCTCTCACACACACACCATCCACCCACTCTCTCTCAGACACACACACACACACACACATATCATCCACCCACTCTCTCTCTCACACACACACACACATATAATCCACCCACTCTCTGTCCTTATGACAGCAGGACTCGTAAAACACACACATTACCTGGGTCAACACACACAGGACTAGTAAAAAACATACACTAATGCTAGACAAGCACACACAGGACTAGTAAAACACCCACACGCGCACTAGCAAAACAGAGGGCGAAGTGGTGGGGTGAGGTAATGTTATAGACATTGACATTTGGGACCGTCCCTCCCTCCATCAGAAGATGAACTGGCTGAAAGACCTCTAAGTGAAGTTGTGTAATTGGAGGCTGACTCCCCATGTCCCCATGTCACACTAAACATACATCATGCGTGCATTAAACATGCAATTGAGATGATTAGATTTGCTCTTTGCAGTCAGCGAGGTTGTTTACGCGTCAAAAGAACCAATTACCGATAATTGCTGATTACTCGCTAGAACGTGGCGTTTGACTGAAGAGGGAACATCTTGCATCGTGTGTACAGAGTACACAAGATGGTGTATGCTGCCAAGATAGAGAGAGTAAGAGAGAGAGAGAAAGAAAGAAAGAAAGAGGAAAAGGAAGAGCGAGCAAGAGAGAGAGGGAGAGGCATGTCAGGCCTTCCCAGTCCCAGTTACAAAAAAGTTCTTTCAAGTCAGATTTGCAGGACTGCTTTTCAAGGCTTTTTCCTATTTTTTTTCCTTTCCTTCTTTTTTTTTTTCTTTTTTTTTCTTTTGTGTGCTGCCCTGCAGCTTCCCCGCTGTAAACAAGTTAGCGTCCAGCGAGGGTCACGGGACAACAAACAAGCTCTGTGTTTTCTCAAGCCTGGACGTTCCTGATTCCGACATTTTGTCATACTGTAGCCATTATCTTTTTTGTCCTTTTCTTTCCTTCTTTCTTTCTTTCTTTCATTTTTTCTTTAAAAAAAGCTCTATATAGCCCTCATTTTTTCTTCTTGTATCGCTGCTCAGTGTCCTCTAGGGGATGTGCTCTCTGTCCGAGAGGATCAATGGGGTGAAACAATCATAAAGCCATTTTCTTTTGTCGGCCGCGTGTAGACACTTAACTGTAATTTCCTCCCATAAAAAAGGTGCTTACCAGAAAGGAATCCTTAAACAGTAATTTTCACTAGTCCAATCCTAACAATTGCTGATGTTCACAGAGAAACACAAATATTACTGCCGTCTCAGCTAAGCAGGGGAAGTGGTAAGGGTGGTGGTGGGGTGCGGGGAAATACATAAATAAATATATAAATAAATATTTTCTGTGCTTAATGGAGAGGCAATTTCATGGCTTCATTTTCGTTGAGAGTATTGATGACAAGTGTTGCTGGAATGGGTCTGCAGCTTCACAACGCTTATTGATTCCAACCATTTTCCGTCGATATCAGCAGGGGGCCCCAAGATGACAAAGGCCTGTCTGTGCCCTAAGATCGGCTTAAACCCATAGACCAGACAGGTGAGCAAACTATGATGCATTATGACATTCTTATCCCTTATCAAATTATGACAAACATTAGTCAGACACAATGCTCTCAACTAAATGTAGCTTCAGTGGGTGCTAAATCTAGAGGTTGTTATAGCAACAAAGCAAATGGAGGTCTTGAGCATTTTCCAGTGTCTACAAAGTATGTGTGTCATTCATATATGTATATATTTATGTATTGCATAATATACAAACACACACAGAGAAACACACACACATACAAAGCATTCAGGTTGCACACAGCAGATAGTACATCCATTACGCAGGAGAGAAGATATTCAGGGCGGCGCAGAGATTGTGGCCGTAAATAAAACAGACACATATTGGAGCAGTGGCACAGTTAGAGCTGATAAATAAGTCCTTTGGTTAGGGATGCGCCGCTTACCCAACATCCCTGCTGCTGAGGCACAGCAAACCCACTCACCCCCTCTTTCCCTCTTTCCCCCTTCCCCTTCTTCTCTCCTCCTCCACTACCACCACCACAACTCCTTACTATCACAAGCACCCCCAACCCCAACATCCCACCCCACCCCCACACATCGCTGAATGTCAATACCTGACAGCTGCTACGCCGTGTGCTGTTGCCATGGCAGCCTACTGAATGGCCCGATTCTTTGACCCCTGACTTCTTCTTTTGTGCTAAGTCACAACATGGAAAAAAACTCACACATGTACACAGTCCAGTGCTTTCCACACACACACACACACAAACACACACATACACACAGACACACATCAAAAGCAGATACAGACATATACACATACACACACACACACACACACACACGTTCATGTCATTTCCATGATGAACATTAGGCCTGCTGGAGTGTATTTTGTATTAATATCTCTGTCTCCACACACTGTAGGGGCTGTACAAGTCTGACAGGTACCACTAAGGAAAAACAGGTGTGAATATATTACAGAATATTGGTGTGAACTAGTGGCAGATACCACACTTATGCAATTATGATGATGGCGAGAAATTGCCACAAAAAAGAACCCCCCCTCCCCCTCCCTCCCCTTCACCCCTCCCTCCCTTTCACCCCCCTTTTCCCCAGGTGCGACCACCGTCACAGAGTAGTGGAGGACAGGCGAGCAGACAACAGAGAGAGACTATCGGCGTGCAATTATTGAAATTCAGCAAGGCTGCATTTGCATCACGTTAACCTTTCGGAGGATGGCAGGGACAATGGGGGGAAACTTCGACTGTCTGTTCTTCCGTGCTCTCTGTCGGATTTAATTGGCTTGAAAAAGCTGCCCTTTTGTGGACCTGCCCGTGTTCCCCTCTCCTCTGCTCTCCCCTGCTTGATGTTTTTTGCTGTTTACCCCATTTTCTTGGCACGGGAAGCACCAACACAGCACTTAAAACGCCAGCCAGCTGAGAGGGCATTTTGGTCCTTTGCTCTTCCAATTTTTTCACTCCACTTTCTCTTTCGCCTCTCTCTCCCTCTCCCTCTCCCTCTCGCTCTCGCTCGCTCTGTCTTTGCCTTCCCTCTTTCTTTCTTTCTCTTTTTTACTCTCTCTCTCTTTCTCTCTCTCTTTCTCTCTCTCTTTCTCTTCTCAGCATAGCCCTGGGGGAGATGAGGCCCAAACTGCCTTCCAGTAAGCCATACCTCAGGGATCACGGGCTGACACGCACAACACAGCACACAGCGGGAGCTGATAAGAGGGCCGAGTGCACACATCCCAGCATCCTCAGCACTGCCATGAATGTAGGTTAGAGAGGCAGAGAGAGATAGACAGACCGACAAGGGATGGAATTAGAGAGAGACATAAAGAGAGAGGGGGAGAGAGAGAGAGAGACAGAGAGAGAGAGAGAACAGAGAATGCAATGGACAGACAGAAAGGCAGAGAGAGAGAGGGAGAGGGCAGAGGATGAAATGGACAAACAGAAAGAAGAAGAGAGAGAGAGAGGGGGAGAGAGAGGGAGAGGGCATAGGATGAAATGGACAGACAGAAAGACAGAGAGAGAGGGAGAGAGAGAGGGCATAGGATGAAATGGACAGACAGAAAGGCAGAGAGAGAGGGAGAGAGAGGGAGAGGGCAGAGGATGAAGTGGACAAACAGAAAGACAGAGAGAGCATGAAAAGATAGAGAGACG
>CM050220.1:17310923-17325923 GCA_027475355.1 Coilia nasus | reverse complement strand
CCAGACAAAGGTCAAGGGCATTTATCAGAGTTAATACACCCCAAATACACCCCCACACACCCCTCCTTCCACACTCGACAAAACATTGATTAGTGCCCGCATCGGATTCGGGGAGCAAAAGAGCAAAATATGCATTACGCCGGAATGATTAGCGCTTTTTTTCCCCACCTCACACGGCGGGCAAGCGTCGCGTTTGGATGGCCAGCGCTCCATTATTAATGCGCTAATGCTGCTAACTGGCAGGAAAGCGCCTCGTCAGCGCGGAGAGCCAATGGAAGAGCGGGCAGACTAATGGCGTCCCCCCTTTAACTGCACGCTGGATATGGACACACAGGGACCACTGGCAGGAAATGAACACAAAATTAGCCTCCACAGTTTTTTTTTTTGTGTGTATGTGTGTGAGTGTGTTTCCCACCCCCTCCCTCCCTCCCCACT
This sequence comes from Coilia nasus, assembly GCA_027475355.1. NCBI lineage: Eukaryota > Metazoa > Chordata > Actinopteri > Clupeiformes > Engraulidae > Coilia > Coilia nasus. The sequence goes on along the minus strand of CM050220.1, from coordinate 17,325,488 downwards.
GCTCTTCCTCTTCTTCTTTCTGTTTCTTTTCTTTTTTTTTCCCTCCTCCTTCCTTCCTTCCTCTCTGCAAAATGCTGCTCTCAGACCAGCCTTGTCTTGGCTTGTTGGTTTTTATGGCGTAACACGGACAGAGCTGATTGGCTGGGTCCAGCAGCACCGGAGTGCGGAGGGCTCCCCTGAGACTCCACCAGCAGAGCCGGCAGCACCTTTTCAATATTTAAACTCTGCTCGGCGCACTGCCGATAAGTATAGATGGAGAATGTGTGTGTGTGTCCGTGTGTCCATGTGTGTGTGTGTGTGTGTGTGTGTGTAGGTGAGTATACCATATCTGTGCTCTGTCACATTGTTGTAATCTGCATAAGACTGTGTGCCTGCAATATTTGAGTTTGTGTGTGTACCATCCTGTATTTTGATTCTAAAGTAGATTTTAATCAACTGACCTCCTTCTCAATGTCAAATTAGTATTTAAATGACTTACAGTCAGGCTGTCTGCCAATGGCTACACTGAAATCGCTCTCATTACATGACACAAGCAAATCATCAGACCGCAAGATTAGGTTGGATTTTATCAAGTGGCTGAGATTACACTTAAAAGACAGGAGTTATTTGTTTTCATTTGAAACTACACCTCAACACCTACATCCTGGAACAGTGGTATCCCCAGAGGTTGATTTAGGGGCCTTTATTTTTCAACCTTTACATGGTTCTGCCTGAACAAATCATTAAATAAAAGATATTTTGCTATCACAACTATAAACACCTGTATTTCTTATCATTGCTAAGCCTTCACACCTAATGACTTTGGTCCCCTAGAGTCAATGCATTACCAGCATTAAGCAAGGTGTCTGAATATTACTAATCTGAATAAGCACAGGAAAAAATGTCAGACTTAAAATGCCATTTATCTTGACACAAACAGGCTTAAAAATTTCTTAATCGTATTTGATTACAATCTCAGTTTTAACAACAGTGTGGAAGAAATTACTGATTTTGCCTTTTTACCTTTTAAAAAACAACGAAAACTTCATGTCAAAGCATGAAATATATCTTATTTTGTTTTCATTAGGGTTGACAATTGCAATTTGTAATTTTTCATCCTAAATGCCCACCAAACAGTATAATAAGCAGACAGCAGCAAGCAGTCCGTCTAATAAACAGATGAACTGACCACAGTACTCTGACACTTACACTTATGCGCTGGCTTATAAGAACTAACAGGACTGGCTTTAAAGCTCATTAATGCTCATTAATCACTAAAGACGGCAGGACCAAAACACTTTCTGATATGCTTCAGCTGCACACACCTGCTAAACCTCTCCGCTTACAAGAGAGAGCTCTGTTTGTAACATCATAATGAGCACTAAACATGGTGAGGAAATTTTGGATTTGACCTTCTAATGGTTTTCAAAGGTGCTCCAACTCTAGGCGATTTCACATCTGGCCATAATGCCCACTGGCTTCCAGGTGTATTTTTAGCAACTGATGTGATGCACTGTATTCTTTTTAAATAGTTGTTGGTCTTATGCAGTCTTGCTTTAAATCTTTTATTTCCATGTGTCTTTTTTTATCTACTTTAACGCTCATTACATTTTCATTTATTGTCATTCTTTTATCCACTCTTTTGTGAGGCACATTGAGGGCACAAAAAATCTCATTTACCTAATTAAATCTGCTGTATCTTATGTATAATGTGTTTTTTTGTTGGCTCTGAGTGTGAGTGTGTTGATGTGTTTTAAACTACTTCCATGAGTACCCTGTGTTGGCGTGATGTTTCCTGTGTGCGCAGTGGGTCGGTGTACTGTATGTACGAGCTTGTGTGTGCACTCTGTGTATATGCGTGTGTGTACTAGTGGCTGCTTTCTGTTATGTGTCCCAGTGGCTGCACACACACACACACACACACACACACACACACACACACACACACGTATGCACTGAATGTGAGAAAGTCTCATAATTCTGTTGTACGTCCTGCGGCTCCTTGGCTGGTGCTCTCCAGCTGAACACACACGGAGACAGCACTGCAGGCACAGCAAGACAGAGCGCTGGGCAGAGACTGTTACAAGATATGTGTGTGTGTGTGTGTGTGTCTGGGTGTGTTTGTGTGTGTGTGTGTGTGTGTGTGTGTGTGTGTGTGTGTGTGTGTGTGAGTGAGTGAATGTGTGTGTGGGAGGGGGAATCTGGTAATGTGTGTGTGTGTGTGTGTGTGTGTGTGTGTGTATGTGTGTGTGTGTGTGTGTGTAAGTATCAGGGCATGTGTGTGCGTGTGTGTGTGTGTGTACGTGTGTGTGTGTAAGTATCAGGGCATGTGTGTGTGTGTGTGTGTGTGTGTGTGTGTGTGTGTGTGTGTATGTGTGTGTGTGTGTGTGTGTGTGTGTAAGTATCAGGGCATGTGTGTGTGTGTGTGTGTGTGTGTGTATGTGTGTGTGTGTGTGTGTAAGTATCAGGGCATGTGTGTGCTTGTGTGTGTGTGTGTGTGTGTGTGTGTGTGTGTGTGTTTGTGTGTGTGTGTGTGAGCACCAGGGGCATGTGTGTGAGCATGCATGGATGTGTGTTGGGGGGACAGGACACCGTGCAGGGTCGCATAATCTCAGGAAAAGAGATGAGGGAGAGAAGACAGCAGGAGAGACACTGACAAGGGGATAGAGAGAGAGAGAGAGAGAGAGAGAGAGAGAGAGAGAGAGAGAGAGAAAGAAACAGACTAGCAAACGAGTGTTGGTAAGCACAAAAGACAGAGAAAGAGGGACAGGAGGGCGGGAGGAGAGAGGAGAGGTAAGACAAGGCAAATGTGTCAAATGGATAAATGTCAGTGGGTACTTCGACAGCGGCGGGGCTGCGCTCCTGTCCCTCCCCAAATGCCATGTGTAAATCGTAGTTCCAGGGCCGTCAGCCAGCCCCCCAGAGCAGAATAATGAGATTACAGCTCCCCGTGCCACTGTGGCCGCTCAGGGGCGGGATGGAGAGGAGAGCATAAATCGGGCTTACACAAAGAGAGCAAATCGGATACATAACACAGCCTGAATGTGTGAGGGGTGGGGGGGGGGCTTTGCACTGAGTCAGATTACAGTAACCTACCTCACTCTCACTCACTCTCTTTTTTTGCTCTCTCTCTCTTGCTCGCTCTTTCTCTCTCTCTCTCTCTCTTTCTCTCTTTCTCACTCTGTCTGTCTGTTTCTGCCCTGCTCTCCTTGCTTATACCCTCTTATCCCGGTTTGTTTGTTTGTTTCGCAAGGAGCCCACACGTACCCTGAATTACAGAGGATTGCCATTCTTCTCCAAGCCTCCCCCCACAGCTGTGGTGGCGCCGTGGGTATGCGGTGTATCCGACCCTTACTGAGGTGCTCCACATAGCTAAACATGCCTGGCTGCTTGTTTGTTTCCCAGAATGCAACAGGCTCCAAGCACGCCAGTTTAACAAGCTGCGCCGCTCATCTTAAAGTAAGCAGCTGTTTGCCTTACTTTGTGGGCCTCTTCATGACATTCCCATCTAATGACTGCTCTGAATCCTTTCTACAAAATCATGAAAGCCATTACGTAAGTGGCTGTGAGACTAAAAAGCACGATTCTGCTGTTAGGATGAGAGACAGACTGCTTCTCAGTATCCAGAAATGTTTTTTTTTGGTCTTGCAGTGGTCTCTTATTAAGCCCTTTGAAGAAGAAACAACACACAAACACAGACACACACAGAGGTCACACACATACTTATACACACACACACATACACACACAGAGGTACTTGTCTACCCCTGCATTGTCTCCAAACCCTTTAATGGTTCAAGTTATCTAATTACATGCTAAAGGTTCAGGGTCAAAAGAATACTGTGGAAGTCACCCCTGTGCCTCAGGAGGGAGGTCAATCCCAGGTCATCGTATTTCCATACTATTTACACACGTGCACTTAGACCTGCTAAGCCTGGAGCTGAATTTCTGTTTGTTCTAGTGAGCAATGTGTGAACAAACAATCTTTTTTTCGAAACCCATGATGGGTTCGCTTATATGCTATTCTGCGCTTCACTACATTACATTCTGCTCTATGTCCATAAAACATTCGACATTCATAAACAATCCTAGGTGTAATTACACTGCACTGTGCTTAAGAATGACCACTTCATGTCTTGCCTCAAAAGCCTCAAAAACTAAACTCCGCTGCAATATTCCACTATATTACATCCTGCTGGCTCAGCAAAAGCAGAATGTCAGTGTATACCACTAACAACCATGAGCCAGTGGATTTTGGATGTGTTGTATTGTCTAACATGTTCTCAGATAATGAAGACTGGCAGACAGCCAGGTTTAGACATTCTGTTCCTACTGGGGATATGGTGAATGTAAACTAAAACCTATGTTGTGTGTGTAAAGCCAGCTACCCTACACAGCCGTCTGTGTGTGTGTGTGTGTGTGTGTGTGTGTGTGTGTGTGTGTGTGTGTGTGTGTGTGTGTGTGTATCTTATCATCCATCTGTCTTTTAGTGTTTGAATAATAAAGTAAAACACTGCACACTTACCACACACATACACACTAGGCTTTGTGCCTGTAAATCTATCGGAATAATTACATTCCCAATTGTAATGATTAACAACAGTGATTACTGTCATATTAGGTCTACTGCTACTGTTGTTTGCAACAGCATTATAACTATAATTATTTCATGGTCTGGTAGGCATATGACCACAGGGTTACCTATTTCAAATCGACTTCGATTTGTTTTTGCCTGTCTCTGGCTCTATTCTCTTCCAACGTGCTAAAGACACGGACATTCAAGAACAAGCCCTTAGACTCCTGGGTCTCCCTGTGCATCCTCAAGAGCTTTTTTTTTTTTTTTTTAAGGTGCATTGGATTTGTGTCCACTGTGTAGCTGTTTCACAATATGTGGTCCGCGGTCTGCTGTTGACAGTTTTACTGACGTTCTGTTCCAGATTCCCATCAATCCGTAAATTCACGAAGTGTCTGTACACTTACCTTGGCCTTATTTACAGCGTGGAAATCAAATTCAGGACAAGGCACGCTGGGATATGTGTCGACAAATGCATTCTATATATAAGTAATTTAAGAATTTCACGCAAATTGAAGCTCAAGCGAATGTACAAGTTGAAAGTACTCAATCACAGCAAAACTCGCACGCAGTACTCAAACACAGATGGCGACCTGGAGAAAGCAGGAAGAAGGAGGAGATAGTTCCAACTACGACCACCAGAGGCAACAGGATGCTCCAGGGTAGGCTTAGAGCAAATTTATATTTTTAGGGTTTAACTGTTGCATAATTGTCTTCTCGTGGGTTCATAAAATATTTCTAAACTCATCATTGTTTGAGTGTTCTTTTTTCTTTTTCATTTTTTTTGTCGGACTGTGCATAACAGAGTGGAAAAATAATACGTTTAGAATGGTAGATTTGTCTGTAAATAGTATACGTTTACGCTGCTAGGCAAAGAGATATGTCTGTGTCATTACCACAGATAAGAGAAGTGACTTCTGCTGTGGCAACTGACAGCTTCACACGTTCACGTTGAAAACAGAGCACGCGGCTTTCCATGCTTGCGGACGACGCTCTGGCTATGACTGAGCCGGCGCCACTGCCGCTTAATTTATATAGCCCACTAAAAATAGCTCACCTTTCAGCGCTATGTATGGTGTGATTGACAGAGCTAAGCAGCCAACGGCAGCGCGGAGCCTAATGTGACTCCGCCTAAATACAGATTTTAGCGCCGCCCTAATTGGTCGCAAGCAAAGTCATCAACCCTATTTACCTTATATGGTTACGTGCTGAATTGACTGACAAGTATACACGCCCCCAAACCGCTCTCCGTCGCTGCCCCCCTCTGAATCGCCCCCCTTGGCTCGCACTGGCTACGAAGTCGGCGAGCTCTGCTTCTTGCTTGCGATGAAGTAGAGCAGGGGACGGGTACCTGGAATCTAGCAAGATTGCAATTTTGAAATGCGGATAGCGTGTTTGATGGACATTTTGTGAGAGAGCTTGCATCCTACTCTCAAGACTGAAACCACAACGCGCTAACTAAAGCGTAAGGACTTGCACGTCCAAGTTGTTACACAATTTACAAATATTGTTTCACTTAACTACATAGTTCACATTTTTCATTTTTATGTAGCTCTCACAATTTTATCGCATAGGATTGGTCATATCGGATCTGAATGGTTTTTGACGTATTTGATCAAGCGAAAGTGGATTCTCTGTATTGTGGATCAAAGTCGCCAAATAGCACGTCGACCAGCAACATGGATGTTTTGGCGAATTACAGTATTTTCCAGGAACTCCAGCTCGTCCATGACACTGGCTACTTCTCCGCGATGCCGTCCTTGGAGGAGAACTGGCAGCAGGTGACTTGTGATTTAATAACGTTACTCAAGCTCTCGTCGGTTAAAATGACTGAAATTGTTGGCAGCATCTTGTAATTACTGGCTGACAGCATCAACTTCCACGCTTCACTGCTGCCTCTAGATGCTGAGAAGTAGTAATGATTCTCTTGCTATGTTACAAAGTTTCAGTTACGTTGTTTACAATCGAAGTAGACCCACAGTTGAAGTTAAACTGACTTATATCACAGGCTGGCATGATGTACATTTAGCAATGTAGGAATCAGTGCTTAACAAAATCGCAGAGTTTTCTTCATGTGTAATTTGATGACAGCCAGTAATTTGTATTTTAGAGCAGCTACAGCCATCGGAGCGCATGCTTTGCTTAGCGAAGAGGGATGCGAGTGGCACAAAAAGAGGATTTAGGATAAATAATAAAAAAACAGACACGTTCTTTAATAATTCATTTGCTTCTGTCGGTTTCCTTAATGTTTTCAACCTCTCAATGGGAAAAGAGACTCCCATTTGCAATGCATAATATAAGCGCAGCTGCACGAATGTATCAGAGCGATAAGCGCCGTTGACGGAAATGTCTTGAATGATGCTGCTGGAACAGCGACTTTTATGTGATCCTATTAATTAGTCAAAGTCTATCTTTATGGAATCCCAGAGAAGTCAAGTAGTCAGTTGTCATTTGCCGGCTCTTGCTGAAAAGCCTTTTTAATTCATCCAGCGTTCATTCTTCAAAATGAAGCCATGCGGACCAGACAAAGCACATTGCCATCCACATGGCCATGCGCTTACGCTTACGATAGCAGCCATTTCTCTCTTATATGTATGATGCGCAGAGAATTTACGTAAGTCTTAGATTCAGATATATATAAGATGAGTGCTATTTAAGTGGAAATAGTAGAATAGTTTTGTGGTTTGCGATGCATGCACCCACTGTCAGGATCACCTGAAAGACAGTATTGCAAAGAATTTGGGAAAGATCATGTGCGTCTTTCGGGCAAAGAAGTGATCCATCGGTGAGGTTATTGCGCATACTGTAAGATGTAAAAAGAGTGCACCACGACTCCTTGCATCCCCGTTCTCCTGCCGTAGCATCCATCTCGACCACGCTTGCTGACCGTAGCCCACGGAGCGCATGGGTAATTGATACCAGCGGAGGTTCCTAATGACCCATCGGTGTCTCTCATATTTGACACGCACAGATACAATCCTTCTCACAACGCAGTATATCATTGTGACCTTTTGCTGTTTATAGTACAGGTGAACCTACTGCATGGTTCATTACGGTCTAGGACATCATGTTGGCTACCCATCTCTGCGTTGTGTAACAGTAGCCTACATTCCCATTCCCTCCACATCAATCACTGTCAACAATCAAACATTAAGACTTTTTTTTTTCTTCTGTCAAATCAGATGTGTCTATTAATGAATGACTGCTTTCCTGTACCAGATTGCAAATTGATGATGTTGTTGATCTTGATGTTGAGAAACTGGGCCAAACAGTCAGATCTCTGGGCAAGTGTACATGCACATGTATATGTATATGTGTTAAGTGTGTGTGTGGGTGAGGGAGGGAGGGAGGGAGGGAGGGAGGAGTGACACTGGAAGACCTTTCACATGAAGCTGCATGAGTCGATCTGTGAATGAATGGGGGACTCGTGGAGGTGTGTGTGTATATGTGTGTGTGTGTGTGTATGGGGGGTTAAGGAGTGGATGGGTGGGGGTTCGTGCTTGACATCATTAGAGCTGATCAGTGCACAGCAAGGTCGAAGAAACTGGAAAGGGCCGCAATGGCAGCCCGTGGGGCAGAAAATATTGCTTTGAACAGCGTAAAACGGACGCATTTGTGTGTAAGGGGGAGAGGAAAATAGGCCATAACACTATGGATAGCTGGTGGCTAGAAAGAGAGAAAGAGTTTGTGTGTGAGAGAGAGAGAGAGAGAAAGGGAGGAAAAAAGATGTCCTCACACATCAACACCCTCCCATTAAAGGCCCCCAGAGCTTCCACAGGCAATTGTATGTTTGGCCAGGCCAAGATGAGGTCTCCAGACCAGAAAAGGGGGAAAACATTACCACTACCGCTTGTCACAAGAGCGATGGTGGTGTCTCTCCAAAGTGGAGCGAGCGGAGTTGCTGGACGGCATGAACCAGGCTGTGAGAGCGGCCGGTGGGGTGGGTGTGCGGGGTGACGTTCGGTGTTTGGCGTTCGGTGTTCGGCGTTGGGAGGATGCAGCTGCTGGATGCTAGATGGAGCTGCTGCCAGCGTGCTGTCTCCACGCCGGCTGTAGGATGAATGTGTCTTTGGGGCTATGACGCATGCTCTGTCCGCCTGGCACCGAGACAGACACGGCTTGTTTGCTCCAGAAAAGCCTGCGCCATCCTCCAACAAACAGAGGATGTCTCGCCATGTGTGTGTGTGTGTGTGTGCGTGTGTGTGTGTGTGTTATCAGGGACAGTGGAAAAAGGTTGTGTATAAATGTTGTTTGTGTGTGTGTGTATGTCTATGCATATGTGTGTGTGTGTGTGTGTTATCAGGGACAGTGGAAAAAGGTTGTGTATAAATGTTGTTTGTGTGTGTGAGTGTGTATGTGGATGCATATGTGTGTGTGTGTATGTGTGTGTGTGTGTGTTATCAGGGACAGTGGGGAAAGGTTATGTGTAAACGCTGTGTGTGTATGTGTGTGTGTGTGTGTGTGTGTGTGTGTGTGTGTGTGTGTGTGTGTGTTATCAGGGACAGTGGAGAAAGGTTATGTGTAAACGCTGTGTGTGTGTGTGTGTGTGTGTGTGTGTGTGTGTGTGTGTGTGCTATCAGGGACAGTGGGGAAAGGTTATGTGTAAACGCTGTGTGTATGTGTGTGTGTGGGTGTCTGTGTGTGGGTGTGTGTGTGTGTTGTGGGGAGGTGGGATGACCCTTCTTCCAGGCAGAGCACAGGACAAAGGAAATGCATACGCTTCAGGAAGTGTTGGTCTGGTGAGATACTTGTCAGTATTTTCAACAAACAGTCTAAATATAGCTGTAACCCAAATACGCTCCCACACTAACCCCAACCTACATACTAATCGCTGCCTGGCTCGCAAATGAAGCCTTTAACACATTTCACCCAGTATGCACAACACAATGGGATAATTGGCGCGAGATTTAGTTACAACGGCTTTACATGTAGCCAATTACACACCAAGAAAATAGGCTAGTCTAACAAAACACAAAATAGTTGTTAACCAGACTGCATTTTGTTTCCAAAACCTTGACTGGTTCAGAAGTGTGTGTGTGTGTGTATATGTGTGTGTGAGTGTGTGTGGACCTCTCACACTGGGAAGAGCTTAGAGAATTCCACACAGAGGCTTTTGGGGTGACATGGGAAATGTGTGGGTTGTCTGATCTGGGATCTGCATTCTGTCTGCTACTGCGAGGCGCGCTTTGCTCTGAGCATGTGAAAGAATATGAAAACAGAGCAGTTTTGTCTCCCTTCTCCACCACCACCGCCGCCACACCACAACCATCCCCACTACAGCCAATCCCTGCCCATGGTTTTTGTGGGGGCCTCGACGGGATACGGTGCCTCGTTCCGACTGTTGTAGAGCGTGTTTGTCTCACTGCGGCTATTTTGGGACTTTCAGGAACTTGAAACATCTTTTTTGTTCTTGTTGCTTCGATTTCAGCAGCTGGGTATTTTTAGATCCTGCACTGCATGGGGCTCAAATGCACCTTGCCTAATCCTGCAAGGAGAAATGTGTGTGTGTGTGTGTGTGTGTGTGTGTGTGTGTGTGTGTGTGTGTGTGTGTGTGTGTGTGTGTGTGTGTGTGCTGAATTATAGAAGAAATCCAGGTGTGTTTTTTTTCCTCATTGGACAAACGGTGAGCAGACCACAGAGTTGGCTGCTTACAGGTTGCAGTAAATTTTGAAAGCCGCCCCCCCCACTGACTTTTCAGCCCTCAAAACATCCTCAGCAAGCCACAGACCTAACCTAACCCAACATCAAACTCCCAGGCTATATTTCACAGGGTTTCATTGCATATTTGAGTAAAGAAAAACACATGGTGGTGGTGTGATCATGATGATGCAAAGAAAAAAAAGTAGCACTTATTGTGTGACCGTATCATCCAAATACCTCTTCTGCGGTTTTTGTTTCCAGTCGAGCTGCCACATTCCTGGGTGAATCATGTTTTCTGTAACACAAACATCAGCCGTCATCAAAAGCCAGGGGTTTAGCTCTCTAGGTACAGTAAGGAGGCGAATGCGTTAAGCCCAGGCCTGGCCCCTGTCCCTGTGCTTGTGCCTCTTCCTCGATGCTCCTGCGGTCCCTCAGATGTGGGAATTGACAGGATAGTGAGGTGAATTGCCGAGGCTGCACATTCTGCTCCGCAGTGTCTCGTTGCACAGCCCACTGCTTCCCAAAACTGAAGGAACAAATAGAGAGAAAGCAAAAGAGAGAGAGAGGGGAGAAAAAAAAGAGAGAAAATGATTTTTCTTCTCTCTCTCTCTCAGGAAAGAGGAGAAGAAAATTGCAATCGTTTTTTTTTTCCATCAGTCTTCTTCTTCTTCGTCTTCTTCTTCTTCTACAAAATGTCTTTGGCAGTCCCAACCCCCTAAGTGGCCCATCTTGTGTGCCCCTCAAAAAAATGTGGGGTCCAGGCCGCAGCCAGCTGGCTGTGAGGGTTCAAGCGTTAGCTAACGTTAGCAACGCCTCCCTGTTGAGTCCTATCCAGCTGAACGCCTTCCCATTACTGTAGGCGATGACTGCTGGGATGGCTGTTATGTAATTCTCAGTAGAGCCCAGATGCTTTCTCACACACAGTGGTTATGGGAGCAGGCGAGAGAGCTAGAGAGAAACAGAGAGAGAGAGAGAGCGAGAGAGAGAGCACTTCCCTTCGCTCCATCAAAACTCACTCGAAGCCAAGTGCTGTGAAATCTTAAAGACTTTTCTGGACGACTCGGCCTTGTTCCCATGGACTGTTAAAGAGTCATGGCGGAGAAGGAGCTAGACCGCATGGGTCATTTGTGCGAGGAAGTCCTCTTCAGGTCAGCTTAGCAGCTCTTATAATGCTCTGTATGTTTTTTTTTTGTCTGCTTCTCCATTTTGACTGGATGGTTTGATTTAAAACATTCCATGCGTGTCCTCTGGCTGCCTTCTCTATGTGTCTCCCTGCTTCTCTGTGGAGCATTTATCTGTCAAGTCTGAGAATGAGAAAATGGAAAGAAGTGTTGGAAAGAGATGCTGGTGTTTTTGGTGAACTTTTGAAAGTTTAAATAAACACAATAAAATCCAAAAACTGTTAGAGATATTAATTTGATCTGATTCTGCATCACTGAGGTAAGATTCTCAATAATCCCCTAAAATTCCTGTGTGCTCAGACAATGGGTTACACAACACTGAAGTATAACAGCACTACATAAAACTGTCTATGCACCCCTTTCATAAGTACAAAGCATGGCTCTCAACGTTGTTGTGCATTGCAATTCAGCTTCCCCCTTCAATTCTATCTGCTTTATCAGTCTATCATTAAATCCGCTATTTAACATACTTTACTGTGTTGTCTCCATTAACAAACAGCAGAGAAGGGGCGTCAAAATAAACACTTTTGCAGATTATTACACATCAGCTCACAGATAAGATTAGGGCTGACAACCATCCGTAATTGAAAACGACAAAGCAACTCAGAGAGCCGTCTCCTCGAGGTGTCGGGCGGGCGAATCGCAGATGAAATTGCTTGGCGAGATAATAATCTTGCACCAGCGCCATGTAGATCCTGCCTGATACATGGTGACAAGCGCTTCCCCGAGAAGAGGTGGAATGGATGTAATTAATGGAGTGGCTATAATTAGCCAGCAGACGGTCCTCTCCTTCATAGCTTTCGCGCCCTCTGTTTCGAGCAGGTATGCCGAGCGCCTGTAGGGTGCTTAAAGTGACGGCTAAGAAGTTTGCGCTCGAAACCGAGTCGTTTTGGGAAAGAGGCTATTTTTGGGCGGCTGCCATTCTGTAAGGCCTGTGTGACATTTCAGGAGTGCCAGCTTTGTGTGCACTGCGTGTCTGTGGCCAAGGCTAGTCGGCTGCGTAATGTTGGGTAACAGTTGCCGTTTATTTTACAGGCAGGAAAAAACTCCATTAATTAGGCTACCCATGCAATATTTATAGTATGTAAATTCGATTACTGCTCGGTATTAAAGTGTCTTCTGGCTGCGTGGCACTGTCAGCAGGCCTCTGCACGATCCAGACACCCCGAGTGTTTTGACAGCCGGAGCAGTGAGTTTACGCAGACAAAATGGAGCCCCCGTGACGCATTAAACGTCACCGTCCGTGTAATCGCTGTCTCCCCCGACTTCTCAGCCTTGCCGAGCACAAAAACCCCCTTGCTCCTTCCATTACTTTATTTTCTTTCCCCGACATCCCATCATACTTGAGGAAAGACTACCAGGGTCACCTCTTTAACAATGCTCACGCTGACCTAGAACAATCCAATTAAGATCATACAGCAGGCCGCGCAGAATGCACCCACTCCCGGCCTCGCGAGTCGTTAATCAACCCAAGAGCAGATGATTGCCGGTGATGGGCGGCACGTTGAAGGGTGATGAAAAGGTTAGGGTTTGATGAAAGAGAGGATGGGAGACGACGCATTCATTTGTCGGAGGCTTCGGGAGTGACTGTCAGCACTCCAGACTAGAGAGAGACAGCCAGGAGACGGAGAGAGAGACGGGAGGGAGAGAGAGAGAGAGAGAGAGCAGAGGAGGAGAGGGTAAAGAGAAAAGCATCTTTATGTATGAGTCCCGGCGTCTTTAGAGTTGACATGTGCAGCTCCAGCACTCAAGCCTTTGATTAACAAGGCGGTAGTAGCTAGTCATTTTTCCTCACACAGCCATACATGGCATGGCAATGGCTTTTGCATCATTTCAGCAGGAATTGGAAATGCTATAATGTTTTAGAGTGAGACAAGGTATTATGTGGAAAAAATAGTACTTTTGATACACCCTTGTTGTTTTTTAGGGTTGCCTCTGGGATTTCTTCAAACATAGCTAGGCCTGTAATGACTTCTTCAACAAAGGGGAAAAAAATCTTCTAAATAGATTCCTAAGACTGTACCAGAACTTTGTTTGAAAACAAGATTTCACACCACTAAAACTTTCTGCATTATATTTTAGATTATATTTGAAAAAAAATAAATAAATAAAAAAAGCTCTTCACCTTCACTGTGTGCACTACAATGTAACATCAGCCAGGATCTGTGAAAAACAGCGGTTGCTAGGTAACCCCGTTTGTGCAGCCAGCGTGTTTGCACTTACTTGTTTGTTTTGGTGTCGTTCAAGGGCACAAGGTCCGCCCACAGGTCACCCCAAAGTCGCGCATTTTTGGACGAGCCTCCTCTCTATTCCCCGGCGCCCTCCGCCAAAGTGTCCTTCCACAGACAATCTGTGCTCGGTAAACACTGAAGGTTGTTATTTTTCCCCACTGACAGCTTCATCTGTCTCTCTGTATGAAGCCGGATGATTCTGGCACTCTCCGAGGACTTTGCGGATCGCTTGCAGGTCGCAGAAAGCGGGTCCACAAGATGAACGATAACAAAAAAAAAAAACCTTACTCCACACCAAATGTTTAAAAAAAAAAGATTAAGTCTGACACTTTTTGTCATTGGCTTACACCAGGACACCCACCCAAACAAAAGCCAGTGTGGTACTCATTTCCATTTTTATTTTATTTTAATGAATTCAAATCTAATTTGGATAACCTAATACTGGCTCGTTGCTTACTACAAATATTTTTTCAATGAATTAATGGATTGGGTACGGATTCATTTAGCGAGCTCGTAATTGAATTGACCTCAGCATGTGAAATGCAGCTAAAAAGACAGAGGCTTGCTCAGGAGAAAAAGACACCCCTGGTTTGTGTTGTGTAACATGGCATGGAGGGGGGAGGGGAGGGGAGAGGAGGTGGTGTGCTGTGCTGTGCTGCGCTGCGCTGTGCTGTACAGCAGAAGACTCTGAAGGCTAGCATGCGAAGTGTGTCGTGGGGTTTACATTTCAGAATACTCAGCATTTCCTGCTCTCCTCTATGTGTCTGTGTGTGTGTTTGTAGAGGTGTAGAGGTGTGTGTCTGGGTGTGTACTGTATGTGTGTGTGTGTGTGTGTGTGCCTGTATGTGTCTGTATGTCTCTCTCTCTCTCTCTCTCTCTCTCTCTCACTTTCTCTCTTTCTCTCTCTCTCCGTGTAGGTGTGTGTGCTTGTGTGCGTGTGTGTGTGCCCTTTCAGCCGTAG
>CM050220.1:17300923-17305923 GCA_027475355.1 Coilia nasus | reverse complement strand
CAGCGTGGTCGCTTGAAGCGTGCATTGTCCGCAAAGACCTTTTCGGGTGATGAGTGGGCAGCCCCCGACCTCCGATCCCTGGAGTCTTGCTGATGTCCTTTCAGACTGCCTCATCGCCCCCCACCCCAAACCAACCCCCCGCCACCCCAAACCTAACCCATCAGGCACCTCTTTTGTCCCCCTCCTCTCCCATGTTATCTCCCAGCGGATCCTCCCCACTCATTGTCCCCTGTTTGCATTGTGCTCCTCTCCTGAAGATTAGCCCCTGCCACGTGCCAGCTGATGGGGGTGGGGGGGGTCTCTCTCTTCCATATCCTCTGGGTCCAGACTCACCAGCCCTCCCAGTGCCAGCGCCTGGCAACACAACGTCAGACCCACTGCTAAGGCAAGTGCCACCCTCCCAGCTACCTCCATGGTGCCATTACCCCCCCACCGCCCCCCCCTTCCCTCTCTCCATCCCTCCTTCCATCCCTCCCTCCATCCCTCCCTTCCTCCCTCCATCCTGTCTGTGGAGCCATGCTGAGCGCTAATGCACACAGAGTGGTTTAATGAAAATAGCCGGATCCTGATTAGATTAGTCGGACGCTGGCAGGCCGGCAGCCCATGAGGCGAACCGACTCCCAGATAAACAGCAGCACCGACCAAATCCAGTTAAAGAGAGATGAGGGGGGAAATCTGTCCAGAGTGTGGCCAGCTATTGGCGTCGTCGACAGGATTATCCCGCTCCAACCCCCCACCACCTTTCTCTTCCCTTCTTCGGGGCCGTCATCTCCATTCAAAGGCTCAGCCACGCAGGGGGTGTTTTCACAGCGTGGTCCAGGCAATTTAGCCTGCTAATCATCGAAAATACAGTGGGTTGGCTTTTGTGGAGCACCATGGGATCTGGCTTCTGGAATTCTTACATTGTTTTTTTCCCCCCTCCTCTTTTGTGACGTGAGATTAAGCTTTCACACTTTTTCCTCAAATGCAGATTTTTTTTTCACTGTAATTCTGTTTCCTCCCTATATTCTCACTGCAGATTTGGTGAAATCAGAATAGCTAAGAAAGCATCGCTAGGCCAAATTCAGAGCCAGCCGAATTCAAATTCCAGCTACTCCAGTGCGCTCACCAGGCAGTAGATCTGCCCAAAGAGCAGGAGCTGAGCGAGCCCAGCTTAGAGGGTGGGTGGACAGCCCAGCAAGCAAGGTCATGGCGTGGACAAAGAGGACACTCCACGCTTGACTTGGCTTTGCTGATGTAGTGTCTGGGTCAAGCTCTGTGTCCGAGAGAATGACCTCTAACCCTGGCTTTTCTGGTTGTAGCACCCCACGGTGCAATCAGGATATGGATGAGAGGCAACCCTGTCTGTTGGAGAGAGCAGAAATGAAGCCATATTCATTAATCCCACCCAGTTAAAGAAGTCAGTGGGCCCCCTTTCAATGCCTGGGATGGCAGTTTATGAAGCGTTTGAATTACACCCCAAAAATGCAAACTGGCGAAGACATACGGATTAGCATAATGCCAATTTATAATGTTATTTATGCACACATTTAGGGAAAATTCAAAGAGAAAAACAATGTTGAATCATTAAACTTGTCATTTGAGCAGATGGCATATACTCGTTTGTTACGTAATAATACATCACTAAATAAAAGGGCTTGTCATGTTCCTGAAACGGTTATTCTTCATCTGGCTATTCATGGCTAAATAGCGCTTAAATATGTGCATGTGTTAGTCATTTATTATGCTCCATATGTCCTATTAAAAGTTCTGCTCTTAGATAAGAGGGGTGTGTTATGGGTATTAATGTGTTTACTGGATTAGGCTGAAGGTTGGAGAAGATCCGTTCCAAAGCTTGGCCCACAGCTATACACAACCATGTTACACCAGTTCTGCAATGCAGAATACATGGCGACACCACCATGAAAAGGATTTCCTATGTGTGCATATGTTTAACAGAATATGACAAAAAGGCAGTCTGGGGGTATATTAGTGGGGGTGCGGGGGATGTGTTTGGGGAAATAATGTTTTTTTTTTTTTCTCTTTCCTCACAACAAAGTGGCTAAAATTTTTGATTTTGATGATAAGCTCAAAGGGAGCTTAGGCAGGGCTGGAAGACAACAGCAGATACGGCCCCTCCAATCTGTCAGGCCCCTCCCCTATCCCTCGTTCCCCCCACTACCATCCCCACAACACCCCCTCACCCCTGCATCCCTCATTTCAAATGGCCATGCCCTGATTGATCTGCTGGCATCCACAGCGCTGTTTTTATGGCTAATTATGGCGCTCGTTCTCCCTTTAGGGCCGTTTGGGGGGGGGGCCTGAGATGATAGCAATATTGGGAGGGTGTGGGGAGGTATGTGTGTGTGTGGGGGGGGTGTTTATTGGCTTTTTGGCTTGTAAAAAGCGGTGAGGGTCTGTGTGCAGAACTGCGATTCCTTAATTGGTGTTATGTTGGAGCAGATGTAGTCACGCCTGTCACTTATCAGCCATGGCAAGAGAGAGAGAGAGAGAGATGGGGAGCAGGAAGAAGAAGAAAAAAAAAATGGGCACGTGGCCCATCCAAAAAAAAAAAAAAAAAAAACGAGCTGCGTCAGGTAACTCGCGTGCGATTTTTCGTAACGAATAGGATTATATTACGGAGGCTGGCGGCCAACCTGATAAGCATGCACGTAATTAAGCCGTCATTTCCCATCCTCTTATCGTCGCTGTGCTTATACAATATCCAGTAAAGGGGGGTGGGGGGTGTGGGGGGGTGGTTGGTGGGGTGCTGTGAGGGGTGAGGAAGTGTGGGGGGGCAGGTGGGATGCTGCTCGAAAAAAAAAAAAGAAAAAAAGGACAAAGCCATTCGTCAGTGGCCAGATGACAAATTCGCCCGGCTGTTAAGGCAATAATATCTTTTAGCCGAGGGCCTATTGTTGGGGCTGCCTCCTGCCCCATGGTCCGATTAGTGCTTGTGTCAACAGACCTTTCCAGGATTCATTTCACCAGGCCGGGGCCGCTGCTTTTACGGCTGCTTAACGGTGTCACTAAGCATCAGCTCACATCAAGCCCCGCTGCCTGTGCGAACGCTGCGCGAGCTGGACCTCCGCTGCGTGCTGTTACATTTAAATCAATTGCGTTAAATTAAGGGATTTGGACAGGCTGCGCGGTGTGTGCTTCTTGTTGGAAGGCATCGGCCGACGTACGCTTTTATTCGGTCGGGGCTTTATACTGGAGCTTGGGCTCGGGCTCGGGCTCGCTCTGCGTGTCCTTTAAACGGCCTTTAAGCAACACACGCTGGCTGTTGTCTTTGCCCTTGTAGTCCTCGCTAGGTGTGTGTTTGTGTGCGTGTGGATGTGTGTGTCTGTGAGCCTGTATATGGGAACATATGTCAGTGTGTGTGTACTGTACATGTGTGTGTGTGTGTGTGTGTGTGTGTGTGTGTGTGTCGTCCAAGGGAAGGAGAGTGTGTGTAGGTGGAATTATTTTTAGGAGGCTGGCTGGGGCGGGTTGTAAATCCCTGGTTCTCCCTGGTCGTGAGGCCCGGAGCTGATGAGCTCACTGGCCCCCCCATCATTTCCTCCTCTGCTGCGTATCGATTGGTTATCACCAGGCAAAAGGGGTGGGGGTGATGGGAGTGGTGGTCGCAGGGTCCAGACAGCCAGCCAGCCAGCCAGCCAGTAAGCTAACCAACCCAGACACCCCCCCCACCCACCACCACACAAACACACACACTAACACACACACACACACACACACTCACACTGACACAACCATCTTTCTCTCTCCTTCTCCATCTCTCTCTCTCGCTCTCTCTCTCTCTGTCTCTCTCCTTCTCCCGTCTGAATCAAACCCCCTTGGCAGGTGGTCATTTGTGTGTCCCCCACTGAGTGATGGGACCATCTCCGATCAATGAGCAGCCAGAATGAGTGTCTGGATAGGCATCACTCCACAGCCCCATCAGTCAAGGGCCACTGTGAACATAACATCGCCTGATTGCTCCTAAATGTTATGCTGAAGGAGAGGAGGCAACAGGGGGCGGGGGGGGGGGGTTGTTCAGTAGGCCCTTGACACTCCTCAGTGCAATGCAAATGACAGGAGGTGGGGGGGGGTTCTAAGAATGCACCTGATGGTCTCCGCGGTGACCCTCCTTGTTGTTTGTTCTAAAACGCTAATTAGGCAGTCTTAAGCTCCAAATGTGTGATGTGAATTCTTTATGACGGGGCAACGTTTGAAGGTCAAATGGCTTGGAAAGAAATCAGTCTGAGGAGGACAAAAGGGGAAACGAATGCTTCCTGCATGTACATTTCATTCGCAGTGAGTGAGGACATGTGGCACGCGGTTGTGCGTACAACTACATTGCGACGGAGAAGACGAAGACGAAGACTACGCCACCAAAAAAAAATGTACGCGAGGGGTGTATTTATCGCCACGCGCGCGGTCCCTGCAACCAATTTTGCTATCACTTTCGGGAGATTGGAATCTAGCCCTCAGTACACAGCCCTCGCCGAACATCACAGAAATGGATTGTGGTGGCTGCAAGCACTTTTTTTTTTTTTTTTTTTTTTTTTCGGGGAGGGTGGGGGTGAGGGTTGGGGTGGTGGTTGGGGTTGGGGGGGGGGGGGGCATTGACAAATGCAGCGTGCTGGAGGACAAGCACCTGACTTGACAAATAACCCCTGCTGCGTGTGTGTGTGTGTGTGTGTATCGCTTCCTGGAAGCTGTTGCTGCACTTTGGCACGGATGGCCACGGGCCAGGAGGAGGACGGACCCCTAAATCACCCCCAAAATTAATAGGCCATATCTGCCTCATCTCACTTAACAGCTGTTTGCATTTTATCCGTCTGCTGGGTGACTATGGGCTATTCATTCATTTTTATAACCACTACTTTATTAGGCTTGGCCGCTATCGGCCTGTGGGAGGTAGCATTCGGATGCTAATTGGTTTGTGTGGCACGGGGGCATATAGACTAGACCGTGACATGGCGCAAATAGAGAGTGTGACTGTGTGTGTGTGTTTGTGTGTGTCTGTGTCTGTG
>CM050220.1:17293423-17295923 GCA_027475355.1 Coilia nasus | reverse complement strand
AGAGCAAAGAAAGAGAGAGAGAATGAGTAACAGAGAGAGAATGAGAGATAGACAGAGAGAGAGAGAGAGAGAGAGAGAGAGAGAGAGAGAGAGAGAGAGAAGCGGGGTTAAAAAAAAAGAGAAAGCAAGCAAGATTGGAAGCGGGGGAATAAGGAGCTTAGCTTGCATTGAAACCCAGGCGGCGAAAGTTAGCGGCCACCAAGCCGCTGATTAATGGTGTGCATCATCTTCACTGGCCGCAGTAATCAGGCCAAGATGGATGCGCTCCAATTTGCAGGTGCGGTGGCGGCTCTCTCCATCATTGGGGAACAAGACGCGGAGCGAGGGGGGGGGTGGTTGAAGATTGGGCGGATGGGGTGGAAGGTGGAGCGGCAGGGGTGGGGCGTGTCAACAAACGGCAGACTACCTAAGCCCTAAAAAACAAGAGTGAGAAGCAGGCTTAACACCCAACACCCCCCCCCCCCCCCCAAACCATATCTCCCACGTTCCTCTCTTGCTTGTTTACACGGCTTTCCTGGAAAGCCTTTGAATTAGATGTCTGTATGCAAATGCTTTCAACTCCTTGCAAAAAGCGTTGACATTCTTTGCAGGGGGAAAAAATAGAGAGTGAGAAAGACAGAAAAAGAAATGTGGGGGGGGGGGGGTTGGGGAATGAAAGGCAAACTCCCATCGCCTAGCAACACACGCTGAATTGGTGTGAGGTGTGAACCAGGCAGGCAAATAATAGGCGGGAGTTTGTCTTGAAAGGAAATGCTCTCATCTCATAATGAAACTATTTATGTCAGCCACCATTTTGTGAAATGGACAAATCCCCTAATGAAATCAAATGTTGCTGTGTGTGTGTGTGTGTGTGTGGGGAGAGGGTGTTTGGGGAGGGGGTGGTTTAGAAGTGTGGCAGAGGAAGATGAAAGAGTGTTTTGTGGCCCGGTTCAGCAGTCAAAATTATTTAGCCGACGACAATGAACGTCATGACAACAGCATTCACAGGAGGCATGAAAGAGCAAAAAAAAATAATGCTCGCTGACATCCTTTGCTCTGCTGGCGTCTCGCGCCGAGGATGACAGCCCGGCACAGCGACACTACCTCCCGCTCACTGGTTAAGCTCCATCCGATCTGAAACAGGGAGGAACATAAGGACTTTTGGGCAAGGGGAGGAGGAGGAGGAGGATGGATGGATGGATGGATGGATAGGGGAAGGACAGGGAGCAGGCAGTCGGCGGTGAAGGGGGCGGTGGTGGAGAGGGATGTAGGTTGGGGACGCTGATGGAGATAAGGGTGGACCATCCGAAAAGAAATGATCCGACACTGATGGCTTTATGGCCCTGCCCGATCCATATCGCGGGCGCAATAAGGAGCTATTCTCCGCCATAAAAAGCGGGCCTGCGTGAAATCCAGGCCAGTGCAGCAGCCACCGCAGCCACCGCCACCACCACTGCCACCACCCGCTCCAGTGGGGTCCCCAGTCTGTCCACACAGTCATCCATCACTGCGCTAAGCATCCATCTCTAAAGACTTGCCCAAGCAGGTAATACGGCGTAGTGAACGTCGTTCTGCTCTCAGTCAAGGACTGCTGTGAGAAGAATCGGAGGAGAGAGAGATAGAGAGAGAAACAGCTCGATCGAGAGAGAGAGAGAGATGGGGGGAACAAAATAAACGACACCCTGGCAAATGAATCAGGGTTGCCACAGATACGTATATATGTAGCCCGATGCGAGGCGGCGCTAGTTAGCACGCCTGCGGTGAGCACACTGAAAGCATCCTGTAAATAATACCTAAGTAGGTCAGGGGAATTAGGAACAGGTGGACTAAAAGCAGGTGACTGAAGCTGATGAAGGCTTTTTTTTTTTTTTGGGCAACTCTCACCTTCCAAATCCCGAACAGAAAAATTTACATAAATATGTGCTGAAGAATGACCTGATTAAAGGGAATGAAAACGGGTGGTGTTTGGTGGGATTTGCACACTTATCTACCTCCTCCGGTAAAATCCTCATGCAGTGTGTGTGTAAAGTGTATGTGTGTGTGTGTGTGTGTGTGTGTGTGCTCTCCAGATACACCCGGTGGCAAAGAGCACCCCCCCCCCTTTAGCCTGCTGACATTTAGTCATTTTTCCCCCCATTTCATTTTATCTTAAGGTACTTCAATTACAGCAGAGGCCTTCTTTTACATAAGCTTCTGTGCTTTCCTGGGTCTTCATTTTGGCAAAAGCTAGTGGCAAGTTTTGCCAGTCAAAGTGTTGAGTGGTAATTCCAGTAACCGGTTGTGCTGTTGAGAATTTGTTTTTTGTGACTCAGTGCCGCTGAAGGGGTGTTGAACTTATTTTGTTGACTGTTTGACCTGACGGTTGATCCCTCTGCTGAACTCTGGAGCTTTTGTAGATGTGTTGACAACCTGAATGTCCAGCTGCTGATGTCAGTGGAGCAGAGGTGTCAATCTCTGCTTCAGAGAGCACAAACATTACAGTGTACCTCTTCTGCTTCTGCACTTAACACATTACAGCAGA
>CM050220.1:17265923-17288423 GCA_027475355.1 Coilia nasus | reverse complement strand
CACACTTCTCCCTCTCACCCACTCACTCTCACACACACACTCACACACACATACATTCTCCCTCTCACCCACTAACACACACACACACACACAACACACACAGACACTCTCACAATCACACACACACACTCACACGTATGCAAACCGAACCCTACAGCCAAGTACAGCCGCGGTTGCCAGGCAACTGCCTCCCCCTTTGCCAGCGCGAGCCGTAATTAGCTGGTGGCATGAAGGGGCCGCCGATGCCAGACTCAGCCGGCTGCACGGCTGCTACCGCTACCACTACCTCCGCCTCTCTCCCCCGCTCCCTCCCTCCCTCCCCCTCTTCTCCCACCTCCCCCCTCCCCGTCACTGCCCTGTTGCCTGGCAACTGACTCAGGCATCCATGCCTCCCCCGATTTCTAATTGGCCGCCGCAATGGCCGTTGGTAAGGTGCAGGTCTCAACCTGCCCTGATGCTGCTGGGACTTCTCGCTCTGTGTGTGTGTGTGTGTGTGTGTGTGTGTGTGTGTGTGTGTGTGTGTGTGTGTGTGTGTGTGTGTCCGCCTGTCTTTCTGTCTAAGTGTCACCAGTGAATTTTTAATGGGCTGGAATATGATTCTTAAACAGTCTTGCACCTGTGCGAACCTCCATTCACATTCACTAAGCTGTGATATTTTGTTCAGCTTGTGTGTGGCAAAACATTGAAGCAGAAAATAGTGATGCAAACACACACACACAAACACACAAATACAGGGAGCGAGGGAAACTGAGATAGATAGATAGATAGATAGATAGATAGATAGATAGATAGATAGATAGATAGATAGATAGAGAGAGAGAGAGAGAGAGAGAGAGATAGATAGATAGATAGATAGATAGATAGATAGACAGACAGACAGACAGACAGACAGACAGACAGACAGACAGACAGAGAGAGAGAGAGAGATAGACAGGCAGACAGACAGACAGACAGACAGACAGACAGACAGACAGACAGACAGACAGACAGATAGATAGATAGATAGATAGATAGATAGATAGATAGATAGATAGATAGATAGATAGATAGATAGATAGATAGATAGATAGATAGATAGAGAGCAGGCAGGCAGGCAGGCAGATAAACACACAAGATGTAAACACACAAACTGATTTTTACAGGACTGTGTGTCTGTGTGGAGGAGTTACAGGGCAAAAACTCTGATTTGTACAGGCCTGAGTGTGTGGGAAGGGGGGTTTACAGGGCAAAAAGTCTCTGATTTGTACAGGCCTGAGTGTGGGGGTTTAGAGGGCAAAAAGTCTCTGATTTGTACAGGCCTGAGTGTGGGGGTTTACAGGGCAAAAAGTCTCTGATTTGTACAGGCCTGAGTGTGGGGGTTTACAGGGCAAAAAGTCTCTGATTTGTACAGGCCTGAGTGTGGGGGTTTAGAGGGCAAAAAGTCTCTGATTTGTACAGGCCTGAGTGTGGGGGTTTAGAGGGCAAAAAGTCTCTGATTTGTACAGGCCTGAGTGTGGGGGTTTAGAGGGCGATTCGCCGTCTTGTTTGTGAGATTTGTGAATGTGTGAGGCTCCAGCGACACAGGGCAGCTGGCAGACGGTAAACACACAGTCACTCCCCATTAAACATCATTACTACTAATTATCATCACTGCCTCAGATACACATAAACCTACTTCACCTCACACACACATGTACACACACACACACACACACACACACACAACACACTCTTTGACACACACACACACACATACACACACACACACGCACACAACACACTCTTTGACACACACACACACATATATACACAAAACACACTCTGTGACCCACACATTCACACACTGTTAAATACACACACAGACACACTCTCTTACACACACTCTCACACATGTGACACAGGAGTACACACTTAGACAAACACACACACACACACTTCCCGAATAATATTGGGACCCAGCTGACAGATAGCTGATTGTAGTCTGGTGGAGAATCCTTTTTAAACGGTGCGGGGAGCTATCAGCAACAAGGCAAACACTCCCACAGATACCAATCTCAGTGGTACACACACACACACACATATTCACATTCACAGTCTCACACACACACACACACACACACACACACACACACACACACACACACACACACACACACACACACTCAGTCCCCCATGAGGAGAGGTCCGGTCCTTGTGGAGAGGCAAGGAGCAGCAGTCCATCTGTTAGTGGAGGAGGAGGGAGAGAGAGGGAGGGAGAGAGAAGGAGGGAGAGAGAAGGAGAGAGGTGAGGAGGTAAGGAGGGAGAGCAGTGGGGTTGAGTAGGTGGGCGGAGAGGTGGTGATGGGGGGAGGAGGAGGAGGAGGAGAGGGGGAGGTGTGGTGGTGGTGGTGGTAGTTAGCTGGTGGAGTTCAGCGGAACCTCACCCACCGACAGCAAGCTCGTTTAGGACGACAGCTGCGCACCCTGATGATAATGGTGTATTTCATAAACGCTACCGGTTCTCCTGTGTATGTGTGTGTATTTACATGTGTGTGTGTGTGTGTGTGTGTGTGTGTGTGTGTGTGTGTGTGTGTGTGTGTGTGTGTGTATGTGTGTGTGGCTGTGTGTGTCTGTATGTATGTAAAGCTCTATGTGTGTGTGTGTGTGTGTGTCTATGTCAGTGTTTGTGTGTGTGTATGTGTGTGTGTGTGTATCTGTGTGTGTGTATGGTGTGTGTGTGTGTGTGTGTGTGTGTGTGTGTGTGTGTGTGTGTGTGTGTGTGTGTGTGTGTGTGTGTGTGCGCGCACGTCTGTGTGCACTGACCAGACGAGGATACTCGGACTGGCTAATCGCGTTGGGGGGGGGGGGGCTGGCGGGGGAGGAAAAAAAACAAAAAAACAAATGAATGGACTGGCTGCTGGAGATGAGTCATGCTGGTTGTGGTTTCCTGCTTTTCTTTTCTCCTTCCTTTTCCCGTCCACTCAGGCACTAGGGATAGTCTCCACTCAGGCACTAGGGATAGTCTCCACTCAGGCACTAGGGATAGTCTGGTCGGTGAGGATTGGAGAGGAGGTTGGGGGAAGAAGGGGGGAGGGGTTTGTGTTGCCTGTCTTACTCTGATAGGCTGGGTGATATTCAGGTGTGTGTGTGTGTGTGTGTGTGTGTGTGTGTGTGTTTTGTTGGGGAGAGGGGAGGGCTTTCTGTTGCCTGCATTCAGGTGTGTGTATGTACAAACACAGTGCTGTGCAAATGAACAGGTTAAACGCTGGAAATAGTCATAATATTCAACTGAAGCATATTCCAAGTACTCCGACATCACTATCATAAACGAAAATAATAATACAGTGCCAATTATTGAAATAGGCAGCTCCTTCAAACTATGTATGGAGACTTGTTTTAACTGTAAGATGTTAAAATATCAGACACTTGTTGAGACAAGCACGGACCTTGGTTTTCATTATCAATTAATTGTTCTTGTATTAATTGTTCTTGATGGATTAAAAAGGGTTCCATGTTTGATCACAGTTGTCCACACATACAGCATATTTCCATTACTGCTTGGATCTGTAATTCCTCCCCTGTGTTAAGATCCAAATGTGTGTGTGTGTGTGTATGTGTGTGTGTTTTGTTGTCCTCGTTTTAACCCTCCTCCCCCCTCTCTGGCTGTCCCAGGTGAGAAGCCGTACAAGTGCTCATGGGAAGGCTGCGAGTGGCGGTTTGCCCGGAGCGACGAGCTGACGCGGCACTACCGCAAACACACCGGCGCCAAGCCCTTCAAGTGCAACCACTGCGACAGGTGAGGCCACATGGAGTGTGCACGCATGCATACACACACACACACATACACTCACACACACACACAGTCATACCATCCCCCCACTCCCAAAACACACAAACACCCTTATCCACACACTCACGCACAAATACACACATACACACACATGCACACCCACACACATGCACACTCACACACTCATACCATCCTCCACTCCAAAACATACAAATACACACACACATACACCTGTACCCACACACACGCGCGCACACAAACACACACTCATACCATCCCCCTACTCCCAAAACACACAAACACCCTTACCCGCACACTCACACACACACATACACACACACATGCACACTCACACACATACACACACACACACACACACTCATACCATCCCCCACTACCAAACACACAAACACACACTCATACCATCCCCCCACTCCCAAAACACACAAACACCCTTACCCACACACTTACGCATAAACACACACATACACACACAAACACACTTACACACACACACACACACACACACACACATGCACACACACACACTCATACCACTCCCCCCTTCCAAAACACGTACATGCAAAACACTTCTGTATCTCGCACACAATCTCTTTTACTCTCACGTGTGCTTACACATTAAACATACACTTACACTAAAACATGCTTTCAGAGTAACAAGAAACTTTCAGTCATGATTTACACATGCAACATGATTAATTTGAGACACGTACAGGTGCATGAGTACTTATACACTCAGATGCATGCAGACACGGGAACTCCAAAGACATTTAAAGTGAATCCTTTTTTTACAGTAATAAATCAGCGACTGCCACCAGCGTTATGGCCATTAACTCTGTTAGCTTCTCTGCCTTTTTGTTCTGTCAGACGGTGGATGTGACCGACCCAAAAGCTCCCCTTCAGTTTGGGGGGATACCCCCTTTTGCCCTTTCAATACCCCCCACCCCCCACCCATCACCCCCTTTCACCACATCAAAGGCCACGCCGCACTCCCAGCTGTCTCGTACAGTTTTCCGGTTGTACGGATGCAGAACGGGGCAAAAAGTTATTTGCATTAATTGGACGTGCGATCGTTTCTCGTCTGCACTTCACATCACCAGAAGGCCCCCCCCTCTCCCCCTTTTTCGAGTGGCACAGCTGAACATCATTAAGGAGAATAATGGCGCTGGAATATGCAGTCAGCATTTTCCAGTGGTACAGTGCTCTCTCGGTGCCTACTGTAAGTGCTTTTTCGCTACAAACTGGGACTTCCATTAAACAGCATCAGTAAATCTAATTAAAAAATCAACAAAATGCCATCCAGATGCTTATGTAATTGTCCAGCACTGTAAATCTGCTATGACATAAACTTAGACAAGCATGGGGCTACACACCTGGCTTGGTTTAGAGAAGACACGCGCTCTCGTACAAACAAGCACAGATGGACACACACACACACACACACACACACACACACATACTAAGAATGTCTTCTCTATTTCTGAGCTTGCATGTGTGTCAGCCCCCCTTGCCCTGCGTTGACTGATAGATTGCTTAGCCTTGCTGACACCCTTACTTACATTCCCTGTCTGTGTGTGCCACAGCAAATTCCTGTCTAACCAGGCACCAAGGGCTAGAAATACTCCCAAAGACTGACTCTGAGCTCTTGGACGAAGCTATTTTCTGTAGTCACCGCTAAAATCCTCCTGTGGAAAGAATAAATCAGCCCTAAAGCAGAGCTTTAAAAACAAATAAGCAAGTAAACCGGCTTCAAATAAACAAACACAAACTAATAGCACCACAAGCGACAGCTGTGTGTACGTATTCTAAAATAAGCTTTGGAAATGCTGCCTTTATTTCAGGACTCCCTCTTTTAGCACTTAGGCTAACGCTAAGTCTCCTTTTAGCCCTAATGCTAATCTAATGATGTCGAGTATCAGATGTTCCTCGCTCGTCACTCACTGAGTTGCTAAGGAAGAACACCTGGGATCCGGGCTCTGATTGATGCCCTTCTTTATACCACCCCCACCACCCCCCCACCCCCAACCTCCCACCGCTGTCTCCCCCAAAGAAAAAAAAAGGAAGAAGTGAACTGTAGAGCAGAAAAGACAGATGAACAGCACAAGTCGATGAGCCATGAGCCCCCTTTTGTCCCGATGTCACTGCTGCACCTGAGGTGCACGCACACACACACACACACACACACACACGTCATTTAGGGGAATCAGGATGGGGAAAGGGGGAATGAGAGAGGGGGGGAATGGGATGGGATGTTGGGGTTGGGGTGGAGGGGGGGGGGGTTGTGTTTTGGGGGATTCTTTCTCTCCTTTCGTCTCTCGTTCATCCCCTCGCTCCCCTGTCGCCTAACTGTACCCCTGGTCCTCGCGGCGCCTGCCAAAGGGCAGGAGGGTCTGTCGCGGAGTTAATCTTAACTCATCCTCCTTTTGATGTACACACACGCGTGTGAAGAAAAGAAACCCCACACACACTCTTTCTCTCTCCCTCTCCCTCTCTCTGTCTCTCCCTCTCTCTCTCTCTCACACACACACACACAATTATACACACACTTCGGCAACAACCACAACAAAAAAAGAAATCCTTCACGGTGATTAGCACGTGGAGTGTCTACATCAAACCGAGGGCCCCTCCCTTCCCCTGTGATCCAAGCTGTTCCCCCATCCTCTGGGACACCATTGTTGTGCAGTCAGGGAGGGCGGCAGGGAGGGTAGGGGGGCGGCTGTTGGTAGGAGGTGGATGTGGTGGTGGGGGTCTGGTCGGGTTTGGATGAGTAGGGTGGAGGATTAGCATTAGAATGTGAGTACAGAGGGATGGGGATGGGGTGGGCTGAGGAGGGGGGGTCGGGGGGGTGGTTTGGGGGTTAGTTTGGCCACTGGAGGGGAACAGCATGGGGAGTGGAGCGATTGGAGTGGGGCGAACAGTAAATACAGTAACGGCCCCGGCGCACAGTTTGCAGCCGGCGCGGCCTCGGGGCTGCTCCCGGATCGCGCCTGCTCGGCTGTGTACGCTTGCCGACCCCCCGCCGAGTGACAGGAGAGAGGGTGGTGACGAGGATGGGGTTGGTTGAGGGGGGGAGAGAGGGGCATGAGGAGAGGGGTGCAGCTGGTGAGACAGCCTCTGGCATTGACTCACTGTGCCATCTGGCCTAAAAAAACACCCCCTTCAACACACACACAAACTTACCGACACACACACCGACACACACACAGATCAACTACAAAATACTACCAACACACAAACACACACACACACACACACACACAGAAACCTCTCATCCAAACCTCTCTCGCTTCTTAAGCTTAGGCAGCCACCGTAAGACAAGACCAAGTCACGTGACCCGGACCACCATGTGTTCACTTTTTAAAGCTCTGGTCAGTTTGCATGTGACATATGGTGTGGGCTCTAATACATGACACCTTTCACTGTGAAAGCTCTGATTCCGGTTCAGGTTTCCCCTAACGGCTAATGATGCGCCAGGGACCATGAACAAGGGAATCATGACCAGGCCCTTTAACCGGGAAAACATCAGATCAGAATTCCTACTAAATTAAACACAAGATCCAGTTTAGGCTCAATTAGCCAAAGAGATCTGGCTCCTAAAGTACATTTAAAAAGTTGTACAGAGAGTTGGTGAAGTGTCCGTTGGTAGGTTTTACAATGTTTTAGACACAACTGGAAATAGCTTAAGGACATTTTTAGCATAGGAAAGCACTTACTTTGTAATAGCTACAGTAAAAGCCTAAAAAGAGATGGGTCCAGTGAAGGTCAGTCAAAGAACCAGCCAGCAGCAGTTTTGTGTGCGGATGTCAGAGGACACGAGTCCTTTCACATGGCTACTGCAACTAGTATGGAAATCTTAAGGAAATAACACTGCAGACACTCGCAGCGCTGCAGCTGTGATTTGTGCTCACCGCCGGCGATGCACACTCCTTCTGCAAAAAGCCCTCCTGCCTTTTATGGTGTTGAAATTCATGGCGGGGGAGATCAAACACTTTTCAGCTCGTCAGCTCTCATCGGTCCGTCATTTTTAATAAACAGCTGAGGAGAATGTTTGTGTGTCAACACGCTCATTTGGAGAGGCCCATTTAGGGGCCATCCATTTCCATTCACAGCACAGCTGCACTTCTTTAAACCCAGAAGAGGGGGAAAAAATGTCAATTCCACTCTTTTTTTTTTCCTACCCACTACCCAGTTAGAATTATGCACACATTAGCATAGCGCTAGCGTAGCTGTTGACAGACAGGCGGTCTCCATGGCGACGACGCCAGAGCTTTGGAGTGTTCTCTCGCTCTCGACACATGGCCAAATTTGCATGTGCAAAAATCAAAAGTCACCGTCTGCTGTATGTTGCACGTGTCCCAAGCTCTTCAGCGCGTTTGTAATATGCAGATTGTTGACTCTCTTTTCTCCACATTTTTTTGTTTTTCTTTTTCCCTCCTTTTTTTGTCCTCTTTTTCCATCTGTGTCTCTCCTAACCTAATCTGTCTATCCTTCTTCTCTCCCTAGGTGTTTCTCGCGATCAGACCACTTGGCACTACACATGAAGAGGCACATCTGAGGATGGAAAAAAAAAAGGAGAACGGGAGAACGAGTGAGAGGGTGAAGAGAAAAGAAGAAATAAACGAGAGGAGAGAGGAAGATTAAGACTGTAAAAAAAGAGAGAGAGAGAGAAAGAGAGAGAGAAAACGTGATGGAACGTATGAAATGAACACTGGTCCTGGACTCATCTTGAGAGAGAGAGAACAACAAACAGGCACAAGATCTGGAACACAAACTTTGATTAAGGGGTTTGAATGCCAAAAAAATTGTTAAGATAACTGAAAACATAAGAACTGCTAACTGATCAACTGCTCACGAAACAAAAACTGATCTCTAATCAGCTAATATGGCCTTTTGAAGTGGTCTCCAATCAGCTCCAACGACGGCTGTCATGGTTGTTTTTTCTCTCTCTCTCTCACTCTTTCACTCTTTTCTTTTTTTGTTTTGGCCAAAGACTTCTTCTTCGGAGGAGTGGTGCAACAGATGGAAGCCATGTTGCTTCGACGTGGCCACCTTCCAGCACCCGAAGCCTGAGCCATGGGATCAGGTACTGCCAAGCAACAATGGCGTGCGTTCTAATCACGTAACTCTCGCTTCTTATTTTAAACTAACGGAGCCCGAGGGACGACGTTTCAAGAGAGCCTGCACTCTATCCGCGAAGGACGCAATCCGTGGGGTTTCATCGCCTGCCCGAGTAAACACGCGTGCTTGGTGTGTGTGCGTGGGGGGGTGGGGGGTGGGGGGGGGCGTATGTATGCGTCAGCCCCCATGACACTTGCTCCCCCCAGCTTGTGCCACAGCAGCGGCGAGGATGGCTGCTAATTTGCAAATGGCAGTGACTCATCTATGAGGAATGTCGTCGTTGAAGATCAGAGACCAAAATGGGAGAATGTTTTTTTGTTTTTTTTTGCTTAGTGCTTACTTGCACGGACATAAGCTCCCAAAGTGGGTTCCACACCTTCCTGTAAAGAGCGGATCTCTCTCTCTCTCTCTCTCACTCTCTCTCTCCTTTTTTTCTCTCTCTCCCTCTCCTTCTCAGCCACTTAAGAGCTGCGCAGCGACACTTTTTGGACCTTTTATATTATATTAAAAAAAAGAATCTCGTTTGGAACTACTATGTCTTAACTAAAAAAAATTGCGTAACTTTTCTCCCCTGCTTTTATGAACTTCATTGTGGAATGGACGTGCACAGAAGAAGAATAAGAGAGAAAAAAAAAAAGAAAAATTTGCCATATGCACAAGCTTTGCGAAAGCCCACCACAGCCAGCGGTCGCGCCAAAATCCACACAGCGTGAAAAAAAAATGATTTTGTGAACTTCAAAAATGGAAAGCCAACATGCGAAGAAGGCCCCTTTTGCTATTGCAATGCCCCAACTGCTTATCCCTATCCTGGTTGATTTCTTTTGTCACTACCACTTCGGCAACTACTGGAGCCTCCTCCCAAACCCCAAACCCCCCTCTAGAAAAAAAAGAGAAAAAAGTAAAAACAAAACAAACAAACAAAAAAAAAACAAAAAAAAAACAAGGTCTCTTTGGACTTTCCAAAAACAGCATTGTCACTTGGGCTCCTCTTTTAGCTTAAAACAAACTGAAGGGAAGACTCCATTCTTCAGCTTCCACGCTCCATGCAACAACAGACCAGCTTAAAAACCGTCAACCCATCATAAACTGGTCATACAGCGCGTCATACAATTGTGTGACCAGACTTCAGGCTTGCGTGACGCCTCTCATGCCCAGAGACAGCAGTTGATTTGTCATTGTTTGGTCTTGTTTAGCTGGGCCTTCGCAAAGGCCAGCGTGGAAGTGTAGACAAAACACCTGACTCCACTTCTTGGAGTGTTTAGTTTTAAACACTTTCTAATGCATTCTAATGGCATCCATGTTCCACCGTAGCTGATGTCCACATGGGAAGTGGCTTTCTCCGTGTCTTTATTTTTCTAGTCTGTAACACAACAAGTACAGTAGACAGTGGCTTGACGATGTGTGTGAGGAAAGTCCATGGTGTTTTTTTTTTTTCAACTTTTGTTTTACTTTATTGTTTGTTTTTTGTTTTTTCTCTGAGGTGACGGGGGATGGTTATCTACCCTGACCGTGTACAATCAAGAGGGGTTTCAGTGGCACTTTGAACAGAAAGTGTTTGTGAATGTATTGTCCGTTTGTCTGTCGAGTTTGTGTCTCTACGTCTCTATGTGTGTTTGTCTGTGCATGACTTCTGCCCGAATTGAGCAGTGCAGTGTTGGTCATGAATGGGGATATGTACACCAAATGAGAGCTTAAAAAGAAGAAGAGAAAAAAAAAAAAAGATTTCTGTCCCGTTATATCCATGCATTTACACGAATGCCTAGAAGGGTCCAATATGCCACCACTTGGGACCCGTTTGACTGGTAGCACAGTAGATAGCCTGAAAAACTGGACCGGGTTCAGTTTTGGAGAGCGTTCGGAATGCGATCGTACAGAGGAATTCCAGAGATGCCTAAAGCCAGTTCTGCCCAAGTGCCAGAGTCCTGCAGATGGGCCAATCGAGGCCCAGAACGACGCAGATGGACCAATCACAGCTCAAAAATAAATGTCAGGCAGTCGGAGCCAATTGGCACTCTTTTTTGCTCTCTAGAAATACACCCCCCGAGACGCTGGCCTGCCATAGAGACTGAGTGGTGTTAAGTGGGTATGACTGAGGCAAATGTGACGATGATGACACAACATTAGAATTGTGAGCACAGCCCTGCCAGGGCGTCCATTTGTTCATGGTGTTTGCTTTTACGTTTGACCCATCGCCATCTCATGCCTGGGAGAAAAAAAAAGGAGGGAAAAATGAGGGTAGGGGAAAAAAAGGAGAAGTATGCTTGATGTGGCACTCCAAACCATGCTGTCATATTTTTAGAAAAAGCTCTTGCTGTTCAGTCATCTGTCAACATGCACCAGCCTACTCCTCCCTCTCTGCACCGCCAACCCCCTTACCCTCTCTCACAAACACACACACACACACACACACCTCCTCACCCCATCCCTCCCACCCTCCATCAGGTTCCCTCATTCCAGCCACCCGATTGGCTACCTCACTAGCCAATGGGAATGGGACCTTTGACAGCAGGGATGTCTGGGTAACGAGGAAGTGATATGGCGAGCTCCCAGCCGCGGTCAGCCCTGGTCAGTTGTCCAATGGAGTGGAACAGAGTGAGACCACACAAGGGCCCCCACCTCTCGCCCACCCCCCACCCACCCTCCCACCCCTGCGCTTAATGCTGACCACGAGATTGTATCGCCAGTGCCCGACACACTCAATTTCACTGCTGTGGCCAAAAGTGTCCACTTCCTTCCCCTCGGACTCTCCACTGGCCACATTAGCGGCATGAAAAATAACAAAGACACAAGGTCACCAGAAAACCCAGGGCACTAGCAACGACAGGAGGGAAAAAAATATGATAATGGAGAGCGAAAGAATACAAATCGACAAACATCCCCTGCAGAAGCTGGAGCCCTGTGGGCTTTTAGCTTTTGTGTGTGTTTGAGAGAGAGTGAGAGTGAGAGCGTGTCAGTGGCTTTTAACTGCTGCCATATCAATCTGTGGGGCCATGAAATAGTTCTGTTGTAAGCACAGACGGTTGAGTTTTACTTGCCTATAACCTGTTGGTAAAAAAAAAAATGCTAATTCTGAATGTCTGTTCTAACCCAGCCTCAGATGAAGAGAAAGGGGGATATCAAATGTACATGCACACACAGCCTACTAGATTTGTAGTCTTTTGTAAACATCTTCAAGTAGAATAGACACAGAGACAGAAAAACAGGGGCAGAAGATCATCTGACTTTGCCCTTGGAAAAGTCAGCGTCTGGCCGCCTTCATAACATTAGCATTGTCAGTTCAGCTAAATCCAGAAAAAGAAATCTAGAAAAAAAGGCTAGCTAACAAAAATGAGTAGTTATTTAGTCACACCGTGACTTTGTTATGGTTTTTGGCAGCTGTCCCTAAGAAAATGCACTCAAGGGAAAAAGAAACGGGAACGTTCTGAACAAAGTAATTATCGACGTGCAAATGACCACACATTGCTTGCTATCACGTTCTTGCACTGCGTTGAATTAGGCACCTTTGTACACTGCTAGACTAGAGGTAATTGAGGCAGCTGTATCATGAACATTTTTTTTTGATGTGCTTAGCTCATTCAGATGCACCAGTCAACCAGAAACCAGTTGGAGGAAGAAAGAGAACGAGGGTTGGGGGATGGGGGGGGCAGGATGGGAGGTTGAAAGGGAAGAAAAATGCGAAAAAAGATATAAATGGGTTGAAAGGATCACTTAATTCGTCCTTGAGTCGGGTAGACTGCATCTTGAAAAGATTTTGCCTTCTGAGCTTGTCCGTTGTCACCTCTTTGTGTCTGTCTGTCTCTGTTTGTGTGTGTGTGTGTGTGTGTGTGTGTGTGTGTGTGTGTGTGTGTGTGTGTGTGTGTGTTGCGGGTGATGTCTGGAGGCCGCCAAGTCTCCTCATCTGTGTCTGCACTCCCATCCCTGTCCTTGGCTTGAGACCACTGGGACGGATGCCCATGCACTGGTGCATTGTGGGATTGCGCTGGTTAGCGAAAGCAATGGGCCAGTGCCCTCTCAGCCTGTTCTCCTTCACCCACAGGCTTTTTGCCCTCCAAACCACCGCCAACCACCCTACCACACCACCCCACCCCATGCCAAACCCTGTTCGACATTCACAGTCTGGGTGCATAAGAGCACGATAACTTGGGAGAATCACTACACTCTACACTCAACTAGACAGGAGCCCTTAGGAACACACACGTGTGTGTGTGTGTGTGTGTGCGTGTGTGCGTGTGTGTGAGGTGACTGTTCGAACAGCCACCATACTTTCCACTAAATATCAAATGGCAGCGAGTTACACAACAACAACAACAAATATCGCCAAAACCTACTAATAACTTTTAGCGCATCTTTCTTTGCTAGCGCTTTCTGCTTGTCTTTTATCTCTAGTCTCTCTTCCTCCCTCCCTCCCTCCTCCCTTTTTTCCCCTTTCTCTCGCTCGCTCTGTCACTCACTCGCTTGGTCTCTGTCCGTACTGTCTATGCTGGAGGCTTCTTGCTGGGGGCTAAGGGGAATGAGTGGGGTAGGGTAGGGGTAGGGGTAGGGGTAGGGGGCGTGGGGTAGGGTGGTTGGGGAGGGAGGGAGGGAGGGGGGGGGGGGGCTGATGTCACGCTAACCCATCCTGCTGATGCCAGGTGTCTGTTTCCAGTGGATGAATCATTCTCTCCGTCTCCCCGCTTCACCTCCGCCCCATCCCTCCATCACGGCACCTGCTTTATGTCTGCTCCCATATCACACCCGCTCTCTTTCGCTCGCTCGCTCTCTCTCTCTGTCTCACACACACATACACTCCTTCTCTCTCACACACTCTTTCTCTCTCTCTCGCTTCCTGTCTTCAGCTCCTGTCTTACTTCCGTACGTTCTCCTTCTTTGGCTGTACAAAGTGTTTTAAGATATGATTTGTATTATATGATGTTAGTATGACAATGTTCTTTATTAAGGAAAAAGAAAGATTTATTTTTGTTACTGGTTTGTTTCATAATTCTTTTTTAAATTGGTATTGTAATATATCTATGCAAGAACTGTTCAGTGAAGCATTTTTATTTAAGAATGTTATGTGTAATAAATGGTTAGAATCTTTCTCTGCCGCACTGTGGTGAGTTTTTTTTTGTATCATTTTTTTTACCGCTTCCAAGGCACAGGCATTAACATAAGAAAAACTATCCAAATCTGACTCCCCCTCTCTTTTTCCACACACACACACACACACACACACACACACACACACACACTTGCTCACACTCACACACAGTCACACACATACACACACACACACAGACACACACACACACACATATCTGCATGTACCCTGGAGTGCATTAAAATTACAATTCATTACCATATCATCCTTCATACAACAATAGGCAATAAAGTCCCAACAATAAGATTTCCATATTGCCTCCCTCAGTTAGTGTCATTGTATTGTCGAAACCATTCAGGGGTTGTGCTATATCACAGGGGTTGCACACCACACACAGTCTCTCTCTCTCTCTCTCTCTCTCTCTCTCTCTCTCTCTCTCTCTCTCTCTCTCTCTCTCTCTCTCTCTCTCTCTCTCTCCAACTCTCTCTTTCTTTCTGTATTTCTCTGTCTTTCTTTCTTACTCTCTCTGTCTCTGTCTCTATTTCTTTCTCCCTCTCTCTCTCTGTCTCTCTCTTTCTTCCTCCTTCTCTCTCTCTCTCTCTCTCACACACACACACACATGTTCACAAACACACACACACACATAATGACAGTGCAGTGCCACACTATTGAAAGAGCTAATGTGTGCCTTGTAGCAATTTGGAGCTTAATTACAAATAGAGGATGCTCATGAATATCTATGATACCCCAAATCTCCTTCTCTCCCTCTCTCCTTCCCTCTCTCCCCTCCCTCCTTCCCTCTTTCCTTCGCGCTTTCTCACTCATTCGTTTTTTCGTGAGGTAATTAGGACTGTTAGTTACCAGGTTGATGACTTATCTGCCATTTATGCAGCCTTTTGCCGTGACTTACATCTAAAAGGGTAATTCAATAACTAATGGATAATTAGGGTGCAATTAGGTACAAGAAAATGGCTTCATGCACTATATTAATTTGGCAAATGTCTGAGTGTGTGTGTGGCTTATTCCCGTACGGTTTCTCATCTATAACTAATGCAAGTAATTGAAACGGGCACCCTCATCAGCTAGCGTACTGTCACAGTTAATGTCTTTCGCTCCGTGATTAGACAGCTGGGGGAAAAGGTCTCCCGTCTTCAGGGTTTGTTTTATCCCGCTGTACAATGGCCGTGAAGA
The DNA here is from genome assembly GCA_027475355.1 of Coilia nasus. NCBI lineage: Eukaryota > Metazoa > Chordata > Actinopteri > Clupeiformes > Engraulidae > Coilia > Coilia nasus. The sequence goes on along the minus strand of CM050220.1, from coordinate 17,273,268 downwards.
CACACACACATCTGCAGAAGAGCACAGTTGGTCGCTCCAAACGCTCCTCTTGCATATTTCTTTCTTACAACGAAATTTTCTTTCTTACGAACCGTATGGTTTGAACTCCAATAACAGACAAAAAAAGACGGCCGTGAGCCCAAAGCTAAGATTAGGCCACCAGACGAACCCTGGGGCAAGAGCTTATTTACTGGTGAGATTAAATGTTAAATTATGTGTGAAATTATCCACAGACGCCTGTGAACACGAATTTCATCCAAGCCTAAAAAAAACACTATTGCTTATTTATCAGATTTCTTCCTCATTTTCAAACAAAATGAAGGGCCTTTCAAAACATAAGAAGAGGGGCAGAAGTGAGGTAGACAAAATGGCAGATACAACAAGAGCACAGAACGCCATTTAAAATGGTTATCACCTCGGCGATTGATTGGGCCGTAAAATTAAACGTTAAATAATCTATGAGCTCCTGTATTTGACATTAATGTCATGCAAGAAATAAAAGCCACCGGACATTAATCAACTCGTTCTTTTACACATCAAGGGGTCTAGAAAGAGAGAGAGAGAAAGAGAGAGAGAGAGAGAGAGAGAGATAATATTGTTTCAAATGGAAGCAGGTCAAATAAGAATTGATGTAGCCTGCAACGCCTTCAGTCAGAAAGAACAACAGAACTGACCAAGCAAGACGTGAGGTCGCAGAAGCACCTTGTCCGCTGATTATTTAATGTCTCTATGGCGATGGCACACATTTGGCACCGGCAGAGCCGCACAGCCTCTTTAGACAAAGGAGCTCTCTGGGGAAATCTCTCTTATGGGGGAGGGGGGGAGAAGCAGAGAGAATGAGTGACATAACAGCAGAGCCTGCAGCTAGAAAGGAGGGGGTGAGAAAGAGAGAGATAGAGATAGAGAGAGGGAGAAAGGATGGATATATCATTCAGTTCGCATTGCCCTACAACCTTACTGACCCGAATCCATTTTATAATTCAGCATGATCAACAGACTGTCACTTCACACACACATACACACACACACACACAGAGACACACACACGCAGGCAGGCACGCACACACATGCACACACACACACACACCGATTTATAATCCCAGTGCCCTCTGAACCTATTTTACAATTCAATTTTAATATCATAAACACACACACACACACACACACACACACACACACACACACACACACACACACACACACACACCAGTAGTATAACCTCTTTGGCCTTTAGATCTATTTCCCAAGTCCATGTGATCTAAACACACATACACATACACACATGCGCACACACACACACACAAACACACATACACACACACACAAAGGGACAGTCTGCCACTTCACTTTTCCCTAGATTTCATGAACACACACACATACAGTATATATTTTCTTCCACCTTCATTCAATGTATTCAACATTATTCATCTTCTCTAAAGGACATGTAGTCTGCTTATTAAATATTTGCGAATGTGAACACACACACACACATACAATATATGCTTTTACAGCAATACACACAGAAACACACAAACACAGACGCTTGCAGAAACACACACACAAACACACACGCTCTCTCACCCCTAAATACACTAAGGTCAGTAATCCCCCTGCCCCTTGAACCTACTTTACATTTTAATATTAATATTACACTCACACAAACACACACACACACACACACACACACACACACACACACATTTATTCATCCATCACTCATGCATCAGAGACATTTGGTACAACGGCGAGAGTGTTCGTGTCCCTCCGAAGGGACCTCGTGTTCTGATTCATCTAGTGTGTGACCTGACATGAAAGACACTCATGGACTCAGAGGACACGCGCACGCACACACACACACGTACACACGTACACACGTACACACACACACACACACACACACACACACACACACACACACGCACACACACGCACACACGCACACACACCTTTCCACACTCTGCAAACATTAATATACACGTACACACACACGTACACACACACACCTTTCCACACTCTGCAAATATTAATATACGCATACACACACACACACATTTGCACATTTTGCATACATTAATACACACACACACACACACACACACACACACACACACACACACACACACACACACACACACACAGACAAACACCTTTGCACACATTAATATACACAGACACACCTACACACACAGACACATACATACACACACACACACCTTTGCACATTTGGCACACATTAATATACACAGACACACATACAGTACACACACATACACATACAAACACATACACACACACACACACACACACACACACAGACACACACCTTTGCACACATTAATATACACAGACACACATACACACACATACACACACATACACACACACACACCTTTGCACACGTTAATATACACACACACACATACACACACACACAGACAGACACACACCTTTGCACACATTAATATACACAGACACACACACACACACACACACACACACACACAGACACACACAGACAGACACCTTTGCACACATTAATATACACAGACACACATACACACACACACACACACATATACACACACACACACACACCTTGGAACACATTAATATAGACAGACACACATACACACACACACACACACCTTTGCACACATTAATATACACAGACACACATACACACACACAGACAGACACACATCTTTGCACATTAATATACACAGACACACATACACACACACACACACACACACACACACACCTTTGCACACATTAATATACACAGACACACCTTTACTGACCCCAACAGGCCCCCATAATCTCTCTGCCCTCTGAACCCACTCTACGCTTCAATATTAATATCACAGGCACACACACACACACACACACACATTCACAAACCCACACACGCTCTAAAAGACACACACGCATTCACAAACCCACATACACACAAACACACATTCACAAAACCACACGCACACCCACACACTTTCACAACCCCCACACACAAACATACATCCACAAACACACACGTACACACAAACACACACATTCACATACCCACGCACACAAATACAAATTAGAAACACACACAGACATGGATCCACACTGTAGTGTAACCTTGTGCCTTCACAATGTATTCTGGGGGCCCAGGCGCTCAACACACAGTCACTTGTATAACACACACACACACACACACACACACACACACACACACACACACACACACTGCTTGCCACTCGATTCGCCCTGTGCCTGGGCCTGCTTTACAATTCAATGGGAGCATGCAGAGGACACCGGCGGTGCAACCGCACATAGTGCAAACACACACACACACACACACACACACACACACACACACACATTCACATGCACACAGCGCAAACACACACACATGCTTAAACACACACACACACCTCACACACACACACACCTCACACACACACACACACACACATTCACATGCACACAGCGCAAACACACACACACACGCAAACACACACACATGCTTAAACACACACACATGCTTAAACACACACACACACCTCACACACACACACACACACACACCTCACACACACACACACACACACACACACACACACACACACACACACAGACACACGTCCTGCATTGCTTTTACTTCAGTCATGGTGGAAGAGTGTGTGATGTAGTGTAATGTAGTGTGGTGCAGTGTGGTGTAGAGTGTGTGGTCCACAGGTCCCATTATAGCGAATGTGTGAATAACGCATGTCAATAAACATGCACGCCTACACACACATACTGTACACACACAAATAAACACACACAAATATGCACACACACACACACACACAAACAAACACATACGCACACACACACATGCATACATACACTGTACAGGTAAACAAGCAAAGAGTTTTCTTCTTTTCCTCTCTCACTCTTACACATACACACACACACACACACACACACACACACACACACACACACACCACCACCACCAAGAGGGCAAACACCCTCCAAGCGCTCTGGTGGGCCTTGTCTGTCTTTCTCTCCCCCTCTTCCATTCTTTCCCCCTCTCTCTCTTTCTCTTCCTGTGCCGCTCTCTTCCTCCATCCCTCTGTCTCGCTCTTTCTCTCTTTCTGTCTCTTTCTCACTCTCTCTCTCTCTGTACTGCTCTGTTTCTCCTCCATTCCTTTCTCTCTCTTCTCTTTCTTCGCTCTCCCTCTTTCTCTCCTCCTTTACTGCGCTCTTCCTCCATCTCTTCCTCTCTCTCTCTCTCTCTCTGTACTGCTCTGTTTCTCCTCCATCCCTCTCTCTGTCTCTTTCTCTCTCTCTCTCTCTCTCTCTCTCTCTCTCTCTCTCTCTCTCTCTCTCTCTCTCTCTTTCTCTCTCTTCCTGGACTGCTCTCTTCCTCCATCCCTCTCTCTCTATCTCTCCTTCCCTCACTCTGTCTCTCCCCTAGCACTCTCTCCGTCTTCCTGTACTGCTCTTATTCCATCCCTCTTTCTCTCTCTCTCTCTCTCTCTCTCTCTCTTTCTCTCTATCTCTCTCTCTCTTTGTCTCTCTCTCTCCCCTAGCCCTCTCTCTGCTTCTCTCTCTCTCTCTTTCTCTCTCTCTCTCTGTCTTTCTCTCTCCCCTAGCCCTCTCTCTGCTTCTCTCTTTCTCTCTCTCTCTCTGTCTCTCTCTGTCTCTCTCTCTCCCCTAGCCCTCTCTGCTTCTCTCTCTCTCTCTTTCTCTCTCTCTCTCTGTCTCTCTCTCTCCTCTAGCCCTCTCTCTGCTTCTCTCTCTGCTTCTCTCTCTCTCTCTTTCTCTCTCTCTCTCTGTCTCTCTCTCTCCTCTAGCCCTCTCTCTGCTTCTCTCTCTCTCTCTCTCTCTCTGTCTCTCTCTCTCCTCTAGCCCTCTCTCTGCTTCTCTCACTGGCTCCCCCTGCGTCACATTGCACTTTCCTAATGGGATTTGGCATCCCATATCAAGACTGTTTATGGGCTAATTCATCCAGGCACCCAGACAAAGGCCTGGATTCTTTACAGAACTAATTGAATTAGTCCCTTAACTGAGGCCTCTTATGCGGCAGGAATGCATTATCTTTCCCGTCGGCCTCCCCAGCACCGTCGCACCCCCCAACCACCCACCCACCCACTCCAGACACGTAATCTTACGTGGACCTCCGACAGAAAAGGAGCCTGTACGTGCTTGTTAGGTTGCTAATATAGCACAACACCCCTCATTTCAGATTTGGAACTATGAGTGTGTGTGTGTGTGTGTGTGTGTGTGTGTGTGTGTGTGTGTGTGTGTGTGTGTGTGTGTGTGTGTGTGTGTGTGTGTGTGTGTGTGTGTGTGTGTGTGTGTGCGTGTGTGTGTGTGTGTGTATTTGTATGTCTGGGTTGTGTGTGTGTGTCTGTATGTACATATACATGTGTGTGTGTGTGTGTGTGTGTGCGTGTCCATGTGTGTGTGTGTTTTGTGTGTCTGTATGTACATTTGCATGTGTGTTTCTGTGTGTGGTTTGTGTGTCTGTATGTACATTTGCATGAGTGTGTGTGTGTGTCTTTGCTCAGTTAGGTACATCTTCTGGTTGCATCAGAGCAGTGTTTTCCCCTGTGACTGCTGGCACATCAGAAGAGACACTCTTCTATATCAAGGTCACAAGGTTCAAATACTGTTTGTATTTCTGTGTTGTGTGTGTGTGCGTTTGTGTGTGTGTATGTAATAGTATGTCTGTGCTGTGTGTGTGTATGTGTGTGTGTTTTGTGTGTCTGTATGTACATTTGCATGTGTGTGTGTGTGTGTACGTAATAGTATGTCTGTGTTGTGTGTGTGTGTTGTGTGTGTCTGTATGTACATTTGCATGTGTGTGTGTGTGTATATGTGTGTGTGTACGTAATAGTATGTCTGTGTTTTGTGTGTGTGTTTTGTGTGTTTATATGTACATTTGCATGTGTGTGTGTGTGAGTGTGTGTCTGTGTCTGTGTGTGTGTCTTTGCTCAGTTAGGTACATCTTCTGGCTGCATCAGAGCAGTGTTTTCCCCTGTGACTGCTGGCACATCAAGAGAGACACTCTTCTGTCAAGATATCAAGGTCACAAGGTTCAAATCCTACAAAAGCGCCACGGCTGATAAAAAAAGACTTACGGGGCATTTGCTACATTGTATTTCGGTGCCTCATGGGACGAGAGCATTTCCTAAGTGCACACCTCACACAATCCCTAGCATATCCATCCAATCACGCATGGCCCCCTTTTTATGAATTCCATTCAGTTCCCCTCACCCTCTTTTCATAAAAACACTGGGTGTCATTACTGTGTGTGTGTGTGTGTGTGCGTGTGTGCGTGCGTGTGTGTGTGTGTGTGTGTGTGTGTGTGTGTGTATACAAGCACCACGGCAGGCAGGCACGGCTTATCCGCTTTGTCTGTCAGAGGCGGCGGTGGGCTGTGTGACACACACACACACACACACACACACACACACACACACACACACACACACACACACACACACACACACACACACACACACACACACACACACACAGGGCAGGCTGCAATTTTCCAAATAACATCCGAAAAGAAGACCAGCTTGCTTGCTCCTCTACTCAGCACACATACCACACACACACACAATGCACAAGGGTAAGAAGTCAAAAGCAACCCCAACACACATATTCTCTCTCCCCCTCTCTCTCTCATTCTCTCTCCCTCTCTCGTTCTCTCCCTCTCTCTCTCGTTCCCTCTCTAGCCGTCATAATCTCTTTGGAGTAGGATGTCAGTGCTGAGCTGTGTGGGGAATGCTAAGGTGAGCTTCTCTTCTTCTCCTCCTCCACCACCTCCACCTCCTCCATCACCTCCTCTATCACCACCTCCTCCTCCACCTCCTCTGCTGCTGCTGATGCTGCTGCAGCTGCCTTTATCTCAGGCCTGAGCTGATTGTGACGGAGCAGATGCATTATTAAGTGCGCGCCTCTGAAGAGGCTCCTCCACTCCTCGGGCCCCCCAGGCCATAGCCTTTGATGAGCACCGCAAACATGCTTAGGCTGTGCTGGAAAGAGAGGAGGAGAGTCAATGAGAAACAGAGAGACAGAGAGGGAGAGACAGAGAGACAGAGAGAGAGAAAGCGAAAGAGAGAGAGAGAGACATGGTTAAGCTGTGGTAGAAGTAAAGAAAGAGGGAGTAAATGAGTGAGTGAGTGAGTGAGTGAGTGAGTGAGTGAGTGAGTGTGAGTGAGTGAGTGAGTGAGTGAGGGAGTGAGTGAGGGAAAGAGAGCGAAAGAGAGAGAGAGAGAGAGAGAGAGAAACATGCTTAGGCTGTGCTGGAAAGAGAGGAGGAGAGTCAGTGAGAAAGAGAGGAGGAGAGTCAGTGATGAAG
>CM050220.1:17253423-17263423 GCA_027475355.1 Coilia nasus | reverse complement strand
CAATTTCCACGTTAAAGTTTGAAAAAAAAAAAAAAAAAAATGGCGCCAATAAAACCCTGAATATTTAAAAATACTGCTGCTCTGGACAAGGAAGCAGAAGCCATGTCTTGATAGAGAGGGAGTGACAGTCAGAACGAGAGAAAGAAAGAGAATTTTTTAAAAAGAGAGAGCGAGAGACCCACTGTGTGTGCTTCTGTTTTTACGCCGGTCTCTGCTGAGGGTGGGGGAGAGGGTGGAGGGGTGGTAAGGGGGGGGGGGGGGGGGGGCAGGTCTATTTTGCATGTTGCATCTCCAAGCCCCCCAGGCCCCTGAAGGTCACCTCATCCGCCGCCAGGAGTCCGCAATTTAATCACGCACCTTTGATGTAATTCTTTTGTATCGTCTCTCCGAGGGAGAAAAGAGGGGTCTCCGAATATTTCCAATTATTGGGAATATGTCAGGCTGACCAGCAGTAATTAAGGCCCTAATCGGCCCGGCCGAATGCATGCAGGAATCCTCATCAGCCCTTCATTAAGACCCCCACCTGCCCCCACAGGGCCTTCTTTCTGTCTGTCTGTCTGTCTGTCTGTCTGTCTGTCTGTCTGTCTGTCTGTCTGTCTGTCTGTCTGTCTATACTTTGTGCTGCGCTGGTCAATTCACCACACACTCTCTCTTTCTCCACCAGAAGCACCACATCCTCTAACCCAAAAGGCCATTTACCCTACTCATTTGTTTCACAGATGTCTGCTCTCAACTGAAATGCTCAAAGAATATTCTAGAGGCTGACCAACTGGTATTGCTTTTCTCCTGAGAGGACTACAACAAAAGGTGCGGTTTGAAGCCAATTACAGGCTTGATGGCTCAGTTTCTGAAGAGGGCTCTTTTGCAGAAGCTCTTAGAGGGATGTTCCTGGACAGTCAGCTTCGCACCTATTTTCAGCCAAAAAAGACAAGCGTCAAACAAGACAGAATCTTACTTGCCTGCAGTGAGATGTCCGCATGAGTAAGCTTCTGAGTAAAACATTTTTTTTGCTTAAAAGGATATCAAACCTTGAAGTGTCTATTTTTATGACAGTATGTGTGTGTGTACAACTTGATGTGAAATGCTCTGAAAGGCTCTAAAAAATCTTTTCAAAATGGCTGTGGTCTTTCCCTGGCATGTAATTTATGTTAAGCCTGACATTATAACATTTACCTACAGTCACTAAACAAACCAAGATAGGGCGCGGGAGTGGGTTTCAGAGCAGAAAGATAGAGTCGGCCATATATTTATCCGGTCTATGAGTATTAATAGAATGCATACATAATGTAGATAAAGAAATAGCAGAATGACAGATGTTGTACGTCTGCGATATCTCAAATGCTGAAAAAAAACGTGGTGTGGATTTGTAAATATTCTGTATATAGGCCACTGGTGTCAGATTCATTGTCCACATGAAACTGGTTACAGGAACATATAACATTTACTGGGCAGGTATTCTAGCGCAGCCAACATTCAGACACTTTTTTTTAATGGCAAAGTGTGTTGAGGCTTGATATCGTATATCGACTAGCGAGGAAAGATTCACAACATTCATACGGTTGGTTACAGGAGCATAAAATGGCGAAATGGCCGAGTGTGGGTTTTTTGGTTCGGGCAAGGAGAGAGGCTGACAACCACGAAGCTCACACATATGCTATGCCCACACACACACTTTCTCCCTCTCTCTCTCTGTTTTTCACACACACAGATACATTCTCACACACAACACACACACACACATTTTCTGTCTTTCTCTCTCTCTTTCTCTCTCACACACACCACACACTCTTTCACACAGATACATTCAGACACACACACACATTCTCTCTCTCTCACACACACACACACACATTTTCTCTCTTTCTCTCTCTCTTTCTCTCTCACACACACCACACACTCTTTCACACAGATACATTCAGACACACACACACACACACACACTCACACACAGATACATTCTCTCTCTCTCACACACACACACACACATTTTCTCTCTTTCTCTCTCTCTTTCTCTCTCACACACACCACACACTCTTTCACACAGATACATTCAGACACACACACACACTCACACTCACACACAGATACATTCTCTCTCTCACACACACACACACACACATTTTCTCTCTTTCTCTCTCTCTTTCTCTCTCACACACACCACACACTCTTTCACACAGATACATTCAGACACACACACACACTCACACTCACACACAGATACATTCTCTCTCACACACACACACACACACACACACATTTTCTCTCTTTCTCTCTCTCTTTCTCTCTCACACACACCACACACTCTTTCACACAGATACATTCAGACACACACACACACTCACACACAGATACATTCTCTCTCTCTCTCACACACACACACACACACACACGCTTTCTCTCTTTCTCTCTCACACACACCACACATACACACTTTTACACAGACACATTCAGACACACACACACACACACTCACACACAGATACATTCTCTCTCTCTCACACACACACACACACATTTTCTCTCTTTCTCTCTCTCTTTCTCTCTCACACACACCACACACACACTTTTACACAGATACATTCAAACACACACACACACACACACTCACACACAGATACAATCTCTCTCTCTCACACACACACATTTTCTCTCTTTCTCTCTCTCTTTCTGTCTCACACACACCACACACACACACACACACACTTTTACACACACACAGGCTGTGCTGGCAGGGTGGCGTAATGGTGTCCTTCTCCGCTCTGGAGCTCCATGCATTATGCAGGATCGCCTTTCCAATCCACTTCCTCCTGCGCCCGCGCTGTAAAAATAGATCAGTGGACCATGCAAGCTTCAGTTCATTATTTTATCATGTGTCTCTCCCACTTCTCTCTTTCTCTCACAAGTCCGCACTCTCACTCGATCCCTTTTCCGACCGCACAGGCTCACACGCAGACATACACACACACACACACACACACACGCAGAGATACACACAGACATATACACACACACGCACGCACAGTGAGGATATACCATTTAGCTCATTATCTACACTTAGCCTTATTCCTAGAAGATAGACTGAGGGCTAGGAGACAATGAATAGTGTGTGTGTGTGCGTGTGCGTGTGTGTGTGTGTGTGTGTCTGTGTTTATCTTTGAATGTGTCTGTATGTGTATGTGTTAGTATATGCATGTGTGTGTGTGCGCGCGCGCGTGTGTGTGTGTGTGTGTGTCTGTGTTTATCTTTGAATGTGTCTGTATGTGTATGTGTTAGTATATGCATGTGTGTGTGTGCGCGTGTGTGTGTGTGTGTGTGTGTGTGTGTGTGTGTGTGTGTGTGTGCGCGTGTTGAATGTGTGTGTGTCTGTTTTGGTCATGTGTAACGTGTGATGTCTGCCACACACAAGGTCCTTGCCAGCATGCAGTGATTTGATGCGACAATGCGGAGTAAGTACTGACAAGCATCCAACACCAGAGCCGTTCAGCTCTGCAGCTCATGCATGGGGGAAGGCATGGCAAAATAACACAGTTGATTTGTTCCGAAGCACAAAGCGCAAATTCCCTACCTACCTACCTACCTACCTATCCGAGCTCACACATTCTTCGTTATGTAGCACTGTGGAGGGGAGAAGAAAGGAAAGGCGAAAAAAAAGATGAGGGTTTTATAGCAGACAGAAGAGATTGCAAAGAGCTGGTTCTGTGCCGACGGCAAACCAACCACTCACACTAGACGGTCTGCTCAGGTTTCTTACGGCCCAGGGAGGTGAGAAGGGAGAAGAAGACACTGTTGTGATTGGTGTATCTGAGAGATGAACTGTAGCCAAGCTGGTCTAGTTCTTTCTCTCTCTCTCTGTCTCTCTCTCTCTCATTCTCTCTCTCTCTCTGTCTCTCTCTGTCTCTCTCACACACACACACACAAACACACACACACACAAACACACTCTCGCTGTGTGTCTTTGCCCAGTGGGTCAGGTAGTATAAGAAGGGTAGACCCAGTTTGTGCAGACATGTCTGCCTCATATTCTAATTGTGTGTGTTTGTGTGCGGATGCACGCGCGCACATGTGTGTATGTGTGCGTGTATGTGTGCGTGTATGTGTGTTACAGACTGTGGAACAAAATGCAGTCAGGAGAAAAATGTCCTCTGTCGGGGACATTCGCACAGAAATGTCTGAAGGATGCTGCCTTGTAGTCTTCAGCTGTGCCTGCCTGTTTTTTTTCCCCTCTCAAGGTCAATCACTGCCTTTGTGTGTGTGTGTGTGTGTGTGTGTGTGTGTGTGTGTGTGTGTGTGCTGGCGCATGTGTGTGTCTCTAAAACAAGTGACCTTCCTCATAAAGATCATTGTCATATATTGGTCAGGACTACTATTTCCCCAGGGGGATTGCAACACCAGCTGCCAAAGCTCAGGGTCAATTCCCGGCACGGTTTGTGTCATGATTTAAAAAGGGGGCTAAAAAAGCAGATTTTATGACTTGTGTCAGCAGAGCGCTATTAAACAGATAAAACAGAAGATATGGGCGTCTCGAGGATTCTCAAAATGTTGCCTGAACAAGCTATAAACGCTCCAAGGAGGACGCTGGCTGCTGGCACGTTACCTTACCTTCAAAAAGCACGTTCGCCTCTGTTAAGCAATAACGGGGATATTCAATTCTGCACTTTCTTCGCCAGCCAAAAAAAAAAAAAAGGTCTAGGTGTAATTGGAACACGAATGACCCCTACTGGAAGCAAATATTCAACAAATCGGTACAAGTCCCTAATTTCTTGCAGCTTTTGGTAAATGCCCACAAGAAATATCACAATCGATGTGTGAAAAGGAAGATAGCGGGAGATTCTGCGTAGAGGAAAATCTGATAAAAAAAAGTGATAATCCCTCCAAAAGAAGTGTCCTTCTGCTTCATTCTCCTATCAGAACGAAGGCTGGGCTTTGCCAGTTACTTTGGTTTCACTTACCCGATTTGGAATAAAGTCACGAACTTGGTGTAACCAAAACGACCTCAAAATAGACAACTATCACGTAGCTTTGAGGTCAGGTATCTTGTATGTTGTTATATTGTTAAACAAAAAGACACTAAATGAAAAGCAGAACTAAATTTGATTCAACCAAATTCATATTTGCCAGATTATTTTGTGTTTTTTAGTCACATTACTACAATTTACATCCATAACCTACTACCCTTAACCTAGATCTGGTAATCATACAATTAGTGTGCACTGGCCCTGTCTCTCATAACGCGCTCAGGGGTTGCACTGCCCCCTGGTGTTAAACGACCGTAAAGCCCCCTCCTCCTGACGCTCACCTTCCGTACTCGTTCCTTCAGAAAGTAGGCCAGTAAAACCTTTGCCTGTCTCTAGTGTCCAGTCTCCACATGGTGTTCCTGTTGCAGCCAGACAGCATCCTTAATCACACAATCCCTTTATAAAAATGCAGCTCTTCTGCAATGCCCTACCTGACACGTATAATGGCAAATGGCTATTCAGGCAGGAACATCAGGTCATTTCAAATGTGTACAACCAGTAGTCACATCCATGTAAATTTTCTCCCCCTCACTTTTCAGCAGCAGAATTTCATTAACCTCTCACAAGCCCTAATGGAAATGAAGACACTACGGCATTTTTTTTTGTCTCCAACAGTTTTCATCTTTTATACAATCAGTGGTGACATAAGGAGAAACAGCCTTGCATAGAGTGGAGCATGTGCAGTGACAGGCCTCACCCAGGTCCAATCAGATGAGTAGCAGGAGCCGGAGACACAGAGGCCGTCCAATCACGTACAGAAAAAGTGTGGGGGCGTCAGGGACTGTGTCCCAGTAAAAAATAAATACATACAGCAAAGGTGGGAGTATTTAGAAAAAGAGTTACACAGGTGCAGAAAACTATCCTTTGACAAAAATGGTGTCTGCACAGCCCCAGTCGCTCTCCTGCCCGTACAAACAAATTTGAGATCAAATAACCGCCTCTGATGACAATAAATTGTAAGTGGTTACAAGTTACAAATGGTTTTTCAATCGTTCAAATTTTGAACAGACTCTTTGTACAAAGTCACGGTCAAAAAGAGAAAAACAAATGTTCCATTCGAGTCCATTATGTTAAAACAGGCCTAGGGTTGGGGCCCCATCATACTGCCACATGACTCAAATGTGTTTTTTTAAAAGCATTAAGTGGCCTTCTGTACCGTCAGTGCCCAGTGAGTGCTGGGTATCGTTTAGCTAAAAGCTTTGAGTTGATGGGCAGGCAGTGAAAATACAAATGCGGAGTGCACTGGTACTGTGGTACTGGATATGACTGGACACTGCTCGTGAGGCTGATGCCTTTGGTACATTCAGTTCAACATCTACACAGGCATAGCAGACAGGAAAGAGAGTGACAATAGAAAGAAAGAAAGAAAGAAAGAAAGAAAGAAAGAAAGAAAGAAAGAAAGAAAGAAAGAAAGAAAGAAAGAAAGAAAGAAAGAAAGAAAGAAAGAAACAGAAGAAGAGAGACTGTGTTTGTGTGTGTGTATGTATGTGAGTGTGAGAGAGTGAGCGAGAGAGAGAGAGAGAGAGAGAGAGAGAAAGGGAGAGTTATCAAACACTTTACTAAGTAAACTAGGGCCACTTGAGGTTACACACTGTCCTTTCTCTGACATTGTGGAGCGTGACATTACACTGACATGTCTTACATTCTGACAAACTGGTTACAAAAGTGCCATGGTTTACATTCCAGACAGCTGAAGACGTAAAAAGCTGTAATTTGTTGACTCTACACTCCTGGACAAAAGAAAAAAAAAGCAGGTCAGGCTTGTGTAAAATGCTGCATTCTACCTACAGTCTCATGTACACAAAGTCTAGGCTCCAAAAGAAGAAAAAAAAAGACCTGCATTGTGCTGCCTGTTTATGATGCCAGAAATACTGCCACGTAAGCGTAGGGGCTTTCTAAAGCCTTGACCGACCCTGGAGACACAGGTGTGCATGCCTCAGGTGTTATAAGATATGGTGTATCCAGGAAGCAGAATGAGTTTTGCAGAGGTGAGCAATTCAGCTGCTTCAAAAGGCTGAAAGCCCTGCCGTGTTTTTGGTTCTAGCTGAGCACATAACAGTGTTATGATGAGCCTCTGATGTTATGAATTAGCTCACCTTTGCCTGCCCTCGAGCTGCGCTAATTGGAATCAGATGGTTTTGAGAATGGTTGGATCAACCAAAGATTCTAGAGTGTTCTAGAATCTTTCATTGCAATAAGTATGTGGTATTGGGTTTTCCTCAGTTAGCTAACCCAATTTTCTCACTCGTGTTTTGAAAAAGTTCCCATATGTTCCCTACATATGAATAATCTAGACCTGTACATGATTGAAGAGGAAACTGGTATGGAAAAAAATAAATAGCTCCTTCAATAGGTCCTTCACTGAACATGAATGAGTCATATTCCTGGTGTAACATGACATGCTATAGTATGATCAAATGCATCTGAGGAGGACCCGTTGGATAGTGCAACTGGGGGCATAGCCTCCCAGATAAGACAACCATGTAAATGGGCCAGGAGATGACTTGCTAGATCTAGATCTGCTTGGCCCTCATGTCCATGAGATATCCGAACAACGATTGGTGAAAAGTCAGTGTACATGGTATCTCCAGCTAGGATAAGGAGATTGAAATGCAATGATATTCAATGTGTGTGTGTGTGTGTGTGTGTGTGTGTGTGACTGTCCCATGTATTAGAGAACAGGTTACTTTCTAAAATATCTTTGCTCCAGATTTGAAAAAAAAAAAGACATACTAGTTGTTGGTTACCATGCATTTGTAACTCTGTGTATTGGTGTTTGTGTGTGTGTGTGTGTGTGTGTGTGTGTGTGTGTGTGCTTATGTGACACGTGGTGCCCAGTGCTCCAACTATAAACATACATGTACTGGTGTCATACTTCAACAATGTTTTCACAAACCTGATAGACCACAACAAATTCTGCATTGCAGACACTGAAGTCTACCAGCATGAAAAAAACAAAATAAAATGAATGACTTAAAAACCATACTTCACAAAGTAAAACTATGTTGATAATGAGCATCTTTAAAACAACATTACACATTAATAATTATAACGGTGAAAAAGCCAGCCTTTATATAACATGAGAAAGATCAGATCAGATGTCAAAAGATGAGAAAATGGTGATGAGTTAACCAGATATGAAAGTTCGGTTGTTTTGGTCTCACTGGAGTTTCTTCTTTGTTTTCCCCATGTAAGCAAAAGCCACTACAAGAAAGCTGTTATCAAGTGACAATATCACGTTGTACTGTACATTCACATGATGATGCCGCTGTGTTTTGGTACAAAAAAAGGAGTTTTTTGGGTTCGTATAGAAAGATAGAAGAGCTCTCACCGAGTCTGTTGTGTGAGAATTTTACACACAAATCTTCGCTTGGTGTAAAACTTCAGTTTTTTTACAAGCTTTCCAGAGACCGAAGATCACGTTTTTCCCAACTGAAAGTCTCTTCAGTCTCTTCCTTCATTTAGCCAATCACTGGCTTAATTCCTCCTGTGGTGCAGTTCACCGCATTCCGTCTTGCCCGTTCCTTTGTATCGTTACAAAAACAGGGCATCGCACCACATCTGTCCTTCGGTGAGAGTGTCATGGATCTATTCTCAGTTCCCATCACATGTCCAGCATAGCAGGAGCGGGTTACCCCCATATTTTTTGACGTTCTGAAAACACTCAGGTCCTGAACCTCCTTGTTTTTCGGGAACTCGCCTCTTGCACTTCATTCCCCTCCAGGCACAAGGTTGGAGAAAAGGGGGTGATGTGTGGGGCACATGTGTGGGAGTGTGCATGCATGTGTGTGTGTGTGTGTGTTTGTGCGTCTTGTGATCGTAAACTTCTCTACGGTGAGGATGTGAGCGGTCGGTGCCGTGTTACCTGACGGTGTTGACTGGCTTGTCTCAGTAGGTACTTCACCTGCCTTCTCAATCCAATGGTGGATCAAAGAACAGGCCCCTATGGAGTCCCTTCAGTCAGTTTTACACCTTCCGAGAGGTGAGAGGGAGGGAGAGTGACAGAAAGAGAGAGAGAGACAGAGAGAGAGAGAGAGAGAGAGAGAGAGAGAGAGAGAGAGAGAGGAGCGGGGTTGGGGCGATGAGATTGTGAAGCCACCTGAAGCGCCAGGAGTTTTTGTGGGCTTGTTCGCCGTGGGGTCAAAAGGTCAAAGGTTACTCGAGACCAAATGTGCTGGTCTCCTCCACGGCCGTCAGCATCTTCTCGTACAGCATGGAGAACGAGGGGTACGGTGGCAGATCCAGCCGATTGAAACAGGTGTGCGCTCTGTACACAACACACACACACACACACACACACACACACACACACACACACACACACACACACACACACACACACACACACACAGGACAATGTATGCGTAAGCAAACACAGACCACACACTTGACCAGAGCAGCACAGAGACACCTACTGTGTGTAAATGGAAAGCCTCTTTTATGAACACAGAAGAGCAGAGCTTAGTATAAGTCTGTGTGGATGTAGACCAAATGGGCAATACAGGCTTTGTGTTTTAAGCTGTGCAGCCACTCAATCACTTCATCCCTTCAGACTGCGTGTGTGTCAGAGAAGTGTGTGTGTGTGTGTGTGTGTGTGTGTGTGTGTGTGTGTGTGTGTGAGTGTGTGAGTGTGTGTGTGAGTGTGTGTTTGAGTGTGTGAGTGAGAGAGAGAGATAGAGAGGGAGAGAGAGATAGAGAGAGAGATAGAGAGAGAGATAGAGAGAGAGAGAAAGCGATAGATAGATAGATAGATAGATAGATAGATAGATAGATAGATAGATAGATAGATAGATAGATAGATAGATAGATAGATAGATAGATAGATAGATAGATAGATAGATAGATAGATAGATAGATAGATAGATAGATAGATAGAGAGAGGGAGAGAGAGAGAGAGAGAGAGAGATCGAGAAAGAGAGAGACAGTACCTGGGCAGAGATGTGATTTTGCCCCACTTCTCCACACAGAAGCGCCGGGGGCCATTG
>CM050220.1:17240923-17243423 GCA_027475355.1 Coilia nasus | reverse complement strand
AGCAATAAAAATCTAACCCAGGACTGGCTAGAGACTTCATCGAGGACAAATAGATTGCAAAACCCTCTGAAACACAAAGACTTCAACTGTCGAAACCATAACCTATCTCTCCCCCTCTGAGACACAAATACAAATTCATACACCTACACACACACACACACAGACACACAAACAGACCTTAGCAGAATGACGAGGTCAGCATCGCTGGAGAGCCGAGCCAGCCCAGACGCTCCTTCGTTACGGATAAACTGCACTTTCTCCCTGTTGCCAGCAAACACATAGACACACACACACGCACGCACGCACACACACACACACACACACACACACACACACACACACACACACACACACACACACACACACAGGCACACATGTATATGAACACGCGCACACATAGACACAGACACACAGGAATGCATGCAGACACACACACACACACACACAGACACACACACAGACACACACACATACACATACACATAAATGCACGCCCACACACACACACACACTCAGGCATGCACACGCCCACACACACAAAAACCATCATCAGAGTTGTTGTGGCAAATTCTCTCAAATCCAAATCCACCATCCTCTATCAAGTCTAGCCAATGTTGAGGAAACACTGCAGTCACTACTTCTGCCTACATGTTAACTGTTGCATGACTTTTCATTAAAGATGTCTGCACGAAAGAGCAAGAGTAAAGTTAACAGATGTGACTCCATTTATACTGACTGAACCAAGCAGAGGTATTAGAAACTGTATAAATGATGACTGTAATAATGTGACGGTGATGATATGCCAGTAAAAAAATGTTTTTATGTCAATACGGTGTCAGACTGTCACATTCCTGTTAGCTACTGCTGACGTAAATGTGTCAAAAATAAAATGATTTCTTATTTTAGTGATGTGTGTATTACTATGTGACTGTCCTGATATGTTTTTGATCGCTATTGGCTGTGTGTCAGTGTCAGTTGGCCGCGGGGCTGTCTGAGTGGCTGAGAGGCGGTCTGGGTGACAAGGCGCTGTGTTTGGGCCCTCCCCCCACCACCACCCCCACCCCCACCTGAGCGAATGATTTCTGATCAGCTCCGGCTGTCTCTCTTGCAGGATCTCGAAGATGTTGGGTTGCCGTAGAAACGCCACAATCTTGTCGTTGTAGGCTAAAGTGTGAGAAGCAAATCGGGAGAGAAAGGAGAGAAGAAGAAGGTGGGGGGGGGGGGAGGGGGTGTGAAAGAGAGATAAAAAAACGAGAGGAACAGAGGTGTAGCAGAGAGCGAGAGAGAGAGAGAAAGAAAGAGAGAGAAGTGTTAGTGAGACTTCTTTTAATCATCTCGATGTGAAGCTTCTGGTGTGCTACTGAGCTTGTTTTTTTTTTTTTTTGCGTAAGATGATTCATATCTACCAAGACATTTTTCCTCTCTTCATATTTATGTGACGAGAGTCATCTGCAAAATGAAAACCTCCTGCACCCCCCTCCCCAGCGGGATGACTGCTCTTAGCTGATATTAAGCTGGTGCTGTGATGAATAACGATCATCTCCTGTGAAGGGGGTTACTCGTTTGCAGTTTGGTGCATTAACTGAGGGAGCCTCCACCCACAGAAAACTGCCAAAAGCATTAATACATGAAAAACAAAAGTGAAAAAAAAAAAAACCGGTACAGTAGAAAAAAGTGGGAAAAGACAGACTCAAGGACAAATGGAAATTTCAAGTTCTAAGTGGTACACACTAGAATATCAATGTGACCTAATATAGACCGATAAACTTTAAGTTCTCAACAAGGTGTCAGTGAAAGAGACAGTAAAGTCAAAATCAGGTCGCACTTTATTCGGGTAGTCCTACAGACAGCTCAATGCACTATCTATAACAGAACCGTCTGTTAAAACTCTGTATCTGGCATAGGCTAGAGCTTGGGTTTGATTAAGTTAATTGTCAGTAAACAATAATCAAAATAAAACTGAATTTCAACAAACCAACTGTAAAGTCTCTGTGGGGCCTACAGACAGCTCAATGCACTATCTACAGATGCTGAGACTATTAGCAAACCATCTGTTAAAACTCTCTATCTGGCATAGGTTAGGGTTAGAGCTTGGGTTTGATTAAGGTAATAATCAGCAAACATAAAAAAGTGAATTTCAACAAACTAACTGTAAAGTCTCTGTGGACAGACTATCCAAATAGAATGTCACCCAAAATCATACTGCATCTAAGTTCCTCATTCCAAAGATAGAGTTGTTACTAAGCAGCTTGTCCGTTCTCAGCTAATGTAAACATTAGCTGAAGGTAAAATTAGCTCTCAAAGTGGTAAAAATACCGATAAGACTTTCTGAGCTGTGATGCTGTAGGGATGCCTTCTCAAAGCATTGAGGCACTGATCCATGCATTGATATACTGTACTGTACTAACCATACTGTCATGATGTAAAAGTGCGTAACTTCACAACACTGACTTTGGGGGTTTTCTGCATCTTTTCAGGCACATTTCTGTGCTACAGTATA
>CM050220.1:17225923-17230923 GCA_027475355.1 Coilia nasus | reverse complement strand
GCTCATGAATGAATGAATGAATTCATCAGCACCTGGCAAGAAGAAATACTTGGCTGTGCAAAGAATTCTGTCTTTAAGACTGACCTAATTACCTCTCCGTGCATGCTGTGTGACTGTGAATAATTAGAGCTGAAGTTGGCCGAAAAAAGAACTACAAATCCCAGAATGCAACTGCATACCAGGTATGGCATGGTGCATGAGCTCGCTGTCCTCTGGGGGCATCTCTGCCGCCTGCTCGTCTGTCCTCTCGTTAGTCATCGTCCGACGGATACTCTGGTACCTGAGGGACAAGGGCAGACATGCCCAGGATGGAGGGGAAGAGGGAACGGATGATAAGTTGTGACACCTTGGCAAAATCTAACCCAGGCTGTGAAACAGTGCAAGTGTGTGTGTATATGTGTGTGTCCGTGCATGTCCATCGGTGTGTAAGTTTCATCTGTATGTGCACATGTCCATAAGTGTGTATGTGTGTGTGTTCACATGTGTCCATATGTGTGTGTGCGTGCATGTGTGTCTGTATGAGTATGTCCATCAGTGTGTGACTGTGTGTCTGTGTGTGCATGTCCATGAGTGTGTGTGTGTGTGTGTGGGTGCGTGCGCGTGCACATGTTCGCATGCATGTTCATGAGTGTGTGTGCATGTGCGTGTGTGTGTGTGTGTGTGTGTGTATGTGTGTGTGTGTGTTTATGCATGTTCATGAGTGTGTGTGTCTGCGTGCATGCGTGCACATGTTCATGGGTGTGTGTGTGTAAGAGAAAGGGAGAGGGGGAGAGGGGGAGAGGCAGAGTCCCTCACCTGCGGTTGAGCTGCTCCATCTGCTGGATGGAGTTGGAGCGCTGCAGCACCTGAGGGGCAGGGGGCGCTGTGGGACGCTGCCAGGTGGTGGTGCGGTTGACATGGTCCACATAGAAGATACGCCCGTGACTGTCTATACGCGCCTCCCAGTCTGCAACACACATACACGCACACACAGAGACAGAGAGGAGAGAGAGAGAGAGAGAGAGAGAGAGAGAGAGAGAGAGAGAGAGAGGGAGAGAGAGAAAGAGAGGAGATGTGGAGAGGGGGAGAGAAAAAGAGAGAGAGAGAGAGAGAGAGAGAGAGAGAGAGAGAGAGAGACAGAGACAGAGATAAAGAGAGAGGGGGATAGAGGGAGAGAGGGAGAAAGGAAAAAAAAGGAAAGACCAAAGGAGAGAGAAAGTGAGAGAGAGAGAGAGAGAGAGAGAGAGAGAGAGAGAGAGAGAGAGAGAGAGAGAGAGAGAGAGAGAGAGAGAGAGAGATTAGTACATGCTCTTTATCTGACAATTCAATATTGACAAAAAGGCATCATCTGAATCAGCTTCTTAATAATCTTTTACATGTCCAAGTCAAAGCCATTATTTTGAATATTTTCACCATTTGCAATACTGCCCTTTCTGTTTGAAAGTTTGGTACACTGATACACTGCTTTACAAGATAGGAAACAAGACTTATATACTTAGAAACGAGAGATTTAAGATAGGAAACAAGACTTCTATACTTAGAAATGAGAGATTTCTTATGTTTCAGGGGCATCCAGATAACTGGGGCATTCTCAGAAACAGCTGCTGACTTGTAGTAATGATTTGTGGACTTTTGTTTCTTTTTCGTAGGTACTGCAGGCCAGAAGGCAATGCAGTGCACTACATCTTCATTTTGTTATATGAGTTGTCGCATAATATAGAGAAAGAAAGAAAGAAAGAAAGAAAGAAAGAAAGAAAGAAAGAAAGAAAGAAAGAAAGAAAGAAAGAAAGAAAGAAAGAAAGAAAGAAAGAAAGAAAGAAAGAAAGAAAGAAAGACATAATGGCAAAATGGCATAATGGCATAATGACAATGAAATGTAATCAGTTAGTATTTTAGACCTGTGGACTCAGACTCATATTTTCCAGAAACCAACTGTTGTCCTGTGATGACTCATTTTCACTGAGACGTTGAAAACACACACACACACACACACACACACACACACACACACACTCACTGGGAGGCAGGGGCTCGTCCACTCTCTGGTAGCGACTGATCTCATTGCGGACCGAGGGAAGAGAGCGCACAGGCGGGTGGCCGTTCACCTGACCTCCGGCTGCTGCTGCAGTGGGAACACAGATACATAGATTCTTCAAGTTATGGGTGTGATAGAAGATGAGGAAATATAAAATGATTTAAATATTTAGTACATTTTGTCGTGTGCTTTCTACAGCCAAAAACAGCAAATGCATAAATTTCATTAAATCATCCTTATTATACTATTCCATTCTGGTGGCATTATGGATGTGACAAAAAGTCCACTTTCTGTAGAATTACCCATACACATCAATACATATACATGGGGCAGAGAGCAAGAAATAATTCTATGCCAGAAATCATCCGAACGTTTTAAAGTTATTATGACTATCTACTAGTAAATGTTAAATGTACCCTACTGCCCCATGCCTGATTTTAGGCACCATGCCTGTTTTCAGCCGTGTATACATAATGTGTAATGTGTAATGTACATAATATACATGTACAATCTCTTAAACACAACACACATATGTGCATCAGACTATATCTGCAGAAACACGCAAATACAGGTATCCCCCCACCTAAACACACAATGACACTCGCTTACAAATATTCCCACCTAGCATTAAAAATTATGCTGCAAGTAATTACACACACAAATACGCAGACAAACACATCTGCAGAAACATGTAAATACATTTACTTCCTACCTGCACACACACACACATTAACACACACGCACACAAATATTCATGCCCACACATGCTACCAATCATGTGCAGGCAAACTTTTTACATGCACACAGCCTCTATCAGACACATTTATGGGTCATTATCTTGCGCACACATGCAGTAAGTAGTACTAAAGACTAACAGGAAGTCCAAAGAGACTGCTCCTTACCTAACTCGCCGTCTGTTTCCATGGCAACCGCTCCCGATTCTGCCGTGGTCCCGCTCGCCTCGGCTGACCGCGCCTCTTCCTCTTGACTGACACTCCGAGCAGCCTGTAGGCTCCGTCTCCTCTGCCAGACCTCTTCTCCTTCCTCCTCCTCAGCATTCTCCTGTCCTGATTGGCTGGAGGCGGCAGCAGTTGCCCCTCCTCCCCCTCCTCCTCCTTCATCAGTGATGTTGACATTATTTGAGGGCGTGGTCTCGGTTGTGTCACCTCCCCTTGGTTCCTCTGAAGACTCCGCCTCCACAGATCTGTTATTGGATGCCTCTTTTGTTTGCCCCTCCCCCTCTTGCACCTTCAGTTAAAACATAAATACATTCAACATTCAAACAACACTGTTTTAAATGAAGACAAGAATTAGGACAAAAACACTGAGGCCTTTTCAGTAAAAGATGTATAAATAAAAACCTCTACATCAGCAACAGGTAAACGGGTTGTCATTCACTACTATCTAACAAGGGAAATCTGAAGCCCACATACTGCATATGTTTGGTTCGGTAAAGGTGGTTAAAACACTAAACTAAACTGCTTACTAAAATGCTTTTTTTTAAAAAATACATCCCAGTATGTCTCTATTAGAAGGATCTGTCTGTATCTCTTGAAATTTTGCTATTTATTTATTGCTTTTACCTTTGTAAAGCACATTGAACTACTCAGTAAGAGGTAAAATTGCCTTGCCTTGTCTTAATGGCCTAAAATCAAGGGAAGTAAGCCGTTATTCTCCCTCTCACCTGTGTAGTGGAGGCCACAGGCTGAGGGCCCTGAGGGGCCCCAGTGGCAGTGGCCCCTGCCTCCTCCCCTCCTCTCTCCTGCGCTCTCTCTTCTCTACTGCTCTCTCCCTCCGTCTCTACAGTCTCTCTGGTCTCTTCGGTCTCAGCTGCTGCTGCTGTGGCTGCTGCTCCGGTGTCTACTGCACCTGGTGGTGTTTCTGCTGCTGAGGCTGTGGCTGTTGCTGCTGCTGCTGCTGCCCCTGTGGAGGCTGGTTCTGTGGAGGCTGCTGCTTCAGCATTTGCACCCTCCACTGCCGTCGTCTCCCCCTGCTGGTTCTCCGTCTTCTTCGCCCCCTCGCCTTGCTCCTGTTCCGAGGAGGTGGAGGTGTGTCCTTCCGCCGCAGCTGCAGATGCATACGAAGGTGTGGGTGCAGGTGTGGTTGTAGGTGCAGCAGCGCCCCCACTGGTCAGTGGCGAGGGCTGGGCGTCGGCTCCGCTGCGCGCCGAGGCGCCCTCCTCGTCCTCGTCCGAGTCGATGTGCAGCATGGCGTTGAGCCGCGTGTCCGTGGGGAAGCTGGAGCGCAGCTTGGGCGAGGCGCCCCCCAGTGGCCTCTCCCCGGGGCCCTTGGGGGCCTCGATGGCGTCCAGGTAGTCGTTGAGGGACACCTGCCGATGCGTGTGACCTCCGGCGGCCCCCAGTTCCGCCATCTCGACCCCACCGTTGGCCCCTGCCCGAAGGTCACGTAGACGGTCGTCCTCGCCCCGGAACCCGCCGTCCCCGTTGTGGAGGAGGCCCTCGCCGTGCAGCGAGCCCTCGGAGCCCGTGGGGGAGGGGCCGTGCAGGAAGCGCGAGGCGGAGGATGGGTGGAGGACGTCCTCGTCGTCGGACGGGCTGCCCGGGGTCCCCGTTCATAGAGGAGGCCCCCAGGATGGGGCCGATGACATCTGAGGAGGACAGGGTGGGGGGTAAGGAGATTACATTACATTACATTACATTACACTTAGGTGACACTCTTATCCAGAGCCACTTACTGACAGTTACTTAGGTGCAGGGTTTCAGTTACAGTCCCTGGAGCAGTGTGGGCTTAGACGCCTTGCTCAAGCCATGGGTAGGGTGGGATTCAAACCTACAGCTCTTCAATCGCAACACCAACTTCCTAACCACTAGACCAAAGCTGCCCTAGATGGAGGGTTTGGATCATAGTTCGAATTACAGGGAGTACTGAGGGTGGTACAGTACCCCTTGATCAATACCCAGTACCCCAAAAGGATAAAAAATAGCAAGGTTGGGGGCTACCAACATAATAATGTAAGTCATGTACA
>CM050220.1:17218423-17220923 GCA_027475355.1 Coilia nasus | reverse complement strand
GCACTTCCAGACTCCATGGCTATGAGCCAAACCCATCTCATCCCTAACTCTGCCCTCTATATATCTCTTCTTTTTTTCCTCTCTCTCTCTCTCTCTCACACACACAAAACACACACACACACACACACACACTCTCTCTCTCTCTCTCTCACACACACACACTCTCTCTCTCTCACACACACACAAACACACAATGGCATTCTTTGTGGCTATGGGAGTCATAAGTACTCAGGGGCTAGCAACAGGGCTAAGTAATTAGGGATGACCTTGACTGTGAGTGAGGGAATGAGAGTGTGTGTGTGTGTGTGTGTGTGTGTGTGTGTGTGTGTGTGTGTGTGTGTGTGGAAGTGAGGGAGAGTGAGAGAGGGAACTAGGAAACAGAGAGAGGAAGAGAGATCAAGAGAGAGGGAGAGAATGAAATGGAGAGAGAGGGAGAGAGGAAGGGAGGACAGTGGAGAGTGTGTGAGAGAGGGGGAAAAAGGGGGAATGAGAAAAGAGAGGGAGAGCGAGATAAAAGGCAGCCAATGACACGGTGTCTCTGCACCAATGCACAGCTGACTCAGCTTCTTTCCTTTCTTTCAGTTCTCTGTCCTCTCCGTCCCTCTTTTTTCTCTCTCTCTCCCTCATGCTCTTTTACACACACACACACACACACACACACACACACACACACACACACACTGACACCGTCGCAGGTCACAGCCTGGCTGTTTTCAGCTTCACTAAGCGTCAAAAGAGTGGTCCATTTTGCCTCCTCCCACCTCTCTCTCTCTCTATCTCTCTCTTTCACTCACTCACTCACTCACTCTCTCCCCTCCATCTATCTCTCTCTCTCATGTCAGTAACAAAATGGACTTCGCTCCTTCCAGGAATATCGGTGTAAATGAAGAGACCTTTCACAAATCTCTCTCCTCATGCAAACACCTGTCCCCTTCAATCCCACTCCATTTGACCTTTGATCTCCCCCCAAATGGATAGTTTCATCACCACCAAACCATATCCAGGCGTGCCTAAACAGGCTGTCAAAGCTCCTGTTATCAAAGCCCCTGGACTGAGAGCTTCTAGTGGTCTTACAAGGTAAACAGCTTCAATAAATGTCTAAGTTGGAGAGTCTTGCTAAGGCATGTTTCATAATAAAAGACAGACCTAATAAGCTATGTCAGTTTATCTTCTATAGTAACTTAGCACGCTAAACCATGATTGAGCTCTTTTCCCATTTTACTGGCACACTAATGCATGTCACTGTAAGATGTGATCTGAAGTTCCTGTAGACCTGATGACAGCCACTGGCTTTACACACACAGGTAGGCATGATACTCCATTTGTCCCCTCAAGAACTAGCGCAAGGAATTTGTGAGGTTGTGTCCTGTGTATTGCAAAACATGACACCTGAAACAATACACCTAGACATCTAGACCAAGAAAATCGGTCAGTTCTTTCTGCCGAGTATTGAATTTTGTCTGATAGCTTGTGGCACAATGAACAGGGGAGATGTGTCCCCAATCAATAATAATATGAGTACTCGATGATCAGCTCTGTGAGCTCGCTCTACAAAAATGTGTCACTAAAAAGTCACATGTCATGGTATAATGCTTACTGGTACTGTCCCTGGCCAGGCAAGTGCAGCCATTGTACCACTGCTCAATGTTGTAGTTCGCTACTGTACTACATCAGGAAAGCTCTACTGTTCCCCTACTGTCTCTTGACTACTATACCCAAACCGCTCACACAGTCAAACCTTCCCTTTCAGACCTCACTGACATGAATCTAAACTGAATTTTTAATTAAAATTAACATTAGCATTTAAGACCATAATTGAAGTCTTGTTACAGTTGTACAATCCTTTAGGCTTTACCTTTGCTGTCATAAGAATTAGAACAGGTATTAGATAGAATACTGTGTAGGACAGTGGCATTTTTTCAGAATCGGCAGGTATCGCAGGAAATACCCAGCCCTAGTTCAAATGCAAGACACAAGACAGTAGTTGGAGAACTGGTAACTTTTCACTGTAACACTGTGGCTAAGAACAAGAGGGTTGTTGCTGCTACTGCTGCTATCTCACACCCACCGATCTGGTAGAGCCCGATCCAGTCCGTGGCGTCCACCTCCTCCTTGATGTCCCAGGAGATGACCAGGTTGTTGCCGCGGCCCAGCGTGAACTGGTAGGTGGAGGCCGTCAGCGAGGAGCGGCTCTCCGACGTCACCAGGTCCGTGTCGCTGTTGGCCCGCTGCAGGCCCAGCGGCGGGGGGAGCCGAGTCGACGGAGCTGGAACGCGAACCTCCACCTCCCCCTCCTCCACCTCCACCTCCGCCATGGACGGAGAGGGTGCGCAGGTTCTCGGGGCTGAGGGTGTAGCGCATGTGTGGGCTCCGTCTCCGCACCACCAGCAGGTGCTCGCGGGCCGTGGTGGTCATGGCGGCGGGGGGCGGGTGGTGCGTGTGGTGGTGGTGTGGGTGTGGGTGTGGGTGGGGATGTGGGTGAGGGTGGGGATGAGGGTGG
>CM050220.1:17138423-17213423 GCA_027475355.1 Coilia nasus | reverse complement strand
AAAGAAAGAAAGAGAACAAAAAAGACTACCAAGTAAAATGAAAATAGATACCAAGTTGTGAGAGAGAGATAGAGAAATAGAAAGAGATAGAGACAGACGGAAAGAGAGAGAGAACGAGAGAACGAGAGAACTCGATAGCAACACTTGAGGGAAACATGAAAACGGATAGCAGCGCGGCGAGCTTGTGCATGATGCGAGCTCATGCAGTGCTTAGCTTAGCGGAGGGCCCCTCTGGAGCGGCATGGCCTTATGTAAGCAGCAGCCTTCTGGCCTGCCTCTCCCACACAGCCCCACCAGGCTCTGTTTGAAAAGCTGACACGCCAGCACTTTGCTGAGGAATGTCACTGTCAGTCTTACCACACAGACCAGCACACCAGCATGGGTGCCGTAGGTTAGTTAGGGAAGCGGGTGGGCCTGTAGAGTAGTCCATGAGTGTGTGTGTGTGTGTGTGTGTTTGTGTGTGTGTGTGTGTGTGTGAGGGCTCATTTCCACCGCACTCTCTGCGTGTTCAGCGCGTGGCCGTATTCTGTCCGTATTCATTTAGAATGCACGTTAACAGATGAGACCATTTCCACCGCAAGCGTGTTCTGAGCGTATTCTGTCCCTATACAAACCTATTGTATACGCCCACACGCTGAACACGGCTACGCGCTGAACAAGGCGGTGGAAATGAGCCCTGAGTGTGTGTGTGTGAGTGTCTGTGTGTGCGTGTCTGTGTGTGTGTGTGTGTTTGTGTGTGAGTGAGTGAGTAAATAGCCAGCTTGAAGTGTTCACATTTACAGAGATGCTTATTCTGTGAAATTACACTCACTTATTTCTGTGTGTGTGTGTGTGTGTGTGTGTGTGTGGGTGTGTGTGTCTGTCATGTGTGTTTTTTGTCAGACGTTCCCTACAGACAGAGCAGCACATAGAGAGGTTAGGGAAGGCGTGAGCCGGGAGAGAGTTTACTGTATGTGTGTATTTAAGTCTACTGGTGAAGAGCATGCAGCTCCCATACTTCCTGAGTGAAGTGGACATATTGTAAACACGGCTACTGCGACTAATAGTGCTACTGCTGCTAACAATATTTCTGTTTTGCTCATGTTGGTTATTCTGTAGAGAGTGAGCATTAACAAGACCAGTGTCTTAAGGGATAATAATAATAATAAAAAATAATAACAATAATAATAATAATAATAATAATAATAATAATAATAATAATAATAATAATAATAATAATAACAATAACAATAATAATAACAATAATAATAATAATAATAATAATAGTAGTAATAATAGTAATAATATAAGAAGAGGATGAAATAGAATATTCTTATAATAATGATATAATAATATATTATAATACTATCGACCTACCTACCTACCTACAGTACACTGTACACTGTATACAGAAAATGTAAAAGCCTTCGTTCTTGCTTTACAGACATTCATCAGAAACGGTGCCGTGTCTATTTAGGCATGGACTGACACCTGTCAGTCAGAGTGACATTTCATCCAACACGCTTTCCTGAGAGGAGAAAAGGCAGTATTCCCTGTGAGGGCGACTTCAGCAGACTCGCTGAACTTTAGAGAGAAGCAAACTTAATTAGACTGAGCTGTGTGAAAAGGTTGGCAAAAAAAAACGGCAACCGTATCTCTTGGATGCTACACCCAACTCAAATTTCTCCCATCTCTCCACCTCTCTCCATCTCTTGCTCTCTCAGCATACTACAGTATCTTGGCTCAGTTTCCTGGGCGGTTGAAAGCAATCCCTGGGAGACGGGGAAACTGCACAGAGGACTGGCAAGGGTGGGGGTGATGGACGCTTCCTGTCAGAGAGGTACAGACCAGAGGCAACCCGTGTGTCTTATCGATTATACACTGTATGTGTGTATACTTCATGCAGTCATGACAGAGATGCCGTTATCTCCACGCACGGCAGAGAAGTTTACCATCACTCGTTTCATCTGTCCAAATAGTGGAGTAACTCAGCGGTATTTTATTTCACAGCACACCCAGATAAGACGGATGTGAAGGAGTATGCTTGTAAGCATACTCAGGCACCGCAGATGGTGGAGTTTACACTTTGGAGTGCATAGTGGCTACATTCGCCTGTGTTTCGGAAGTCCCCTAAAGGCAAAGTCAGACGTTATTTTTAGTTCTGTTCTTTCATAGTTATTAAAAAGACAAAAAGTGTGAAATGGCTGTGAGAATATCTGGCAGCAAACATCCATTTTCTGTTGTAGCCATTATGTTAATTTGTCAGCACTTTGGTTCCCCTGGCACTTCTGAAAAAAGAATTTGCACACTCATTCTCCTCGTTGCTGCCGCTTCTGTTAGCTTCTGCTACACGCCCTTGGTGGCATGTTTGTGAGTGTACACAGGAACTGATGTCATTGTATGAAAGCGTGTGCTGATGTCATGATGACACTGATGTCCCGGATTTATTTTAGCTGCCTTTGTACTCATTATTTTTCCCCTCTGGTGCCAAAAGAAATGAGACAGGGTAATCTGAGAAGCTGATGAGAAAAAAAAAAGATCATCATCGTCGATCACATGTTGAAGTACTGTACATTTGTACGGAATTGTTCTTCTCCAGAATATAATCCATAATCTGCATCTCCCACTCACCATGACCACCAAACCCCTGTCCCATAGGGAAATCATAAAAAAAAAAAAACGCAACAATCCGTTCATATGTTTACAGGCAAGTTGCTCATTTAGGACAAATCACTTTTAGCAGTCGACAAGATACTAACACGTAAAGTAAGTCATTATTAGTCTAATTGCTGCATGGGAATGTGGCTTTATAAGAATGCAAATGCAAACAAATTAATGTTTGGAAGATGAAAACAAGCTCATTACTCGAATCACGACCCAGACAAACTGATTAACACGACACACACAAGCTTAACACAGTCACACACAAGCCATGAATAAAAAGCACCAATTACCATCAACAAATACCTCACATGACACAGACCCTGAGCAGACACACACACACACACACACACACACACAAGTGTCTCACAGACCAAACATTTAAATATAAACACATCAAAGCTATCGTTAGCATGGGGAGTGCTCTGGCCTCGCACACGCACACATACATACAAACATACAAACACAAACACACACACACACACACACACAAACAAGCAAATAATCTCACTGACCAAACATCTCTTTAAATATAAACACATTAAGATAGCTATTTATTAGCATGGGGAGAACTCAAGCCTCCCACACATACACATAAACACACACACACACACACACATACACATACACTGACATACATACACACACACACACACACACACACACACACACACACACACACACACAGAGTGAGAGAGAGAGTAGGTGAGTGTCTTTGATCCCTTTGCTGGGATTAGAGGAGAATGGATGGATTTAGTCCCTACAGAAAGCCTGCATTAATCCCAGTATTAGCACAAACACGCTCTTCATCTGATTCCTGCTCTTGTCATCGCTCCGCCCCTGTCACGTCACAGCTGCACTCCTCCCTCACGGCACATGTCATTCTCTCTCTCTCTCTCTCTCTCTCTCTCTCTCCCTCCTCTCTTTTCTCCCATCACCTGCTTTTTCTTTTGTCTCAAATTTTACTAGCTTCACCTCTCTCTCACTCTTTCTCTCTTTCTCTCACTCTCTTTTTCACTCTGCTCCACTCTTTCCTACTATCACTTTCTTTTTCTTCTGCCTTATTTCTTCCTGGCTTTTTCTGCCTCCTTCGCTCCCTCCCTCCCTCCCTCTCTCTCCTATTGTCTATTCCACTCTTTCCTACCATCACTCGCTTTCCCTTCTGTCTAAGCTCATCCTAGCTTGTCTTTCTCTCTCGGCACTGTGCCATCCCTTTCTCTCTGCTCGCTCCTCTAGCTCTCCTCCTCCTGGCCTACAGGGAGGCCCCCTATCTCCTCCCTGCACAGGATGCTAAACTCCATTAGCTCTCCTCCTCCTGGCCTACAGGGAGGCCCCCTATCTCCTCCCTGCACAGGATGCTAAACTCCATCATCCTTTTGGGCTGCTTCCCCCCTCTGAATGATTCGCCCTTCTGCACAACATCTCATTTCTACCAAGACAGTCCCCGCATCTCTCATTTTCTCTGTCACTCTCTGTCACTCTCTTTCTCTCTCTCACTCTCTTTCTCTCTGTCACGTACATCACTTCATCATCCTCTAGGGTTGCTTCACTCTCTGGATATCTCACTTTTCTGTAGCATCTTATTTCTGCTAAGACAGTTCCTGCATCTATATTCTCTCATGTCAGACTCTTGCACTGGTACTGTCCCTAGCTTTTCAGCTTTTTGGAGAACAGCTTATCAGTCATTTAAGCACACACACAAAGACAATTTCTTTCTTTCTTTCTTTCTTTTTCTTTCTTTCTTTCTCTTTTTCTCTCTCTCTCTCACACACACACACACACCTGTGTCTTTTCAGGTCTGATAAATGTGCAAGTACACTGCAACTGAACTGATGCACAATTAAACTGTTACACAATTATGTCACAGGAAATCCAACTGAGATGATGGAAATCCTAACGAACCACATCACAACTTTGGCAGATGACAGCACAGCAGGGAATCACAGAGGTTTTGGCTCAATCTAATGCACTGAACAAACCATGAAACAATATACAAAAAGTATGATGAAAGAGTATCTGAGAGTAGTAAACCAATCAATGATGTCTGAAGATCCGGTGTTGCTACATCTGGCCTCTACCCAGGTAAAGTAAAGGACTGCAGCAGAGGCCACGATCAGAGATTTAAAAGGGCACTGTGGTCAGCTCACCTCAGAGACCCATTTTCAAATGGCAATTCGTCTATATGTATGCACACACACGCATGCCCACCCACACACTAACACACACATGCACACACACACACATGCATGCATATGCACACACACTTATACAATGTGTGCACCAATGAAATGACTACAAACATTTGAGCTTTGAATGTTGAACAACACGTGACAAAATCCATGCTGGTAAACATCAGCAAATCCCCCATCCCCACCCTTTAAAAAAAAAAAAAAAAACTGCTGGATCCACGATGGTAAAATCTAGATAGTGTGAGATGAAGCATCCTCCTTCATTTCATGTCTACGTCCTGTTTGTGTATCTTTTATATGGGAGCTTTTCTTTCAATAATGCCAACCAAACTGGTACGGAATAAGTGTCAAAGACAGCAAAAACTTAAGGACATTAAGTGGTACAATGGAGTTTTGGACTGAAACTAGAGTGCTACTACTATAACTACAAGAAAGTATGCGAACATCTCACAAAACCCACCAACAACGCTGCTGGCATCGATACAAGCTTGTAAAACAGCTTATGTTTGGAAATGTTGTGCTGTAAAGGCTTTTCTTTTATTTTGTGGTGTGTTCTGCCTTAAAGCAACACTAAATAGTTTTTGTCTTCGGTCACCGTACAGGTTGGACGTGGAATTGTATCTCATGGAGAACTACAGAGAGACAGTCCACTTCTCCAAACGTACTTAGCGCAATTACAGTTTGGCAAAGGCGGAAAAGCGAATTAAGAGGTGCCTTTTACCCTGTTATTAGCTGATGAACCACTGCAATGATTTTGAAAACATTACTTTAAGGTTGAAAAAAAAAACACTTAGTGTTGTGTTAAAAAGAACTGCAGTCTGCAAAGCTTTGATGCCAACTGACAATGACAGGGTGCATGCATTTATCATTCAAATTTCCCCCAAAAAAATGAACTGTAGTGTAAGATATTTAAATTTTGTTTTGGTCCCCTCCTTATCGCCACACTTTTTTAACCTCTCTGTGTGGTAAGCTTGATCCCCCAGTCCAGTTGTGTCAGTCACATCTGTCAACCTGCCAGGAAGCCTTTAGCACAGTTAAGACATCAGTTAATGATCGTACATCCAGCCATCCATCCTGAGGCTCTTTAGCTTGACAACTCAAAGGCAGTGTGGGCAGTGGGGAGAGAAGGCTGATTCAGCAACTCCAAAGCTGCTACCATGGGCTACATTCGGCGGTTCAGCGTGAGAATCCTATGCCAGGTAGGGGGTGGAAACTTGGACCAACGAGATTCTTTTCTGAAGTCTGTTAGAAACCAGGCTGAACCACAGAATGCTGATGTTTAAAAAAGTGAGAAGCGGGTACTACAGATATTCATCTAAAGGTTAAGTAATGATAATTTGCAACCTAAAAAAGCTAACACAGCATGGAGGCTGCTAAAGCTGAAAATCTGTGGCACTGTATCAACTAAAGGGGCCTCTCCAATTGGCTCTGCTGGCTTACCATCATAACAGAACCCATAACACATCATCAACAGTTCTTGTAAGGATTCTAACACGTGAGAATGGCATGTAAAATAAAAGAAACCTCAAAGCTAGCTGAAATCTAATAATAACTTCACAGGAAAATGGCTCAGGAGAACCTAATAGCTTCCCAGGAAAAATTTAATCAGGCTGAATAATACGGTAATAAATGAACTCGTAATTTAATAACGTTGTCGAGAGCTCACAGCATTATCGCTTTTGTGCTGTGCGGGTAATGATTTATTAAGCTGTGATTTAGTAAAGGCTTTATTATCTCTGTACCTACTTGGCGAGACATCCCCCCGCCCCCCAAGGACGAGAGTCGTCAGGACCACCCTCCTGCCGAATAGCGCGGCAGCTGAAATCTAGGACAGCGCCTCATGAGTGGCTCTGACACAAACTGCCAACTGCAGCAGTTGTGTCTCTGTTGCCGCCTAGAGAGCAGAAGTCTGAGGCGAAAGAAGAAAAAAAAAAAAAACACAACAAAGGCCGGGTCTGTGCCGGATCAGAGCCGGGACTGGCTACGGTTGAGAGCTGTCTAAAGTAAATCAACCGGAGTTGCAGTGCTGCTGCTAAAAAAGCTCCCATTTTACAAGCCCTGCTAAGCAGAGCTTTTTTTTTTGTAGTGTTGTCTGTGAGTGAGCACTTGGGATTGTGGAATCTGGGGCTGGCTGCTGGGGTTTGGGGTTTCAGATGCCCCAGCGCAGCCGTTTGAGCAATGGCAGTGGTCAGTTTTCTTTTCTACATTTCGGCATTCCCCAACGTCCTAAGGAGTGGGGGTGTAGTGAGTATTGTGCATGTTCTCAAAAAAAGAAAAAAAAAAAAACGTACGTTAACCCCTTCCCGAAAGGCCCCTGCTCCCCGGCCCTTTCAGGCCCTGTATCTCTCTCCGCCACCTATTTATACACAGATGAGGGGGTGTGCTATTTATAACAGGCCAAACACATCTCCGGCACTGAAAACACTGAGCTCTGACCCATATCACAACCCTGCTGGTGTGTACATACCAAATACCACAGGCACTACCTTTGTTTCTCTCAAGTATGTACACACAGACCTACTTGTAGTGTGTACACTGTAAAGCGATAGCCATCTCGTGAATCTAGTGGTCTTCTTTATGGTTACACACAGTATATATTATAAGATAACTCATTAAAGGTGTGGGTAGACCATATACACAGAAAGGAGAAAATATGTGTGGGCAGAGGATTTATTCATGGGCTGACTCAAACACACTAGCGGTGGGACATGTACAGTATGTTCGTTCTGGCCCTTCAAGATGCTTGAAACTTCACAAACAGACCATGGCTGGTCGTGAAAAAAAGAATACCCTTTCTACAACTCTACAACTCTCTCTGTTTCTACAACATAGTTGGCTTGTGTGGTTACTTTCTCTTCGGCTGTGACAGCAACTCTGAACAACCACATCAGAGTGGGGGTAACAACCGCATATGCACTGTCAAAATACAGACCTGCTGGTTCAAAAATAAAAACAAACGGGTTAAAAATAGGGTCAGCCAAAGAGGCTGTGAGGCGTCAAGGAAGGGCCGCTTTGAATGGGCAGTGTGGAATTGTTGGTGGTGGGGTTAAACAGACCCAGTGGGATATCCTGGCATAACCTGGGCCCTGTGTCGTCAGTCACTGTCACGGAAGGCCTGACCTCACAAAAACATTACTCACGCTTCCAGTCCAGGATGCGCTGGCCTTGACCCCTTCCTGCGATTACGCGTCTGAAAAGACACACATGCGCAATTATACGGAATTATGGTTCCCAAGACACAATGTGGCAGATGCCCCGCGATAATGTAATCTCTGTCAGTCCTCACATCACTCCTGATTTTTTTTCTCACTCTCTCTGTCTCGCTCCCTCTCTCCTTATCCATCCATCC
This sequence comes from Coilia nasus, assembly GCA_027475355.1. Lineage (NCBI taxonomy): Eukaryota > Metazoa > Chordata > Actinopteri > Clupeiformes > Engraulidae > Coilia > Coilia nasus. The sequence goes on along the minus strand of CM050220.1, from coordinate 17,205,245 downwards.
ATCCCTGTGGTATCACTGTCAGTTTTTCAACACACAAAGATTTATGCAGCCACAAGAAACAGTCTTTAATATATGAGCTGGCGTTGTGTGTATTACAGTAAAATATCCCCCATCATCTGATGTGACTTAACAATGGAGTCCATGTGGTAACCATCGTTGACCAGAAAAGACCGACACAACCAGCTCCTCAAAATACACCAAAACCACAATACCTCTCACATGACAAAGCGCCATGTTACTTATCCCACCTTATCATTACCATAATGAAAACATTCAGATTCAGGGGTCACCCAATAAGGGCCCTGCTAACTGAATTTTCCAAATGGAATTAGCCTCTGAATGACATTATGAAACTATTACCAGCTAAATGGATGGTGTGGCATTACCTGTTCCTCTTTCCGCTGGGCAGTACGGCAGACACTGAGCTCACACAGGATTAACTTTGCAGTTTTTCATCTTTGCGTGCGTGTGTGTGTGTGTGTGTGTGTGTGTGTGTGTGTGTGTGTGTGTGTGTGTGTGTGTGTGTGTGTGTGTGTGTGTGTGCGCGCGCGTGTGTGTGTGTGTGTGTGTGTGACAGATAGAAAGAGAGAAAGAGTGTGTGTGTGCGTGCGATGCATTTACATGTTCACAACAGCAGCTATAGAAGTCAAACATGGGTCAAACACCTGACTTCACAGCTTTGGTAAGTAAAGGTCACCATAGCATAATCTATCAGATACAGGCATGGGGTCCATGCTGAAGATGCTGGCACTAAAATGCATTGATGTGATCCCTTGGTGTGTAGTAAAAAGTATAATGCCTGCATTGACATTATAGCCTGGTAAACCCGCCCCTCGTACTTCACTTCATTTTGTGCAGAGGGTCAGGACCGGAACCTCTTGAGGAGCATTTGGCAAGTCGCAAAAAGTACAATCCAACCAGCGAACAGAGGGTGTGTTCGTTAGCTGTGACGTTGACCTTGTGTGCTACATTTGAATTGTAGCGCGTAGGTAGGCTAATTGCATACGTGACGACCAGGCGTTAGCGATTGGGTAAAGGCAGAGGCACTTTTTTAAAACTTCCACACCTCCAGCAAATCGTTTCTGACGGTCTCTGTTCCAGACCCTCTGCACGAAATGAAATGAAGTACGAGGGGCGGGTTTACCAGGCTATTGACATTATGCCATTATGCCATTTTTCACATTGTTATACACTTACAAAAGCTGCAAATCATGTGTAATAAAGAAAACTCATTTAAAAACTCATCATACTAGCATAACTAGTATGTACTTGAAATAATGGTGTTCTTATATCATAGCCACGTGTCCTGGGCTTGATAACCTTTTACACTGTGACTGCTTTCGCGAAAACAGACGTGAAACACTGGCTCATCTGAACAAACCATCAGCTTGTATGTACAGTACATCACCCAACTCTTGGCAGCGCAAATGAGGTTAATGTTTTTACAAAGTGAGCAACAGCAAGAGAGTTCCTGGGCGAGTGCCCAGCAATAGAGTCAACTAATCAGCCAAGCTTTGTCTCGGCTGCGTTACATTAAGCTTCACGCAAGCGAGATTCATTACGATGTTGCCATTAATGGCATCTGTTGTGGGAACAGCGGAGGGAAAAAAGAGGCCATGAGTGTTTATTTCTGCTGTAGTTAATGGTGAGCTGGTGTGAAGTACTTTTTAAGATTCCCTGATGTCATCTAAATAAATTCAGTGTCGCTTTTCTATCAACCCTAAAAGGACTTTCAACAAGGGTTTCATGCTAAACATGACACACAAGCTTGACAAATCTCACACTGCCACACTCCGACCATCAGCTAAGCCTGAACCCCACCAGATCCACACCTTCAATACTTCAGGCTCCATTTTGATGTCAGACTGGGCTGTAGACTGAGGCAGCAGCGAGATTGTTTTATTTATAGCATTACAAGGCTGTATTTTAAAGACACAGCCTTGCTTTGAGATGACACAAATTGTTCTTTAATCCACCAGTAACTTGAAGGCGCCGGGGGGGGGGGGACTTCAAAGTGTCTTTTCTCTGTCACAATTCACGCCAGTCATAACACTACTCTGACACAAATCACTTTGAACCGCAGTAGAAGAGGAGACAAGACAAACAATTTCAAAAAAGAAGTGTTGAATTCAAGTGGTAGCAAACCAACCACTACACTCCTCCAGAAGGTACCGGTGTGGAAAAAGTATTTTTGAAGTGGGTCAGCTCGAAGTGCATCTGGTATGTGTAAACAACTTGCACTGGCGCTGTTTTTCCTCCTGCATTTCTCTACGAACCAGCCATTTTCTGAAATATTCAGAGGTCAGGCCTCAATAAAAAAAACCCTTACACCTACCACACAGCAAGTCTGTTCACCCACTGTTCTGATAAGATATAAAGCCGGGTGGATGTTCAGCTATAAATAGGTGATAGTGGCAACCTTGCAGTGTGTTTTCAAGATGTGCTGCTATAGAGCATCGACTACAACAACGACGAACCACAGCCGCAGTGATTAAAACAAGACTAACCGGAGAAGATAACATCAGATACAATAGCACAACACCAACACAGTCAGAGTCAGTCAGAATCACAGTAACTATCACAGTAAACAGGGCATCAGAGTCACAATCTGTGGCACTATCACAGCAAACAGGGCATCAGAGTCACAATCTGTGGCACTATCACAGCAAACAGGGCATCAGAGTCACAATCTGTGGCACTATCGCAGTAAACTCACCCGCAAAGCCATCACAATCGTCAACGATACAAGTCACCCTGCACACAGTCTGTTCAGCCTCCTGCCCTCCAGAAAGAGGTACAGGAGTCTCCGCTCCCGCACCACCAGACTCACGAACAGCTTCATCCACCAGGCCGTGAGACTGCTGAACTCTCTCCCCTCCTCACCCGGGAGACTGCTGAACTCCCCCCCCCCCCCCCACCCTTACCCTCACCCTCAGCCCCAGACTGCTGAACTCTCTCCCCTCCTCACCCTCCCCCTCACCCTTGGACCATTGGACTCTCACCCTTGCCCTCACCCTCAGCCCCAGACTGCTGAACTCTCTCCCCTCCACACCCTCACCCTCACCCTTGGACCATTGGACTCCCCCCCCCCCCCCCCCCCCCCCCCCCCCCCTCCGACATTGGACTCTCACCCCCCACCTTACCCAAACTGAGACTCTGCATATGCAAAATTGCACACACATGCCGCTATCATATTTATATTTTTATTGCACTAGCCATTACTTTGCACACTTATGCTGCTGTTATATTTATATTTATATTTTTATTGCACTAGCCTTTATCACTTTCACAAGAACAACTACCTCTACATGCACACACTCAGTGTTGTCTTGTCTTGTCCCGTCTTGACTTGTCATACCTGGTTTAGTTTTTAGCAACACTAGGTAACAGTAGCCTTAAGCAACTGCACTTTATTTATTATTTGCAAATAACTTAGCTCAGGATTTGTCTTGTCTTGTGCACTTGCACTTTACTGTTGTTGTTGTTGTCTATGTAAACGCATAGGATAGTGAGAAACGTAATTTCGATTCCTTTGTATGTCAAGCACATGTGAAGAAATTGACAAATAAAACTGACTTTGACTTTGACTTTGACTAAACAGGGCGTCAGAGTCACAGTCTGTGGCACTATCGCAGTAAAAAGGCGTCAGAGTCACAATCTGTGGCACTATCACAGTAAACAGGGCATTTTTGAGGCAGGCCACCATGTTTGCTGGGGGCCTTAGCAAATGCCACCCTCAGCTGGAAACGTTTAAAATGGTGAGTCATGCACGAGCGGAGCTGTCTGGGCCTCCAGCAGCCCTGCGCTGACCTCAGCACTGATCTTTTCGCACCGTGCTAAAGATACCATTTGCAACAGCACCTGTTGACTCTGCGTGTGTGTGTGTGTGTGTGTGTGTGTGTGTGTGTGTGTGTGTGTGTGTGTGTGTGTGTGTGTGTGTGTATGTATATGTGTGTTTGCCTGTGAGAATCTGATTGTAAATGTGTATGGTGTCAATAAAAGGCATTCTATTCCATTCTACAGCATGGTATTCATGGACACTCTTTACCAACCTCCACTGCCTAGTCCTCAGCCGTGGTTATATTATCCATTTTTTCTGAAGGGGTGAGGGGGGTGCTCAGTCAGAGAGGGGGCAAGCACAGCAGGGCTGCAGTGGAGGGTAAACATACGTTAGTAAACTGAGTTAACCCACCTCTCAAATAAAGTTTATCCACCTTTCAACAGAGTTTATCCTCCTGTAAATAGACTTTATTCACCTCAAGATTGAGTTTGTGCACCACATACAACTTCTAACACTCCAAAACCACACCTCACCATCTATATGAGCATGGTGCATGATGACATGGAGCATGGATGATTTAATACCACTGTTACAGCTCAAACATGAAATGTTTTTTGAAAACATCTGATACTGCACAGTGCATCCACCTCACTGCGGTGACCAAATTTTCAGTTTACCCACAGTAACAGAAGAGTAAATGTGTAGGGATGTTTGTGTCAAAAAGGATGGATACAGACAGGGGCTCATCAAGGAAGGAAGTTTTCCATTTTACATAGTTTTGTCACTGCCCCCCCCCCCCCCCCCCCCCCCACACACACACACACACACAACTTTTCCCCCACCTCTCCCAACTTCCACCCCACAACTATTTGTTTCATCCCTGATGAAAGAATTCTGTGCTCTGACAGAAATTAGATTGAAGACTGAACATAATGATGATATACAGCATGATTCATTGTTGTTTTCTTCCACTGGATATTTTTGCTGTTAAGCTAAAAAGCACTGAAGTCCAGCCCTTCTTGCTGAAAACTCCACAGTTTTGCATGCCAGCGACCACATGATAGAGCTGTTTGTGGTTGTGTATAGCTCATTGTCACATCTTTCTCTTTGACTTTCCTGGTATTACACAACAGGAGGTGATCTCATCTCCAGGACAAAATCCATGTTGTTGTCTCAGGATTTTATGCAGATGACACCGCCCCATGTCACAACCAATTATCTTTTGCCTACGCTGGGCCCCAGATTGTCACAGAGGAACCCTAACCCCTTTCAGCTACACACAGATACAGTCAGTCAAAAAACAAACAAAAATATAACATGATGTTCTTGCCAAAGTCTTTTAAGGTTTTCAGAGGTCACTGCTTTTAGTGGACCTTGTGGAGGAAATCAGGGTGAGGTCACCCGCCCCCTTCCAAACATTCCTTTCTAATCGTTACGGAAACACACAGGGGTCATGGCTACAACACAATGACATCTCACAAAGTCTCAGAACCTTGTCAACACACACAAGGGCATTTTCATATTGAGGGACTTTATGGAGAGAAACTAAACTTTTTTCTACCTATAATAAAGAATACTGATTAAGGATAGCGTTTATAAGGAGGCGGGGAAGTGATTAAATAAATGCACTGCCCAATTCCAATCACTGTGTCAGATATCCATGACAAATACAGGACATGTGGGACTTGGACGCACATTCCTCCTGCATTTTACTTTGCCTTGAGAACTTGAGTGGGCTGCATTAAGTGTGATCATTGCATCTGAGGGGAAAAGTAAACAAGCTTAAAAAAAACTTTTCAGATGTGTGTTTTAACACACTTGACACGATGTCAAAGAATATGCAAATTGTTCCTTTACCTTAAGCAGGCTGTCTTGTGAGGTCGTACTGTTTCAAATAGCCTACTAAATAGCGTGTGTAAACTTGTCTAGAACAGCTTATGTTGGCTCGATAACTCTTTCTAGGTGTGGCAGTAGAGGGACGTTGACACTGGCTAGGAGGGATGCCTAACAGGTAGAAAATTAAAACAGTCATATTACTGTAAGCTATAGACATATTTCTAGACACTTCTTAAAATGTTAACTGGCCGTATACAACGACCACTGGTACAATATACAAACGAAAGGCTTTGATACCCTTAGCAAAACATAGCCTACAAGAAAGGTTAGCCAAGGGTCTCACATCTTTGATCTTTCAGAGCCTTTGTCTGAAAATCATCACGGATCACAATGAATTGATTAATCCACCTAATCTTTTGTCACTGACGCCCGTTTGCACAGACCTTTGTTATTCTTACCCAACCTTTTTTTGTGCACAGGTCTCAGGCAATGCCCTTTTAGTACAATGTTTGCCATATGTATTGTTTTGTTTCAGAAGCATGTTACCTTGTTGCGTTTGTCACTTATTTAAGAGGTAGATGACACATTGTTTTGAAACCAGGGTTCCTAGAGGGAGCCTACCGCAATACTTATCGTTCTTGAACTTGGCACAAAAGCCATCTGACAGACAGAAAACATCATTCGAAGGTGTCAGTCAATGAAAACCTGTCGCCTTCCATGGGAATTCCTTATGCCTTAGGGCTAACATTATAAGACCATTTAAATGCGTTAACTAGCGCAGTGCTAATGGTAGGGCTGAGATGCTTTACGTTTAGGTATTTTTGCTTTGTTGACACTGTTCCGTGATTTTTTTATGAAGAGTATCCCTCACAATAGCCTAATACCTGCCATAGTATTTATTACACGGCCAACGCTGTTTCACCTCAACCACCACTAGCCACAACGTACGACTCATACAACCCAAATAAACAAGAAATGGATGTGGAACAGGCTACCTGTGTAACTTAAGCAACCCCAACGCACAATAGCACAAAACAAAGAATTGACCGGTATACCTTAATTATGGGTTCTTTTCTGTCCGTCTCCCGAGAATGTCCTCTTCCGAAACCTTAATATTCTGTAATGTGCAGGTAAACGGAGAGGGCCACGGCCTGCCTGTCCGTGGAATCCAGCCGAGATTCAGCCCTCGGCGGCAGCTCGTATTCCTCACGCCTCCGCCAAAACGGCTTCTTCGTGACACAGACAGACGGTTAGTTTGGTTGAGTATTATTTGGTTGTTCTATACCGAGACTGCGACGTTTTCTGCGTGCCTTGGAATTGCTTCCTGCCATTTGCCGTGCCAGTCTGGATTGAGATCTCATTTCTTATTTATTCAGAAGACCCCCATATCCGCTAGATTGTTTCCGCCTGTGTGACAACGGCAGCTCCTCGTCTGTGCACTTTTTATCATCTCACCAGCTCGCGCTAAGTGTGACTACACGAAGATACAAACGGAAAAATCAAAGGCAAACAAACGAGCCAAGACGCACTGAAATATGCAGCACAGTTTGATTAGACCCGATAGAATATGGCGAAGAAAGCACAGGCCACATACTTTAACAGCGCCGTCTGCGGCTGTGGTATTGTAGGCTAGTGTCTAATCTTGTTTTGACCGTAAACATCAGCAGCCGAGGATACTTTCGCGCTGTTGATGGAAACCAGAGCCCTGATGGAATGGCGTAAGCTTCAGAGAGACGGGAAACGGGAGAGATTTCAAGGGACTTACACTCTTTTTTTCTTTACCGAATCCCTTAAAGAGTGAGGTACAAATTAACAACACAGGCTGTAAATTACAAATCAAATATTTCCATGAGTTTCAGCCTGTGCTGCACACATGGAGTGCTCTGATAATATGAACCCAAATCTGATATAATCTTTTTTTTAATACCTGTATCAATTTTCCAACTGATACTTATACTCAAGTTATTAAATAATTACTTAAACATAAAATGTGTCTAATACAACCTAAAAGGCGCAACACAAAACAACAAAAAACATCTCCGAAATTGTGAAGCAGGCACATGATCTACATACACAATTAGCCTAGTCAGTGATTACGGCAACACCAGTTCTATTAATTTGTCTATTTAAGTTCATTTTTGGCATGATTCACTGCCATCATCATGCTCGCCATCATTTGTCATCGCCTGAGAGCACTACACTGACTCCATGTGGCGATGTTTTGTAAAGGCTCAATGCTTTCTCATTGTCACTGTTTGAAGTGCCTTGATCAACATTGTTGCTTATAACAGCTGTATGATGGCTTGTGAATTCTTGGATTATTTGAAAACATATCATACGTTAGAACGTACGTGATACCACGTGATACATGATACTTTGATTTATTTTTCCGATCTTTGTTTGAACTCAAAGTATGGTATAAACAATGAATGTATTGAAATACTGAAGCCCTTTATTTAAAAAACAAAAAAAAAAAAACAAAATGAATACTTTACAAAATGTACAGAACTGTAAAATACAATACTCCTTGAATGGTGTTCTTGCGTGGCACAGTGTCTTTCAATTAGGAGCTAGATAGAACAGTAAGTGTATATCAAATGCCTGGCCATTTCCATGTTACCACTGGACTGATAAATGAGTGACAGGTTGTAGGCAATCTCTCGGCGCAGATCCACCTGGTCATCATCAATGCCCTTTGAAAAAGAAGGAAGAGGACATACTCAATCCAACAAGAAGAAATACTTCATAGTCCACCCTTTACACACAACATTAAACAGTCATTACGTTTCTAATTTCAGGCAACTGTTCAATGACAATGAAGGTCTTCAGTCTTGAATCTGAATCATTAGAGAGAAATTCAGACATATCACAGAGTCATCCACAGCTATTTACACCAGACAAACAGGAAATTGTTAAGTTGTCTTTTTTTCATATTTTTCTCTTTATTTGTATTCTGTTCATTCATTCATCCATTCATTAATTCACCCATCCCTCAGCTGGTTCCACAAACAGAGCAGGCACCAATAAAAACCCATCACTGTCAACTGTAATTAGTAGACCTTCCTTGAAAAAGCAAGAAAAAACTATTGCCTTGGGGGAAAAAAAACAGATGAAAGTTGAGAGTGGACATGCAATTAAAAGTTGAGCTTACTTAGTGCAATGTTGCTTGTAAGTTCAACTTTCAATTCCAAGTACACTCTAGCTTGTTCAAGGTAATCAGTTCACTTAAGGTCTACTTATGAGAACGTACAGTGACTGAGTGACTTCAGATAAAACCAGTAATCACCATAACACAACCCAGTGAGTAACTTGGATAAAACTATAAGGGAAAAGAAATATGAGCATGTGACTGTGTGTGTGTACCTCCAACGAGGGTGGGGGCTGTTTCAGGGCCTCCTTGTAGTAGTGGATGGCCAGATGTGTGAGGCCCAGCTGGTGAAGCGCGCGGCCCATGTTGTACAGGCTCTCCTGGCAGTAGCCCCGCCGCTCCACATAGCGCCAGAGGAACGAGAAACCCTGCAGGGAGACACAAACACAGCACTACGGTTTTTACCTCCGCCAGCAGAGGTTATGTAATCATCGGTGTTTGTTTGTTTGTTACTTTGTTAGTTAGCAACATAACTTAAAAAGTTATGGATGGATTTTGATTACATTTTCAGGGTAGGTAAAAAATGGTGAAAAACTGAAAAGTGATTAGATTTTGGTGGTGATCTGAGCTGGCCTGGCGGAGGTCTGCGCTCTCTGAGTGCTTTTTTTAGTTTTTCTGTGTATTTGTAGCGTTTCTGTTTAGCCTGGCTGTCGCACCAAGCTCGTAGACGGAACTTGGTCTGGCAAACCACCCATAGACAGAAAGTTCTCAGAGGCGGGGATCAACAGGCATCTTTCAAATGCCTCTGTGTACTACTGGACAGAGCTAAAACTAACCAGCACAGATTGACCGATGACGTATGTGTAGTATACGTTTTTCATTGGTTCCGGATTTTTCCGTACCAGGGAGAACTGAGAATAAGCAGGTTGACGAGACTGACCTGTATGGGCGGGCCCAGGCTAGTTTCTATTTACTTTATTTTTTAAACCACCCTCATAGCCAGTCATCACTAATTCTATGTTTTCCTTATGTTTATTTACTGTATTGCTTGTCATTAAAATGATTGTATCTAATTGACATTGACATTTTCTGTCACAAGCCACCTATACTCATTTGTTTGCAAAGACCCTTCCATGATACGAGGTCTTTATAAAATGAATTCACATTGAAGAATAAGTTGTGCAGGAGTCCACTTTCAGCCACTAAATACATAGTTCCATGATACAGACCTGCATGATCAGCGAGTGGCGCTTGTTGACAAATTTCTGTGAGGCCATGTGGAAGAAGGTGAGGCCCACACACAGGCTGTGCAGAGGGTGGTCGGGCTGCATGCGGAAGGCCTGCACATACTGGCCTATGAGGGAGGGAGGGAGGGAGGGAGGGAAGAAAGAAAGAAAGAAAGAAAGAAAGAAAGAAAGAAAGAAAGAAAGAAAGAAAGAAAGAAAGAAAGAAAACACCAACAGAATGTCTCAATTCAGGCAGAATTGTCGGGTGTACTTTATACTGATGTGCCACTTCTCACATTATCACTAATATAATTACATTAATTATATAATTATGTTAAATCGTAGGGTGTAATTTGACTCAGCTCTTAATACACTGTGTGTGTGTGTGAGTGTGTGAAAGAGAGTGTGTGTGAGAGAGAGAGAGAGAGAGAGAGAGAGAGAGAGAGAGAGAGAGAAAGTGAGAGTGAGTGTGTGAAAGAAAGAGAGAGAGAGAGAGTATGTGTGTGTGTGCGTGTGTGTGTGTGAGAGAGAGAGAGAGAGAGTGAGAGAGAGAGAGAGATAGAGTGTGTGTGTGTGTGTGTGTGTGTGTGTGTGTGTGTGCGTGTGTGTGTGTGTGACTGTGTACCGAGGGCATGCTTGAAGCTGCCGGAGACGAGCGAGGCGTGGCCGTTGAGCACGCAGAGGGCCAGGTTGTCGGGGTTTTTGAGCATGAGGCGCAAGCAGAAGCGGTGGTGCCGTACGTCCTGCGAGTGCAGCGTCACCTGGTTGAACACGTTCCACAGCTGCGGACGCTCCACACAGTCAAACAGCATCAGCCTGCCAGCACACACACACGCCCCACAGATAGTTAGGAGAGAGGGAGAGAGAGGGAGAGAGAGAGAGAGGGAAAAAGAAAGCGGGGGAAAAACATAGAGGGGGAAAAAGAGAGGGAGAGAGAAAGGGAGAAGTCCAGAGAAAAAGAATAAGAGATACTGCCTGTGTGTGTGTGTGTGTTTGTGTGTGTGTGTGTGTGTGGTTGTGTGTGTGCGCTCATGTGTGCGTGTGTGTGTTCAGAAGGCTAGTAATGTGTACAAAAAGCTAGAAGCACTACCCAAACCCACATCATCTTTTGATTAATGCAGGACTGTGACACGAGGGACAACGTAGGTAGCTAAACAACAGCTGTGCATGCAAATGTAAATAATAATTTTCAATAAATATGAAATAATAACAGTCGCAGTTGCAGTGCATGTCCATGTAACTTACTGTACTTACACTACACATACCTAACACTAATTACATTGCTTTACACTTAGCTGACACTCTTATCCAGCGACTTACAGTTATTTACAGGGATTCAGTTACAGCCCCAGTGTGGGGTCAGATGCCTTGCTCAAGGGCATTTCAGCCATGGGTAGGACGGGATTTGAACCTACCACTCTCTGATCCCAAGACCAACTCCCTCACCACTAGACCATAGCTGCCCACAATATACTTAAGATATTTATCCCTTATTTTAACCCTAACCCTTAGGTATATGGCAAGTACACAATATTACATGTTGTTAGACTGTACCTCATGATGTAGTTACACTGTAACAGGGACAGTAAAATGAAGTGCAAGCGGGATATGTGTATTGAACCTGATGTAGTCGTAGGCCTTGCAGAAGTTCCGGTCCAGGAAGGCGGTGGAGAGGCCCAGGTAGCCCAGCTCCTTGCGCTTGGCGCGGTCGTCGTAGAAGGTGTCATACTGCAGCGAGGAGTCCACCATGAGCTCGGCCTCGCCAAAGCGCTTCCTGTTGCACAGGATGTTCACGCAGCGCAGCAGCATCTGCCACCAGTCCTCCCGCGACAACACGCTTGACTTCCCTACAGGACACGAGAGCAAAGAAGGGGTGAGAGAGAGAGACAGAAAGACAGAGAGAGGAACATCGGAAAAAGAGAGTATCTCTACTACTACTAGAAACGGGGGTTCAAGTGAGAAGTTGAGGGGCTGTTAAATGATGATTAGAGTGGAAAAGAGGGTGAGAAAGAAAAAAATGGATGTTGGGGAAACTGTTAGAAGAGGGAGAGTGTTAAAGAGGAGTAAAAGATTGAACGACTGCACATTAAAAGATTAAAGGTTAAGGTTAAAGAGAGAGGAAAGAAGAAAGAAAGGATAAGGCAGTGAGGTAGAAAGACAACTACAGAAACGGAGGGAATGACTGGCAAAGCTACTTCAGTAGAGTGACGACAGGCAGGAGGCAGGAGGTAGAGGGAAAGGGAAAGAGGTGAAGAATTGGAGCAGATAGAAACAGTGCATCTGCTGAGGAAGAACAGCATCTGTTTCAATTTGAACGGTTTCATTACTGAACCATTGTCAGGAGAGCGTCGCTCCACTGAATAGTAATGCACCAAGCATTTGCCAATCAGCCACGCAGAGAATTTAGTTGGAATAATGAGAAAAGAAAAATGGTAGACACCGAGAGATAGGACCAAAACGAGACTAAATTACATCATTAAAATGTGTTTAGCCAAGTGTAATTGTGCCAAGCAGGAATGTTAATGCATGACATTAATTTCTCAAAAAAAAAAATATATACATCGCAGCCTCTTACAAAAAAACACTAATTTAGTGAGCTAGCGCTTTAATGGGATACAGAAAATAGCGGCAATTTGATGAGAATGATTACAGCTGGAAAAACATCAACATAACCAGGAACTCAAGAACCATTACTTTCAAAAAACAATCTTACAAAAAACATAACCTACAGTTTTGTACCAACACAATCTTTTTAGGGGTTCTGTCAGTATTAAGCTTTAGGCTCCCCATCTGGCGATGACTAATCTGAGCTCACCTATAATGTCCTGATACGCTGCCTCCTGGTCAGCGAGGTCTGCGATCTTACGGCCAGACATTTTGGAGACATGCAGGTGACCCGAATCGGTGATTAAACACACCCTGGCACGTATCATGGCCATCTGCAAAGAAGACACACACACACAACACACATATTAGGGCAGTTTCACACACACACTAATACATGTGTCTCCAAACATGTGTAACATCAACAAAGGAAGGGTACATAGAGAAAAAGACATAATTCTTCGAAAATCTTATCAATCAATAACAATAAGCTATGGGCAAGACTAGGGGCTCTATTTTCACGATCATATGCGCGTTGTCTAAAGTCTGTCCCGCAAGTTGCTTTGGGGGCGTTCCCGAGACAATATGCTATTTTGACGACGGGAAAAGTGAACATTGCGCCTGGCGCATGGTTCAAAAGGGTTGGTCCTAAGTTACCTAATTAATCATAGGTGTGTTCGGGGCGTAATATGCAATAAACCAATCAGAGTTTATACTCTCATTCCCTTTAAAAGCCAGCCGCGCTTTGTCCATGGCTTGTTGCTATTACGATGGCGTTTCCCATCAGGAGCGTTTTTCTTTGAAGACCGATCTGCTCGTGCATGAGCAGTTAATCTTCCGGGTTGGATATTTAAGTCTGTTTTTTACACGTACTGTTTCCCTTTGGTTATGAAAACTGATTGCTCAATAAATGTGCATTATTGCAAAATATGTATCAGTGTTTATGTTGTTGCACTTAGTAAATAATCAGATTCGTAGTCGTATGCAAGTGGACATCTTTTTGGAGCTTGAAGACGTTTTAAGCCCAGTTGTTGGCATGATGTATGTGTTAATAACCTTTAGTGGATAGCTATCGTCCCCTAACAGCGACTCATCAAGAGGGGGATCCCTCTTGTTATATCCCAAAGCGTTGTGCACACATAAAATAGCTTTTCAGCAATGCGCAACTGACGACAGACCAGGGTTTTGTTGGTCACTGGCGGATTTCATTTTTGCGTCCTTATAATAGCATCTGGCACACTTTGCGCCAGACAACACCTCTTCTTTTCGCTGACACACCTGTGATGGCGCAGTGTCATCTGCTATCTAGACAACATGATTTTTTGCCTAAAAAAACAAAAACACCATGACACCATGCGCACGTCGCGAATGCACAGTGCGCCGCGGCATGGTAGAGCCCTATGACTAAAAACTGCACCAGGGAGAAGAGAGGACACAGAGAGGCAGAAAGAAGGGAAGAGAAGAGATCATAAAGATGAGGAGGTGATGGCGACCTTCAGTAGCATGGACAGCATGTGCAAAAGAGTGTCCAAGTAGCCCTCCTCTTTGCCCTGGGACTGGAGCAGCGTTGACCTATGTAACATCAATTTCAGCTCCTGCAAGACACACAAACGCCCACACACACACACACACACACACACACACACACACACACACACACACACACACACACACACACACACACACACACACACACACACACACACACACACACACACACACACACACACACACACACACACAGATTTATCAGATAACAGGGGATCCTAACATGCTGCACATAAAAAGCAAACAAATTGTGCACATATATATACACAATCAGAAATGAACACTTATGCATGTGTAAACATGTTAGCACACTCGCACACAACAAAAACAGTTTGGAGGCTAATGTTCACCACCACCAAGACAAATGTTCCAGACTGCAGGGGCAAAGTAGTTATATCAAAGAAAATAGCTTGGTAACACAAGACACAGGCTTTATGATATTCACACACACACACAGTGAATCTGGACTACAAATCAACATTCATAAGTGCGATTTAAAAATGATCTACCCAGCCTTACACACATGCTTACACACAAACATACACATTAAAACACAAACACACACATAGACAGACACACACACACACACACACATTAACAAACACATACAAAGCACACACACACATTCTATACATACAGTACATTAACACACACACACACAGACACACACACACACACACAGCACACACAGACATAAATTAACACACACACATAGAGCCACACAAACACACAAAAAACACACACACACACACAGAACACACACACACCTGTTGAACAGCGCTGGCGTCCTGGGCGAGTGTCTCAGGGTCGTACATGGACTCCAGGACCTCCAGGGCTCTCTCTGGCCGGCCCAGCTGCTGCTGCAGGGTGGAGAGGGACAGGCGCGCCTCCAGGTGCAGGGGGGCCATCTCCACCACCTTACAGTAGCTCCGCACCGCTGCCTCCTGGTGCCCCAGCGCCTTCAGACACTCTACACACACACACATACACACACACACACACACACACATATTAAACCTTAAACCCTGTCCACACACACACACACACACACACACATATTATACCCTGTCCAAACACACACACACACATCTCCACCACCTTACAGTAGCTCCGCACCGCTGCCTCCTGGTGCCCCAGCGCCTTCAGACACTCTACACACACACACACACACACACACACACACACACACATATTAAACCTTAAACCCTGTTCACACACACACACATCTCCACCACCTTACAATAGCTCCACACCGCAGCCTCCTGATCCCCCAGCGCCTTCACACACTCTACACACACACACACACACACGCACACATGAAATAGCACATCCTAAACCCTGTCCAAACACACACACACACACACATCTCCACCACCTTACAGTAGCTCCGCACCGCCGCCTCCTGGTGTCCCAGCGCTTTCAGACACTCTACACACACACACACACACACACACACACACACACACACACACACACACACACATATTAAACCTTAAACCCTGTCCACACACACACACATCTCCACCACCTTACAATAGCTCCACACTGCAGCCTCCTGATGCCCCAGCGCTTTCAGACACTCACACACACACACACACACATACGCACACACACACGCGTGAAATAGCACATCCTAAACCCTGTCCAAACACACACACACACACACACACACATCTCCAACACCTTACAGTAGCTCCGCACCGCAGCCTCCTGGTAGCCCAGTGCTTTCAGACACTGTACACAAACACACACACACATCCACATATATTAAACATACATACACACACACTGTCCAAACATACACACACACCTCCACAACCTTGCAGTGGCTCTGCCTCCTGATTTCCAAGCCCCTTCAGACACATGTTTACACACACACACACTTACATCCACACAAACACACATCCACACACACACCAAGAGCTGGCCGTGTGTACCTGCGTGCCTGAGCCACACCACGGCCAGGTTGTACCTCTCGGAGCAGACGAGGGCGGAGAGCAGCGGCAGGGAGGAGTTGTACTGGCCCTCCTCCATGAAGGCCTCGGCCACGTCCAGGTACAGATCCCCCAGCTCCTCCGGGCTCTGCTCCATCAGGGACGTCAGCATGGGCTACAGGAGGGGGGGCAGAGAGAGAGAGAGAGAGAGACAGAGACAAACAGAGACAGAGACAGAAACAGAGATAGAGATATTTTTAAGTGTTTCAACATGTCAATGTTGCCCCAAATTAACTCATCGTTCATAAGTATGTGTGTAAATGGGGTGTGTGTGTGCGTGCATGCGTGTTATGTTATTGTTGCTTATTGTTGTAATGTTATTTTACAAATGGATGAGATTTTTTTTGTTTTTTGGAGAGACAGAGACAGACAAAGACAGACAGACAAAGATAGAGAGGAGAAGAGAAAAGGGGAGCAGAGGGGAGGACATGGAGACAGAGCGGTGGAGGTGCGTTGGGAAAACAGAGTGAAAGGGAGCAGAGGAGGGGACATGTGGACAACGAGGGGTGGATGGAGGAGGAGAAGAGGAGTGGAGGACAGTAGTAGAGGAGAATAGAGATGGATAGAGTGATGGAGGGGAGAGGAGGAGAAGAGGAGTGGAGGACAGTAGTAGAGGAGAAGAGAGATGGATAGAGTGATGGAGGGGAGAAGAGGAAAGGAGGAGTTGAGGACAGTAGTAGAGGAGAAGAGAGATGGACAGAGTGATGGAGGGGAGTAGAGAAGAGGAGGAGTGAAGGAGAGGAGTAGAGGAGAAGAGAGATGGATAGAGTGATGGAGGGGAGTAGAGAAAAGGAGGAGTGGAGGACAGTAGTAGAGGAGAAGAGACATGGATAGAGTGATGGAGGGGAGTAGAGGAAAGGAGGAGTTGAGGACAGTAGTAGAGGAGAAGAGAGATGGATAGAGTGATGGAGGGGAGTAGAGAAGAGGAGGAGTGGAGGACAGTAGTAGAAAAGAAGACACATGGATAGAGTGATGGAGGGGAGTAGAGGAAAGGAGGAGTTGAGGACAGTAGTAGAGGAGAAGAGAGATGGATAGAGTGATGGAGGGGAGTAGAGAAGAGGAGGAGTGGAGGACAGTAGTAGAAAAGAAGACACATGGATAGAGTGATGGAGGGGAGTAGAGGAAAGGAGGAGTTGAGGACAGTAGTAGAGGAGAAGAGACATGGATAGAGTGATGAAGGAGAGGAGTAGAGGAAGAGAAATAGAGCTTAGCAGACGTGGTTTCCGATTTCATGCTCAATGTGTGGAAAGTAAGATGGATTAAATGACTAAACAGTGAATAAATATTAGGACCTATAGCCTATAGTGTGTGTGTGCAGGCCCGCTGATAGGGGGGCAGAACTGGTCCCTCCTTACATTATGGAATATGGAGGGAGGAGGGGCCAGCCAAGACTGCCAGTGGGTCTGTGTGTGTGTATATGTACATGTGTGTGTGTGTGTGTGTGTGTGTGTGTGTGTGTGTGTGTGTGTGTGTGTGTGTGTGTGTGTGTGTGTGTGTGTGTGTGTGTGTGTGTGTGTGTGTGTGTGTGTGTGTGTGTGTGTGTGTGTGTGTGTGTTTAAACTTACATCCAGAGGGTTGTACACATGCTGATGTATAAAGCAGACCATCAGTTTCACTCTGATGTCTACAGGCACTTCGTCTGGAACAACCACTTCCACCACCTCCCCTGAGGGAAAATAAAATTACAGAGCAAAACAGTGACACACGGAGAGTATATCACAAATAGGGGGTTATGGCCAAAAATATGATCACAATATATTTTCCCATATCATCTGATATTGATTTTTATCACGATTTTTCCCTTTGATACGGACAGTTCGATAGCATTTGAGTTGAAATGTCTTTTGAAAACACAGACATACCGACATCACTTACCGACTTTATTTGCTCCATGTCACTTCGGCCATAACCAAACCATTGCCACACAACTACCATTGGGTAACCTTTTTTGTCAACAGTGACATCGGCTTCAGGGGATAACTTCAAGTCATGTCGAGCACCACGTTGTGTGGGCGTTCCACTTTTGCTTATTCTGCTCTTTTCCAGCTTTACGTTCCCTAGCAACTCGCAAATGGCAGTGGCCCACGAAAAAGGTAGAGTGGCCACACAAAGGGGTCAGGGTTTGGATGGTTAGATTCAGCCAATTAGCAAGGCACTTCCACGTCGCCTTTTTTCAGAAATTTTATCCTATTCGCCTCCGCTTCCCCCATGCTGATTAGTGCGTGCCCCACTCTCAGCTCATGCACGAGGGTGTCCCTGAACTACATCAACATCCATTTTTGAACATCCAATGTCCTTACTCGATACAGCTTTCTCCTCTACCTCACGTCAATCAGTACCGTGGCACTTAACTGGTAAAGTAAAATTGGGGCAGTATTTCGAAACTTGAAAAATTCATTACATTTCAGCTAAATTCAATCGCCTAGCATTTGCCATTGAAATGAATGTGGGTGGGACTTCCTCACTTTCTCCAGTTATTATAATAACTCTATGGGCCATACTATGTACAAGCTACATACCCAGTGGCTCTTCAATCTCTTCTGTTTCAGTTTCTTTGTCCTTCTCCTTCTCTTCCTCCTTTTTCTCCTCCTTCTCTTCCTGCTGCTCCTCTGGGTCAGCCTTCTGCGCCTCTCTCTTCAGCTTAATCCCACAGAACTTCACTAATGCCTGCAAACCCATGTATATCCCATACCTTAAGCTGTTTTCACGGTCCCTATTACAGTGTATGCGCATCATGAAGTACAGTGTAACAAAGTGTGTAACAACACATAACTTATGTACACTACCTTAGGGTTAGGATTAAAGTTAGTGTTGAGGTATTAATAGTGTACTGTAAGTACATAATGTTAACTTAATGTTAAAATGGACAGTGAAATTAAGTATTACTAAAAGAAAAGGCAGCAATAGTACAGTCTAAATATTTACATTTGAACATTTAATTTACAGTCTACAAATTATGTTTAAGTTTGGACTTTGTGTTTTGCTTCCTGCCTCAAGAGGGGGATAATGCTTCGCAGTATGTTGAATTTGACTGCAGTCCCATCTTTGGCCACAATCCTACATATAGCTAGCCTGATAAACCAGCCCCTCGTACTTCATTTCATTTTGTACAGAGGGTCTGGAACAGACACCGTCAGAAATTATTTGTTGGAGGTGTGGACTCTGCTGAAGTTTGAAAAAGTGCCTCTGCCTTTACCCAATCGCTAACATCTGGTTGTCACGTATGCAATTAGCCTGCCTACACACTACAATTCAAATGTAGCACAAAAGGTCAACGTCATGGCTAACGAACACACCCTCTGTTCGCTGATTGGATCGGTCTTTTGCTGGGGCCGACTAAATGACCCTCAAGAGATTCCAGTCCAGACCCTCTGTACAAAATGAAACGAAGTACGAGGGGCGGGTTTACCAGGCTAACATACAGCACCTTTACTGCAGCAGACTGGCATACATACAAACGTACAAACATAGAAACACTACACATTTATTCAGCTACCCAACCTAGTTCCACAAACATGGCACAATTCAACCCCATTAACATTCAAAGTTGGGCAAGGGCGGCCATTACAACATATGCCTGATATGAATGTAAATAATTCATGATGACCTGCCTGTGCTCCCAGACAGACCATGCTTTTCCACGTCTCATTTCTCCACTACTGCCACTCTGGCCCAGTTTTCAGTACCCTTCACTAAGATGACTAAAAGCATGATGAAAAAAAAATGCTCCCCTTTCATTTTTTTTGCTCCAACCCCAATGCACACACACACATATTTCACACACACACATACATATTTCAAACACATGCACACACTCACACACACATGCACACTCACA
The DNA here is from genome assembly GCA_027475355.1 of Coilia nasus. Lineage (NCBI taxonomy): Eukaryota > Metazoa > Chordata > Actinopteri > Clupeiformes > Engraulidae > Coilia > Coilia nasus. Next base: position 17,185,330 of record CM050220.1, on the reverse strand, counting down.
CACACAGGCACACTCACACACACATGCACACACACACACACACACACACACATAAACCTTTTCTCTCTGCTGACCTGCAGTGCTTTGATGTGCTGGTGGTTGGCGATGTAGAGTTCGGCGGCCATGTTGACGCACTCGTGGGTGACCAGCTCCGGGTGGCGCTTCAGGGCGTCCTCCATGACGCCGATGGCAGACAGCAGCTCGCTGCTCTCATAGTAGCTCCTGCACAAGTCAGAGGTTCGATTTAGGATATTTGCCAGCCGCTTTCTTCCAAAGCTACGTACAATACTAGGAACACCACATGTGAACAAGAATACTGTGACAGAACAGGCATACTATCGTTTATTGCATGCAACAAATTTAGCTTGATTGGCTATATAGTATATCCTCCATAACACACTATACACAGACACACACACACACACATCTCTTGTTTCACAAAAAACAAAGTTTTCCTAAGAGTAAACATTGACTGAAAACATAAATTAAACAGTAATAAACAACAAATAAACTTTCTACCCAACTGGATATCTTTGCACTTTTAGATACCATTCTAGAGTAAAAAAAAAAAACAAAATCATGCAAAATGTATGCAGTGCAATCTACACTGACAGCTTTATCTACGAGCTTCATCATCTTCTTATTCTGCCTGCACTTACCCAGTACAGCCTATGCTTTATTTACTCTGTTCTTCTTTGCATAACTGAAGCTTGATTTGTGTCCTTTACTGTTAGTTACTTTGGATAAAAACATCTGCTAAGTGTAATGTAATGCCATTTTCATTTCATTTCATTTATTTATTTATAAGGACAGCGCACATTAATAAAAATAAATGTTAATGTGCTATTTTCAAATGTAGTCCTTTTGGCCAGATGTTTTGAAACCAAAATTAGCCAGCTGTTCCTAAAAGCCAAGATACTGATAAATGTAATATAAGTGTGATGTAATGTAATAGGTCCTGTGTATATTAGCACAGCGTAGTGCGTAAGCCCTCACTTGGCCATGTCGCGGGACAGCTGCATGAAGTGCTCTCCGTCCTGAGGGGGCAGCAGGTGGAGGATGCGGCGGTAGCCGTCCATGGCCTGCTTGTGCTCCCCCACCTGCTCGTACAGGCTGGAGCGCTCCCACAGGAAACGCACGTTCGTCGGGTCGTGCTGGACCGCTGCAAAGGGTGACCAAATAATAATAATAATAATAATAAAATAATAATCATAATAATAATAGTAACAATAATATTAATAATAATATCAATATAAATAGTATTTAAAGTCTCTTTCAAGTTACCCTATGTAACTTGAGGAAGATATTCATAAAACAATATGGAAACAACTGGTTACTTAAAGAAAATATAGATATTTAAAACACATATATGCACTTACATATTTATCTTACTTATGACTGCAAGTGAAGAGCACACTTTTTTTTTATTTCTGAACTGTTGTCATTTTGTAAACAGTCCTATAGGATAAGTTATGTGTGTTGTTGCTGAGCACTTATATGTTGTGTTATTAAGGCATCAATCTATGTTTGTCTTGTATTTTGTTGTTGTTTGTCTATGTTAATGTGTCTGTGCTGTAATATAAATATCCTCTCAGGGATTTTAAAACGTTCATGGCTCACAAACACTCCCTCTGTTCGCTGACTGGCTAGGAGTTGCTCGGTCCTCATACATGAATTTCAACGGCAGCGCCTCCAGACCCTCTGTACAAAATGAAATGAAGTACAAGGGGGTGGTTTACCATGCTATGATGGGTTCTCATCATCACTGACCTTTAGAGTAGCAGATGATGGCCTGCTTGATGTTGTCCTGCTCCAGGGACATGTCGGCCAGCTTGACCCACTCCTCGCAGTCCCTGGGGTTAAGGTGTGCGGCGATCAGGCCAAACTGCAGGGCCTTCTCCATGTCCCCCTGATCCTCGTAGATCATGGCCAGGGTGGAGAAGGGCTCGTAGGCCAGGGGCGCTGCAGTCAGAAAGATGTGCGGGAGGACGTTGTTAACGAGTGCTTGCTACTATGTTGGTACTTTTGTCCTTTATGTGTGTACTTACTGTGCTATTGTGTATTACTGCACCATGTGTTTGCCATGCAAATGTCAACACTGGTTCTGTATTGTATGACTGTATTTGTCTGCATCTTGCCTTATTTCTTCTGTCTTCATTGTACTATCTACACTTACTTTCTGTTTTCTGCACCCTATAGGTAGCCCCTGCGATTTCACAATATATGTTCTTGTACAATGATAATAAAAGCGCCCATTTCCATTCCATACACCAGTATGTTGGTCAACATCAGTATCATCCTTTTTGTCTCGTATCTGACGTTGGCAAGTATTGTAATATGACATTTAGCCCATGTCAGAATCAGATGATTACCTTTTATTTTACATCTATGCTATTCTGCACAATTGCTAAATGCTATGTATAAGTGTGGACTGGAATATTCACAGACAGTCTTAGGAAGAGAATAAAAGACTGCAGTTGAATGTTTTTTCCCTGCAATAAAATAGTAAATATATCAAAAACTAAGTTAACCAAGAAACACATAAAAAATACTTGTAATTGGTCAAGTTGTGATTTGGAACATTTGTATCAGCCCCTGAATTTCACCATCAGTACATCCCTTCAAATTGACCAGATGACAGCAAATCTCTAGCAACTAGCGCTCACTGTCCCAGCGGCCCACCACATTTTGATGCATCAGGGGACTTGCACTCCATTTGCCTACCTTGTCGAATGATCTCCATGCACATTAGAATAGCGTCTTCTTTGTCCCCACGAGCGTAGCGGATGTTGGCCTCTCCCATGAGTCCTCTCAGAGCCCGTGGCAGTTTGCTTCGGTGGCGTTTCTCCTGTATGACAAATGTTGTCAAGTAATACTTTTATGTTTTCAACAAAAAAAAACATAGTTATACATAAATTATACAAATTCGTTTCTAGCAATAACAGAAGATATCAGATGGATAAATGAAATTTGACCCAATGGCCTGAAAGTTTGGTTAAGGTAGTGGGGGGGGTGAGATTTGTAACCGCTCACCTTCATCATTTTCTTATTCTCGCGGTTGAGTTCCATCTCCAGAGCAAACACATCCCCTGCTGTGATGACCTCGTTCTCAGCATCGTCTTCCCCTTCTTCTTCTTCTTCTTCTTTCAGGTCGTCCTTCTCTTTAGTGAAGTCAAAGTCTTCATCGTCATCGTCGTCCTCCTCATCTTCCTCCTCGTCATCATCCTCTTCCTCATAGTCACCCCCTTCTCCAAGCATGGAGGCGAAGGCCTGGTGCACAGACGGACTTATCCCCTCCTCAGTCTCACCTATAGACAAAGTGCACTGTGAACTCCTGCAGCAGCATCGTGCTACAACAAATACAAACATGACACTTGTTGCATACGTAGCATGTCATTGTTTTGTATGTGTTAGATAACATTTCGAATCGGATACAAAACATAATTAATAATAGGACTGATTTACCGGAACGCCGTTTGCGTGTTTTACAAATACCACTGGATGTGCTTGGTGATGCATCCTCTCCATCGCCTGTTGCATCTTCACCAGCGCCAAGCTCATGTGCCCCCTGCAAGCCCAAAGACCAATATTCCTTAACAATGCATTTGCTAATATCTTCGTCAAGGAGAGTAGACTGATACCAAAACTGTCCTGGTTTAAGTTATAGCCGTCAACATGGCTTATGGTTTTGATTGTGCCTTCTCCACTTACTTTGCGATTTAATTTCTTCATGCAATATGTGAAATAACGATAGAAGGGTTTTGTGGAAACCAATTACTCTGGAAGTAGACTTATTACACTTGTGCTATCCACAATAACAATCTATCAGAGTGGCTTTAGCAGATCTGCGTTGACAGCTTGTCGTTAAGTCAAGAGCACCGATCCTTACCTTCTTGCTTTCCTTCTCCTTCGCCTTCCGTTCCTCCCTTCGTTTTTCAAACTCCTCAAATGAGATCTTTCCATCCAAATAGTCAATAAGTTCGGGACTAAACTCCGACATTATGTAGTTACCACCAGTGTCATGTTATTATCAACCTACATGTGAACACAAGCGTCTCCGACCATTCTTATTCTCTGATGTTGCTATCCTCATACATACATGTTGTATGGAGTGTATATCGCCACCTAGTGCTTTGGGAGCAGACATTTGCTGCAGTAGCTCCTTTCACTAACAAGACAAATTAAGTTTGGTCTTTCTAAAAAGTCATTAGTCATATAGGTATGGCAACAAGTGCTTCCTAACTAAAATCCTCAACAAAGCCAGTTGAGAAGAGCCAGGAAGTTATTATAACATGGCAGAGCGTTCATTTTGAGAGTAAAGAGAAGCTCTAGGCTACTTTTGGCAGATGTGTGACTCCCTATCTCTTGGATGAAAAACAACTTCTCTGTTTTGATTAAATGAACACTGTCTGTGTGGTGAGCCTATGAGACATAATGTTGAGCAGGGCAACAGTTCCCCACGGTTCAGAACAGAGCTATACTTGCATTGTCTGATGAAAAGTACCGATCTGTGACCGCATTCGCAGTTTGCTGATATTATTTTCCTTATGCTTCAAGAGTTTTATCAGCTTCCTCAGACCTTAACAACATACACCAATAAAAGCCATTTTTCAATTAGATGTTTTGGCATTAAGCCAGAACCAAATGAGCTGCCTGTGAATCAAGACCAAAAGAAGGCCGATGACCTGAACACATACATTTACATATATTATAAGAGGAATTGAATTACCACCAAAATGAAATTGTGAATGGACCTGTGGTGTGGTGATCTCCACATCAGCTTAACTGTGGCTGAAACCTGCTGGACACCTGCTTTAGTCTACGGATCCAGAGGGAAGCATTATGGAGGAAAGATCCTACCTGGCCTAAAGCAACCATCTCTGGCCTGTCCATGGTGATTGTCCCCTTACCTCCTCTCACTAGCAAGCTCCATCAAGTCCTTACATTCTGAAGTTGTCAGTGGGGTTATTTAGAAGCACACACACATGCTTAGTATGATTACTGATGACACTTTTTTGTGATTTCAGAGAATTTGAACTTGGAGACATTCAGGAAATCTTGTTCATTCTTTTCGCATTCCTTTTAATTTTGTGTGGTCTGTGTACATGTCATAGATCAGAAAAAAGATAAGAGTAACTGTTAATGTATTTCAAAGTCAAAAAAAAAAACCTGAGCAAAACCAGGCAGTATATACAGTAACCTTCACATTTTGCTTATTAGTCAATCTGATTAATGGAAGCACAGACAGAGATATGCAGCCATGACTAATATAGGTCACTGGCACACGTTCCCTTTCTAGAAAATACAATTGTCAGAATTAAATTATCATAATATGGTTGATATTTGTCTGCTACAGCTAAAAACTAAAAATGTAAAAGAAGCTGTGGATACCCTATTTAATTTTTCCACATTTTCAAAGTTTGCCCTCACACTTATCACTTCTTCTGTGTGCAGTTTTAGATTTTTTTTCCTTTTTGCAAAAAACAATGTCTCAAATTGAAAATAGAGTAAATGTTTTCAGTCCTCACAGCAAAGTTTTACAGAATCACCAGGACCCACATAGAACACAGGACAAATAGGTTCAGTGAATGTTGTCTGAATGCTGTATATAGGGGTAATTTGGTCAGAGACATTGTAGAAGGACAAAGTTCCTGCCCTGTGATCAACATACACTCCTATTCTAGAGGTGGGAATAGAGAGTTTGGAAGATTTTCCTCCATCTTGCCACCAGAAAAAGCCTTCTCCAATTCCACATTGCAGACACCATGGTTTCTTCTTAACATTTTCAAACAGACACTGAGCTCCATCATATTCTCTGGCTATGCTTTTGTATGCAACAGCAATTCCAACTAAGGAATAGCCGTTCAGTTTCAGATCGGCCTCCCAGTAAACACGTCTACAAAAGCTCTGTTCACACAACACCTGAGCACATTTCTCCAATCTCTCTGAACGAGAGAGCGTGTAATTATATGTCGCCCTTTTGTTCCCCTCAGACAGAGAGATGAGTCTGTGCGCCATGTTTGGATCCAGTGTAAGTCTGCAGGAGTCTGGAGTAGATGAAAAGAAAAGCACATCTTGAGTGACTTATTCACACATATAACTGTTGCAATGTGCATATATTCAAGAGAACAGTCATATACGTTTCCTCTCTCCTTAACATAGTTTGCCTACAAACTTGGTGTATTGACAAATTAAACAACATTTCTGCAGCGATGCCATTACTAATGGGGATGCCCCATATGTGTATTTGCATTTTTGTCACTTTTTATTAGATCTCTTAGACCTCTGTAGACATTAATGAAACATTTAATTTTCACCATTCACTCTGTTTCTCCATGTTATCCACAAGCACACAAAAGCCCCTGTGCTCTGGCCTCACGGATAATGTTAAGCTTAACACTCTGGTATTATTTTGATGACTTTTCTCACTGTAAAACATAAATATATGAACTATACTGTTGGTTATTCTGGATATCTGCTACTTACACTTTAAAAACTCCTCCCTGGTGTTTGGCTTCTGATGCAAGATGATCTCTGCATATGTCACTAAAGAAATGAAAAGATGGAGAGGGGTGTTAAGTCTGAAAACATCAAAGGAAGCTACAGTCTGTTCACAGAGAAATGCACATTTCTATCCACTTTGTGAATTAAACACATTAAAACATTTTCATCCACTGATTCTATATTTAACTTAATCGCTAACTGTAAAATAGCAATCCCATAAATATACATACCAGTGAATATTAAAGCCCTAGACATTTATTTGACATAAGCTATGGTGGAGTGTTCCTTTAATGTGAAACATATTATATTATGTGTAATAGGCCCCCAAGGCAATAACCCTGGACCTTGACAGCAGCATCGCAGAGGCAGACTTGTTTATAACACAGCCAGAGCAAATCTCTTGATTAGCACTTAATAAATGGGTGTGTAGAAAACTAACACAAAAAATCTACCAAGATTTCCTCTGCACAACATTTACCTTCCTGAGATATCTTCATTATGTTCTGCTTGCAGACTTCTTCCATTTCACTTTTCAAAGCAGAGAGAGATTTACCCAGGACCTCAAATGACTTGTATGGACTGAGAAGGATGGCAGGTGAAGTCTTGGATACAGAGGACTGGTGGGCCTGAAAACTCTACAATCAGTAGAAAATAGAAATATCACTCAAATATAGACTACAATGTGGTGACTAAAATAGCAAAACATCTGCTAGTGAGGAACCTCTGTCATTCCCGAAGCTACCTGGAGAAAATGGACGTGATCTTCCTCAAGTGAGAGCTTCTCCAGCTCAGCATCTTCTCTCCTTAACTCAGCGAGCTCCTGCTCCAGTTTCTCCAAAACATCTTCAGCATCTTTCACTGCTGCCTTCTGCTGAGCTCTGATCACATCTTTTACCTCGGAGAGTCTCCTCTCAATAGACTCCAGCAGCCCAGTACAGATCTTCTCACTTTGCTCCTCTCTCTCCTGAGCAGAGCGCTACACAGAATAGAACAGAATACAATAGAACAGAATAGAATAGAATAGAATAGAATAGAATAGAATAGGAGGTGGCTACTGGCAGTTCTTAGTGGTACTTCCAAGTGTGTCAAATGTCACCCATTGATTACTGTAGTGAGAAATATGCATGCTGCATCTTTATTTACTGTAGAAAGTTTAGGTGACTCCTGACCTGATAGGATGCCATAGTCTTCCGCAAACGCCACAGTTCCTCTTCTTTCTTCTGGATTCTCGTCAGGAGTTCTTTCGTTGTCCTTTCCAGCTCTTTCTATTTTAAATGCATTTACAAAAATATATTTTTAAATCAGCAAAACAAACACCTCACTTATCCACGTGTCCCCATCTTTTATGAAACAAATGGCATAATGGATTATACAGTCCACTAAACCATGTTGAACAATAGATTCTCTGATAAACCTTAATGGTTTGCATCCAATGTCAATGATCTGGAGAATATTATGTTCTTTTAGTATTTTGTTGCTAGAAATATAATCATTCAGATGACACAGTTTTCTTAGAACAGGTTTTTTTTTACTAATATAGCTTACTAAATTTCTCCCTTTATGTAGCTGTGATAGAGACTGACTGAGACCTTACCTCTCTTTCTTTCCGTTCTGCTGCAGCTAAGACTGTATCGTGGCTTTTGTGTTCATCCATGATGCACAACATGCAGATAAACTTCTTATCAGTGCGACAGAACACCTCAATCAGCTTGTCATGCTTAGAGCAGATCTTCTCCTGTAGATGCGTGGAGGCATGGACCAGTTTGTGCTTCTTCAGGGCAGGAATGCTGTAGTGAGGCTCAATGTGTGTCTGACAAAAAGAGATCAGGCACACCAGACAGGACTGGACAGCTTTGACTTTTCTCTCAGAGCAGAAGTCACACTCCACATTCACCGCATCCTCAGCATATGTAGCAGGAGGAGGAGAAGCAGTCTGAACCCTGCTATTATTCATTTTGTCCACCAGCTCAGCCAGCATAGTGGTTTTCTTCAGGACAGGCCGAGGAGAAAATGTTTCCCTGCACTGGGGGCAGCTGTACTCACCCTTCTGACTCTCTTCATCCCAGCAACCATTTATGCACTTCATACAATAGCTGTGTCCACAGGGAATGGTGACTGGGTCCTTCACAAGATCCAAACAAATAGAACAGCGAAAGGGATCTTGATCTTTGACAACAGCTTCAGCCATTTCCTCTACTAATGTTACCCAAACGCTTCTTCACGAACGGTATACTTCACCTGGGACAATGTTTTGTTTGTTCTCAAGTCCCGAGGCAGAAACTAGGATAAGTCTCGAGTGTCCTGAAGAGTTAGAATGTTAAAAACGACAGAGCAGGCATGAATGTGACCTGTTACCACATTTAGTCTGGGGGAGGAAAATTCCTCCCGGGCTTTCTGAAAAACGGGCTGTCTACTACATTCCGCGAATAAAAACGACCAATCGCAGCAGAGCCAGTTCCGACCAGTCCTCCCCGGTTCCCTCCTCCAAGTCGACATAGTTTCACACCATAGACGTATGTCTATGGTTTCACACTAGCAGAACTCTATCAGGAGAGAGCTGAGTGATTTGCGAAGGCGCGTCTGCCTGTAGTGACTGTTGTGCGCATAGACATACTATATGGTTGTGCGCGCTGGTCACAGATTCCTCCTCGCGCGTAGGCTACTGCGCGTGTACTGCAAACAATATTGAATTCCTACGGGCAGAGACCATATGTATTCGTGTGGAGTAAAGCATTCCTGTAGACGTCAGTGTAGAGGATGTAACAGATAACTAGTTGCAAAATGAAGGACAATTGATTATTATTAGAAAGATACGGCAGGTTGGAGACTTTTAAGCTAGGTGTATACTCGCCGCATGCAGAAGTGCGCGCGCAAACGTGACGTCACAGCGCCGCACGCCCATACATACTTCATTCGACACACACGGCAATCTTCTCCTCGTCAGAGGTGTCAAATGCCTCAGTAGTTCGGGAGCCTTGCGTGTCAGAGGAGTGAAACATGACTGAATTGCAGGTTTACATCATGATTTGGGAATTAAACTGGATAAATCCGAAAAGGTTTGAGTCAGTGTGTATATTTATTAGACTCTGACCACTTAATGCAGTATGCTTGGTATTGGAGCCTGCTGGTGCTGAGGCTACAGGCAAATGTTAAAGTCATAGACGTGTTCTGCTGAAATGCAAAAATCATTACTTCTGTTGGCTTTCAGTGATTTGCAGCACAGTGCCCATGGAAGGTCTGATGCCTTCTCAGCAGATTATACAGAATGTATTTTGTCCAAATGAGCAAATGCTGCTTCAACGTCACGTGGCCTGTCAGCGCTGACTTACTGAATGTATTAGACCAAATACCCTTTGATAACACCATACCTTGAGGAATAAGTACCTTCATGTGCTCTGAAAGCCTACATGGCATAACGTGGCCTAAGCAAAGGGGATAAAACGTATTACAAAAATTGGATGTGTATATACTGTTCAATAACATTCTCGTTTCTGATAATGGAAAGTAATGGAAAATACTATCAATTTACAGTGATCATAATTTTTGGATTTCTTTATTCTGTCACTTTCCAGGTTTTGTCATTATACTTCATGCATCCTTTTGTATCTGCAGAAGGTTTAATATTTAAGTAAATTACTAACTTGCCACCCCAGAGAATAATATGTCCATATTTTTTCAAAAGGGAAACAAAAGGAAACAATCAATCTACTTCTCTCTGGAAAGAGACACACTATTGAAAAAACACAGTGGTTGAAAAAATACACTAACTTTTATTGTGGCTGAAAATTCAGTTAAGAAAGTGTATCAGTAAGTAAGGTGTAAGGAAAGTGTGGATCATGTCAGGATGTTCAGAGATCGGCTCTCATCAATGATGTGACACAGAACTCAGTCTCATTACAGCTGGAGTTTGCTGAGAATGTACATGCTGAGAGCGATGGCACAGATAAGTGATAAAGATTAAAAAAAAGATAAAAAAGGATGGCAAAAGCCATGACCAGCAAGATAAGATCTTCTTTCAGTGAGTCACCCTTCACGAAGGTAAGCCATGTCATCTTCCGTCGCTTGCTATCTGCCATCTTCTCCATTTCTGCCTTCCTGACCTCATCAACTGTTCTGCGCCACTCCAGCTCTCTCTGACTCAGTTTCCTTTTGTTGTTTCTGGTGCACATGTTGAAGGGGGTCGGTTCCCTGAAGGTCACGGCTCTAGTGGCATCTTCTGCTCTCAGAGGAAGAGAGCTCCAGAATTTGTTTGCCTGCATAGTCTTGCGGTTCCTGTGGATGTTGCGGTTCATAACGCGTCTGGCCCATTCCTTCTCCTGCTGGAGGCGGTAGGCTTCCAGACAGGCTCTCTCCCTCCTCAGGGCCTCCTGCCTCTGCCTCAGCCTCTCCTCCTCGCTCAACACCACACCCCACCTCCATTTGTTGCCAGTGTCTGGAGCAGCCTTTTTCTTGAACAAACGGCTACACCAGTGAGCCAGAGCCTTTCCAAGTGTCTTCCTTCGCTTCTTTTGTCCGTTGTCCCGTTTCTTATCCGTGTCGTTTTCCTTGTCTTCGTCTGTCATGAGCTGTGAGATGTCAGTGTTTCTCCACTTCATCATCCCAGCGTTGCCATGTTTGTACTCTCCTTGCCCCTGCTCTCTTTCAGACTTGTCAGGTTGAGCAGCACTGCACAGACAGCACGCGAGGAGTACAGCTTGCCATCCTTGTCCAGAGCCCTTTCCCCTCCTCACAGGCCTCGGACCATCCTGGCAATCCTCCCCTCCTCCTCCTCCTGCCATTACGGGCTTTACAGCCACGTCTCTCACCTCTCCCACCAACTCCACACTTTTCTGGAGTCAGATGGAAGACTTCACTCTCATCAACTTCACTTATCTTATCTGGAGTCAGATGAAAGAAATAAAGAACAACAATTAAAGATTTAAAGTTTCACCCATTTGTCATTAAACAGCCTAAAAACCTACATTAACTTTTGGACCCCCTATAATTGTAGTATCACTAAGCAATTAGAAAATTAGGTTAAGTTTATCTTGTGTCTCATAGGTTATTGCAAGTATGTACATTTTTGGGGTGATAGCCTCAGTCAAATCACATATAGCACCAAAGTGTATTTTAAATCTGTGATTGTCTATATAGGCCTACTTTTTAAATATTATCCCTAACATTTAATTACTAAATAACTAAAAAAAAATATATACACTGTATATATAAGCTATCTTATCGAAGTTAATCAACTGTACATTTATCAAGGTAGTATTTTCGTATGTTATTTCTCAAATATTGTCATATTTAGGCTAATCTTACCGCAATGTAATGTAACACACCGCTCTCCAACCTTATAATGTCCGTTTAGTTCACAAGGTGGTTTTATGGAACTTTACTAACAGTGATGTCATAATGGTTTGGGGATGAAATAGTCTTCTTGACCGTTCTTACCAGGCCTAACCACCCCGTTGTTAGAAGCGTAATACTGATACAAATTTGGTATTTTGTCCGTTACTTTTTCCATCGTCTGCTCGAAAAAAACAAGATCTACTCAACTTCAAATGCCCAGACAATAAGTTTCAATACTTACCCTTGTAATCGCGTATTTAATCTCTCCTGTTTTCATGAACATTTCTCGATTTTATTTTTTAAACAAGTTGCAAAGTGCATTAAAAAAAGACAATGTGAAGTACAGACGGTATCACTTTTTATTCAGTGAACTTACAGATCTAGCCTGAGGTCTGTAAAGCATGCAATTCCATCGCATTTCCACTAGATGTCACTACAGTGCAGACAGTGCAGTTCAGTTGACCCCTTTACAAGATTTACTTTAACCTAACATGTTACTACTCCCTAATACATGTTCATGTTGTATGGCTAGTGAAATGTACATGGTAATTTCGTAGTTTGCTAAATGGAGTATGCACCATCGTTTGATAGGTAAACACTGAGATTGGGCTTTTTGTTATCACTCTAGGCCAGGCCAATCCATTTTTTGGACCCACAAGCAGACTCAGAGAAAGGTTTTAGTGAAGGGGATTTTAATAACAGAAAGCACAAGCCAAAAACAAGATAGAGCCACTGGCAACTGGCAACTATAACACTTCAAAAACAAGACAATACATTTAGAAAAAATCTTACAAATGATTTTTATCTCAGTTTGTATACAGACAAAACTTGAAATAACAATCTTCAAGCAAAGCGTAGTGCTGCTACTTAACATACAAGGAAGGCTTGAGCAGGTCTACAAGGCAATGGTCTAAAAATGTATCTCAGAATAATCCATACGTTTCCCTATTACAAACCATAACGTCATTCATTCATTCAGGTCCCATCATGTAGCATGGCAGGATAACTCAGCAATGAGAGTTTGTTACTACTGAACCTAGAATGTATCTCTTATAATAAACAAAGTGGCCCCAAGTGAAGATGGTTGAGGATTAGGATTAGTTCTGATTTCATACGTATAAATTTCCTGAGTTGATGTGTACTGAAACTGTGGCGTCAACAGTGTTGATCAGTAGACCTCTATGCCTTATATTTATGCATGTGGTGATCTCCGCCTGCATTAGTTTACCCATCCTACTGTCAGCACCATCACCACAACAAACACCAGCTGAGTTCCTGCTTTACTCCCAGGCTATAAGTTTCAGAGGGGAGCATATGGAGTAGAGAGCCTGTCCGCCCTGAAGGGACCCTCTCTGGCCCGTTCACGCTGATCACCCCCTTATCTCCTCTCACTAACAGGCTCCAGCGAGTCATTTAATTCTGAAGTTGTCAGTGGGGTTATTTCAACACACACCCATTAGTGTGATACTGCTGACACATTTATGTGACCTCACAGAAATTGAACTTGGAGACACTGAGGACATTTCGTTCACTCATTGTGCTGATCTTTTCACATCCTTTTATTTTTGTGTGGTTTGTATGTCATGTCATAGACCAGAAAAAGACAACAGAGCAATTGTTGGTAGATTTTAAACTTTGACAAAAAAAAAGCCAGTCCAGGCAGTATTTACAGTAATCTTTTCACTGTTTTGCTTATTAATGAACCTGTTGAAGCACAGACATATCACACATAAATAGAACAGCTATGAATGAACAATCTGTAGTTTACATATTCCCTTATTCCCTTTGTAGAAAATGTCACTGGTAGAACTGAGTGAACAAATCCTTCAAAGCTACTTCAAATGTGGCCACCTGTGCATATAATGCTAGATGTGTTTATCCCACAGCTTTCACGGTTTATTAGTACTTTACTTCACCTCACAGGGGTTGCTGTATTTCAATATCTTCCTACAAATTATCTCAGTATCGTGAGCATAGGACTGGGCATCAGAAATCAGAAAATCAGAAAAAAGATAACAGAGTAATTGTTAATGTATTTCAAAGTCTAAAAAAAAACCTGAGCAAAACCAGGCAGTATATACAGTAACCTTCACATTTTGCTTATTAGTCAATCTGATTAATGGAAGCACAGACAGAGATATCACAGCCATGACTAATATAGGTCACTGGCACACGTTCCCTTTCTAGAAAATACAGTTGTCAGAATTAAAGTCAACAAATCATGCAAAGTTACTTCACATATGGCCACCTGATCATAATATGGCGGATATTTGTCTGCTACAGCTAAAAACTAAGAATGTAAAAGAAGCTGTGATTCTGCTGCACCTCACAGTGGATACCCTATTTAATTTTTCCACATTTTCAAAGTTTGCCCTCACACTTATCACTTCTGTGTGCAGTTTTCATAATTTTTAGATTGTTTTTCCACTTTGCAAAAAGCAATGTCTCAAATTGAAAATAGAGTAAATGTTTTCAGTCCTCACAGCAAAGTTTTACAGAATCGCCAGGACCCACATAGAACACAGGACAAATAGGTTCAGTGAATGTTGTCTGAATGTTGTATATAGGGGTCATTTGGTCAGAGACATTGTAGAAGGACAAAGTTCCTGCCCTGTGATCAACATACACTCCTATTCTAGAGGTGGGAATGGTAGAGAGTTTGTAAGATTTTCCCCCATTTTGCCAGAAAAAGCCTTCTCCAGTTCCACATTGCAGACACCATGGTTTCGTCTTAACATTTTCAAACAGACACTGAGCTCCATCATATTCTCTGGCTATGCTTTTGTATGCAACAGCAATTCCAACTAAGGAATAGCCGTTCAGTTTCAGCTCGGCCTCCCAGTAAACACGTCTACAAAAGCTCTGTTCACACAACACCTGAGCACATTTCTCCAATCTCTCTGAACGAGAGAGCGTGTAATTATATGTCGCCCTTTTGTTCCCCTCAGACAGAGAGATGAGTCTGTGCGCCATGTTTGGATCCAGTGTAAGCCTGCAGGAGTCTGGAGTAGATGAAAAGAAAAGCACATCTTGAGTGACTTATTCACACATAACTGTTGCAATGTGCATATATTCAAGAGAACAGTCATATACGTTTCCTCTCTCCTTAACATTGTAGTTTGCCTACAAACTTGGTGTATTGACAAATTAAACAACATTTCTGCAGCAATGCCATTACTAATGGGGATGCCCCATATGTGTATTTGCATTTTTGTCACTTTTTATTAGATCTCTTAGACCTCTGTAGACATGTATGAAACGTTTAATTTTCACCATTCACTCTGTTTCTCCATGTTATCCACAAGCACACAAAAGCCCCTGTGCTCTGGCCTCGCGGATAATGTTAAGCTTAACACTCTGGTATTATTTTGATGACTTTTCTCACTGTAAAACATAAATATATGAACTATACTGTTGGTTGTTCTGGATATCTGCTACTTACACTTTAAAAACTCCTCCCTGGTGTTTGGCTTCTGATGCAAGACGATCTCTGCATATGTCACTAAAGAAATGAAAAGATGGAGAGGGGTGTTAAGTCTGAAAACATCAAAGGAAGCTACAGTCTGTTCACAGAGAAATGCAAATTTCTATCCACTTTGTGAATTAAACACATTAAAACATTTTCATCCACTGATTCTATATTTAACTTAATCGCTAACTGTAAAATAGCAATCCCATAAATATACATACCAGTGAATATTAAAGCCCTAGACATTTATTTGACATAAGCTATGGTGGAGTGTTCCTTTAATGTGAAACATATTATATTATGTGTAATAGGCCCCCAAGACAATAACCCTGGACCTTGACAGCAGCATCGCAGAGGCAGACTTGTTTATAACACAGCCAGAGCAAATCTCTTGATTAGCACTTAATAAATGGGTGTGTAGAAAACTAACACAAAAGATCTACCAAGATTTCCTCTGCATAACATTTACCTTCCTGAGATATCTTCATTATGTTCTGCTTGCAGACTTCTTCCATTTCACTTTTCAAAGCAGAGAGAGATTTACCCAGGACCTCAAATGACTTGTATGGACTGAGAAGGATGGCAGGTGAAGTCTTGGATACAGAGGACTGGTGGGCCTGAAAACTCTACAATCAGTAGAAAATAGAAATATCACTCAAATATAGACTACAACGTGGTGACTAAAATAGCAAAACATCTGCTAGTGAGGAACCTCTGTCATTCCCGAAGCTACCTGGAGGAAATGGACGTGATCTTCCTCAAGTGAGAGCTTCTCCAACTTAGCATCTTCCCTCCTTAACTCAGCGAGCTCCTGCTCCAGTTTCTCCAAAACATCTTCAGCATCTTTCACTGCTGCCTTCTGCTGAGCTCTGATCACATCTTTTACCTCGGAGAGTCTCCTCTCAATAGACTCCAGCAGCCCAGTACAGATCTTCTCACTTTGCTCCTCTCTCTCCTGAGCAGAGCGCTACACAGAATAGAACAGAATACAATAGAACAGAACAGAATAGAATAGAATAAGAGGGGGCTACTGGCCGTTTTTAATGGTACGTCAAGGTGTGTGAAATGTCACCCATTGAGTACTGTAGTGAGAAATATGCATGCTGCCTATTTTTTTTACTGTAGAAAGTTTAGGTGATTCCTGACCTGATAGGATGCAATAGCCTTCCGCAAACTCCACAGTTCATTTTCTTTCTTCTGGATTCTCGTCAGGAGTTCTTTTGTTGTCCTTTCCAGCTCTTTCTATTTTAAATGCATTTAGAAAAATATATTTCTAATCACCAAAACAAACACCTCACTTATCCACGTGTCCTCATCTTTTATGAAACAAATGGCATAATGGATTATACAGTCCACTAAACCATGTTGAACAATAGATTCTCTGAAGAACCTTAATGGTTTGCATAATATACCCCAGATCCAAAGATATGGATCTGGAGAATATTATGTTCTTTTAGTATTTTGTTGCTAGAAATATAATCATTCAGATGACACATTTTTCTTAGAACAGCTTTTTTTTTTCACTAATATAGCTTACTCATTTTCTCACTTTATGTAGCTGTGATAGAGACTGACTGAGACCTTACCTCTCTTTCTTTCCGTTCTGCTGCAGCTGAGACTGTATCGTGGCCTTTGTGTTCATCCATGATGCACAACATGCAGATACACTTCTTATCAGTGCGACAGAACACCTCAATCAGCTTGTCATGCTTAGAGCAGATCTTCTGCTGTAGATGCGTGGAGGCATGGACCAGTTTGTGCTTCTTCAAGGCAGGAATGCTGTAGTGAGGCTCAATGTGTGTCTGACAAAAAGAGATCAGGCACACCAGACAGGACTGGACAGCTTTGACTTTTCTCTCAGAGCAGAAGTCACACTCCACATTCACCACATCCTCAGCATATGTAGCAGGAGGAGGAGAAGCAGTCTGAACCCTGCTATTATTCATTTTGTCCACCAGCTCAGCCAGCATGGTGGTTTTTTTCAGGACAGGCCGAGGAGAAAATGTTTCCCTGCACTGGGGGCAGCTGTACTCACCCTTCTGACTCTCTTCATCCCAGCAACCATTTATGCACTTCATACAATAGCTGTGTCCACAGGGAATGGTGACTGGGTCCTTTACAAGATCCAAACAAATAGAACAGCGAAAGGGATCTTGATCTTTGACAACAGCTTCAGCCATTTCCTCTACTAATGTTACCCAAACGCTTACCCAAACGATACGAACGGTATACTTCACCTGGGACAATGTTTTGTTTGTTCTCAAGTCCCGAGGCAGAAACTAGAATAAGTCTCGAGTGTCCTGAAGAGTTAGAATGTTAAAAACGACAGAGCAGGCATGAATGTGACCTGTTACCACATTTAGTCTGGAAGAGGAAAAATTCCTCCCGGGCTTTCTGAAAAATGGGCTGTCTATTAAATTCCACGACTAAACACGACCAATCGCAGCAGAGCCAGTTCCGACCAGTCCTCCCCGGTTCCCTCCTCGAAGTCGACGTAGTTTCACACTAGCAGAACTATATCAGGAGAGAGGTGAGTGATTTGCGAAGGCGCGTCTGCCTGCAGTGACTGTTGTGCGCGATGGTCACAGATTCCTCCTCGCGCGTAGGCTACTGCGCGTGTACTGCAAAACAACATTGAATTCCTACGTGCAGAGACCATATGTATTCGTGTGGAGTAAAGCATTCCTGTAGGCTTCAGTGTAGAGGATGTAACAGATATCTAATTGCAAAATGAAGGACAATTGATTATTATTCATGAGAGAAAGATACGGCAGGTTGGTGACTTTTAGACTCTGACCACTTAATGCAGTATGTTTGTTGTTGGAGCCTGCTGGTGCTGAGGCTGCAGGCAAATGTTATAGTCATAGACGTGTTCTGCTGAAATGCAAAATGCATTACTTCTGTTTGCTTTGTTTGCATGGAAGGTCTGATGCCTTCTCAGCAGATTATACAGAATGTATTTCGTCCAAATGAGCAAATGCTGCTTTAACGTCACGTAAGAGCTGACTGAATGTATTAGACCAAATACCCTTTGATAACACCATACCTTGAGGAATAAGTACCTTCATGTGCTCTGAAGGCCTACATGGCATAACGTGGCCTAAGCGAAGGGGATAAAACGTATTACAAAAATTGGATGTGTATATATTGTTCAATAGCATGCTCGTTTTTGATAATGGAAAGTAATGGAAAATACTATCAATTTACAAGTGATCATAATTTTTGGATTCCTTTATTCTGTCACTTTCCAGGTTTTGTCGTTACACTTCATGCATCCTTTCGTATCTGCAGAAGGTTTAATATTTAAGTAAATTATAACTTGCCACCCCAGAGAATAATATGCCTATATTTTTTTTAAAGGAAAACAAAAGGAAACAATCGATATACTTTATCTTTGGAAAGAGACACACTATTAAAAAAACACAGTGATTGAAAAAATACACTAACTTTTATTGTGGTTGAAAATTCAGTTAAGAAAGTGTATCAGTAAGGAAAGCGTGGATCATGTCAGGATGTTCAGAGATCGGCTCTCATCAATGATGTGACACAGAACTCATTACAGCTGGAGTTTGCTGAGAATGTACATGCTGAGAGCGATGGCACAGATAAGTGATAAAGATTAAAAAAAAGATTAAAAAGGATGGCAAAAGCCATGACCAGCAAGATAAGATCTTCTTTCAGTGAGTCACCCTTCACGAAGGTAAGCCATGTCATCTTCCGTCGCTTGCTCTCTGCCATCTTCTTCTCCATTTCTGCCTTCCTGACCTCATCAACTGTTCTGCGCCACTCCAGCTCTCTCTGACTCAGTTTCCTTTTGTTGTTTCCGGTGCACATGTTGAAGGGGGTCGGTTCCCTGAAGGTCACGGCTCTATTGGCATCTTCTGCTCTCAGGGGAAGAGAGCTCCAGAATTTGTTTGCCTGCATAGTCTTGCGGTTCCTGTGGATGTTGCGGTTCATAACGCGTCTGGCCCATTCCTTCTCCTGCTGGAGGCGGTAGGCTTCCAGACAGGCTCTCTCCCTCCTCAGGGCCTCCTGCCTCTGCCTCAGCCTCTCCTCCTCGCTCAACACCACACCCCACCTCCATTTGTTGCCAGTGTCTGGAGCAGCCTTTTTCTTGAACAAACGGCTACACCAGTGAGCCAGAGCCTTTCCAAGTGTCTTCCTTCGCTTCTTTTGTCCGTTGTCCCGTTTCTTATCCGTGTCGTTTTCCTTGTCTTCGTCTGTCATGAGCTGTGAGATGTCAGTGTTTCTCCACTTCATCATCCCAGCGTTGCCATGTTTGTACTCTCCTTGCCCCTGCTCTCCCTCAGACTTGTCAGGTTGAGCAGCACTGCACAGACAGCACGCGAGGAGTACAGCTTGCCATCCTCGTCCAGAGCCCTTTCCCCTCCTCACAGGCCTCGGACCATCCTGGCAATCCTCCCCTCCTCCTCCTCCTGCCATTACGGGCTTTACAGCCACGTCTCTCACCTCTCCCACCAACTCCACACTTTTCTGGAGTCAGATGGAAGACTTCACTCTCATCAACTTCACTTATCTTATCTGGAGTCAGATGAAAGAAATAAAGAACAACAATTAAAGATTTAAAGTTTCACCCATTTGTCATTAAACAGCCTAAAAACCTACATTAACTTTTGGACCCCCTATAATTGTAGTATCACTAAGCAATTAGAAAATTAGGTTAAGTTTATCTTGTGTCTCATAGGTTATTGCAAGTATGTACATTTTTGGGGTGATAGCCTCAGTCAAATCACATATAGCACCAAAGTGTATTTTAAATCTGTGATTGTCTATATAGGCCTACTTTTTAAATATTATCCCTAACATTTAATTACTAAATAACTAAAAAAAAATATATACACTGTATATATAAGCTATCTTATCGAAGTTAATCAACTGTACATTTATCAAGGTAGTATTTTCGTATGTTATTTCTCAAATATTGTCATATTTAGGCTAATCTTACCGCAATGTAATGTAACACACCGCTCTCCAACCTTATAATGTCCGTTTAGTTCACAAGGTGGTTTTATGGAACTGTTTATTTACTAACAGTGATGTCATAATGGTTTGGGGGGGGGGGGGGGGCAGTCTTCTTGACCGTTCTTACCAGGCCTAACCACCCCGTTGTTAGAAGCGTAATACTGATAAAATTTTGGTATTTTGTCCGTTACTTTTTCCATCGTCTGCTCGAAAAAAAACAAGATCTACTCAACTTCAAATGCCCAGACAATAAGTTTCAATACTTACCCTTGTAATCGCGTATTTAATCTCTCCTGTTTTCATGAACATTTCTCGGTTTTATTTTTTAAACAAGTTGCAAAGTGCATTAAAAAAAGACAATGTGAAGTACAGACGGTATCACTTTTTATTCAGTGAACTTACAGATCTAGCCTGAGGTCTGTAAAGTATGCAATTCCATCGCATTTCCACTAGATGTCACTACAGTGCAAACAGTGCAGTTCAGTTGACCCCTTTACAAGATTTACTTTAACCTAACATGTTACTACTCCCTAATACATGTTCATGTTGTATGGCTAGTGAAATGTACATGGTAATTTCGTAGTTTGCTAAATGGAGTATGCACCATCGTTTGATAGGTAAACACTGAGATTGGGCTTTTTGTTATCACTCTAGGCCAGGCCAATCAATTTTTTGGACCCACAAGCAGACTCAGAGAAAGGTTTTAGTGAAGGGGATTTTAATAACAGAAAGCACAAGCCAAAAACAAGATAGAGCCACTGGCAACTGGCAACTATAACACTTCAAAAACAAGACAATAAATTTAGAAAAAATCTTACAAATGATTTTCATCTCAGTTTGTATACAGACAAAACTTGAAATAACAATCTTCAAGCAAAGCGTAGTGCTGCTACTTAACATACAAGGAAGGCTTGAGCAGGTCTACAAGGCAATGGTCTAAAAACCTATCTCAGAATAATCCACACGTTTCCCTATTACAAACCATAACATCATTCATTCAGGTCCAATCATGTAGCATGGCAGAATAACTCAGCAATGAGAGTTTGTTACTACTGAACCTAGAATGTATCTCTTATAATAAACAAAGTGGCCCCAAGTGAAGATGGTTGAGGATTAGGATTAGTTCTGATTTCATACGTATAAATTTCCTGAGTTGATGTGTACTGAAACTGTGGCGTCAACAGTGTTGATCAGTAGACCTCTATGCCTTATATTTATGCATGTGGTGATCTCCGCCTGCATTAGTTTACCCATCCTACTGTCAGCACCATCACCACAACAAACACCAGCTGAGTTCCTGCTTTACTCCCAGGCTATAAGTTTCAGAGGGGAGCATATGGAGGAGAGAGCCTGTCCGCCCTGAAGGGACCCTCTCTGGCCCGTTCATGCTGATCATCCCCTTATCTCCTCTCACTAACAGGCTCCAGCGAGTCATTTAATTCTGAAGTTGTCAGTGGGGCTATTTCAACACACACCCATTAGTGTGATACTGCTGGCACATTTATGTGACCTCACAGAAATTGAACTTGGAGACACTGAGGACATTTCGTTCACTCATTGTGCTGATCTTTTCACATCCTTTTATTTTTGTGTGGTTTGTATGTCATGTCATAGACCAGAAAAAGACAACAGAGCAATTGTTGGTAGATTTTAAACTTTGACAAAAAAAAAGCCAGTCCAGGCAGTATTTACAGTAATCTTTTCAATGTTTTGCTTATTAATGAACCCAGTTATTAATTAACTGTTTTGCTTATTAATGAGCACAGACATATAACACATAAATAGAACAGCTATGAATGAACAATTTGTAGTTTACATATTCCCTTATTCCCTTTATAGGAAATGCCACTGGTAGAACTAAGTGAACAAATCCTCCAAAGCTACTTCAAATGTGGCCACCTGTGCATATAATGCTAGACGTGTTTATCCTACAGCTTCCACGGTTCTGTAGTTTTATTAGGATTTTACTCCACCTCACAGGGGTTGCTGTATTTCAATATCTTCCTACAAATTATCTCAGTAGTGAGCATAGGACTGGGCATCTCCAAAGTTTACTTTCACTCATCACGTTTCCTATGTGTTTTTTTATTTATTTTTCTGATTTGTTAGTTTTTTGCAATGCATTTTTGTTTGAACTAGTTTTTTACAAATTCAAAATAGACTAAATCTTCTCATTGTTTAGAGCAAAGTTTTACAGAAGCGTCATTACCTACCCAAAACCCAGGATAAAGGGGTTCAGTGAATGTCGTCTTAACTTTGTGTAGGAGAGTCATTGTGTCAGAGACATTATAGAATGCTAACGTTCCTGCCATGTGATCTAGATACACTCCTATTCTAGAGGTCGGAATGACAGAGATGCAAGTTTTTTTACACTGGTGCCAGAAAATGCTTTCTCCAATTTTACACTGCAGACACCATGATGTCTTACCAAAATTACACTCAGCCTTACTTTTTCCCTTGGTTATGCTTTTGTATGCTACCGCGATACAAACCGCAGAATCCTTCTTCAGATCCAGCTCAGCCTCCCAGTAAAGACGTCCATAAAAGCCCTGTTCACACAACACTTGAGGACTGAACTGAAATCTGTCTGGATGATCTGGGTAAGGCTGCTCTTTTCCACGGGTCGCCCTTCTGTTCCCCTCAGACAGAGAGATAAGTCTGTGTGCTGTGTTTGGATCCAGTGTAAGCCTGCAGGAGTCTGAAGTCCATAAAAAGAAAAGCACAAATCGTATGACTAATTTACACATTTAACTGCTGCAATGTGCATATATTCAAGAGAACAGTCATATGTGTTTCCTCTTCCTCTAGTGTATTTTGCATACAGACTTGGTGGCATTTTTAAAGCAAAACTATGCAACTTTGAGTGCTTTTTCTGATTTTTTCTCAATGGAGCTCACCCTAGTGACTCCAAATGGACACTCTCGTAAAATGGGCTGTTTTCCCTTGCAACCATGTGCATGTGTTTTCAAGTCAACTGATCAGAGTAACCAGCAAATACAAAAGTAGTCATGTCCACCGAGATAAGTAAAGACAGAATTTCTTACGAATTAAACATGTTCCTGCTCCTTGTGATATTACAGACTTTGTGAGACTGAGGGTGCCGGGATGGATACCCACATATTGCAAGCGTGGTATTCTGTCCACAGACAGCGGGGGCGGTCGAGAAAGTTTTTATTCGCCTGGTAATGATTCATTTAAGTACCTACCGACTTGTGAAGATGATTATTTAAAAAAAGTTGCATAGTCCTTATTTCATAGATCTCTTACACCTCTGTAGACCTTTACACTGGTAAATCACTTTTAACTTTTACATTTTACTCTGTTTCTCCATATTATCTACAAGCACACAACAACCCACATTTAATTTTTCAC
This sequence comes from Coilia nasus, assembly GCA_027475355.1. NCBI lineage: Eukaryota > Metazoa > Chordata > Actinopteri > Clupeiformes > Engraulidae > Coilia > Coilia nasus. Next base: position 17,161,671 of record CM050220.1, on the reverse strand, counting down.
CTTCACCAGCTACCAAGAAGAGCTACCTCAGACTTCCTTCTTGTTGGAAGTGTATGTCTTACTGTATGTCTTATGTGTATTTATTGTTGATGTCTGTATACACTTCATGTCCATGAATGTAGCTGTGTGTTGTGTGCGTGTGTGTGTGTGCATGTCTTAGTTTAAATTGCACATTTTGTGTCTGGTGAAACGCAATTTCAGTCCCCTGTGTAGTGCTTGTTACATAGCGAATTGACAACAAAGTAGACTTTGACTTTGACCTTGGGGATAATGTTAAGCTTAACACTTTGGTCTTATTGGTATATTGGTATATATATCACTTTTCTCACTGTAAAACATAAATATATGAAGTATACTGTTGGTTATTCTGGATATTTGCTACTTACACTTCAAAAACTCCTCCCTGGTGTTTGGCTCCTGGGTCAAGAGGATCTTTACACTTGTCACTAAAGAAATGAACAGAAGGACAGTGTTAAGTCTGAGAAAGTCAAAGGAAGCCACAGTCTGTTCAGAGAGATATGCTAATTTATATCGATTTAGTGAAATAAACACATTAAAATGTTTTACTTAAGCACTAACTGCAAAATAACGACCTATAAATACACATACCAGTAAATATTAAAGCCCTACACATTTTGGTGGAGTGCCCATTTAATGTGAAACATATTATATTATGCGTAATAGGTCCCCAAGGCAATAACCCTGGACCTTGACAGCAGCATCGCAGAGGCAGACTCATTTATAACACAGCCAGAGCAAATCTCCATCAGCACTTTATAAATGAGTGTGTGGAAAACTTGCACAAAACATCTACCAACATTTACCTTCCTCAGATATCTTCATCATGTTCTGCTTGCAGAATTCTGTCACTTCACTTTTCAAAGCAGAAAGAGATTTACCCACGGCTTCAAATGACATTTGTGGACTCAGACTGATGCTGGGTGAATCCTCGAATTCAGAGGACTGAAGGGCCTGAAAACTCTACAAACAGTAGAAAATAGAAATATCAATCAGATATAGACTACAACATGGTGACTAAAATAGCAAAACATCTGCCAGTGAGGAACCTCTGTCATTCCCGAAGCTACCTGGAGGAAATGGACGTGATCTTCCTCAAGTGAGAGCTTCTCCAACTCAGCATCTCCCCTCCTTAACTCAGCGAGCTCCTGCTCCAGTTTCTCCAAAACATCTTCAGCATCTTTCACTGCTGCCTTCTGCTGAGCTCTGATCACATCTTTTACCTCAGACCATCTTCTCTCAATGCAATCCAACAGCTCAGTGAAGATCTTGTCACTGTGCTCCTCTGTCTCTTGAGCAGAGCGCTACATAGAATAGAATAGAATAGAATAGAATAGAAAGTGCTGGTAATACTTAAGAATAAGGGGCCACAACAAATAGCAAACTAGCCATTACCGAACTCTTTGACAATAGTTACAAGTGACTATTACCAGTGTGTCTATTTGGCACAAGTTAATCATTTTTTCACTATTAAATATTAGTTTTTGCATAAAGTCTAAATGTCACTGTTATAACAAACAGCAAACGTATTACCTAATATTTTAATAGTTAATAAACAATACATCTTTTTGGTACTAATTATAGTGACTTTAACATTACTTAAATGTTAAATATTTGTTTACAAGTATATGCTAACATACATGTTAATTACATTAATTATTTTTCAAATTATTGATAAACAGTGCATTTGTTTATTTCAATATTAACAATTTAATTCATGGTGAAAAACCAATTAACTTATGTGAAATAGACACATTGGTAATCATTAACAACTATTACCAAAGGGTTAGGTAATGGCTAGTTTGCCATTTACTGTGGTACATTATTATAGTGTTTCCAGTGTGCTTATTGGCAGTTTTTACCTGGTACTTTAAAGTGTGTCATATGTCCCTCGTTGACTACTGAGGTGAGGAATATGTATGCTGCCTCTTAATTTACTGTAGAAAGTTTAAGTGATTCCTGACCTGATAAGATGCCACAGCATCCTGCAACTCCTGCAGCTCCTTCTCTCTCTTCTGGATTCTCTTCAGATATTCGGTCCTTGTCTTTCCCAACTCTTTCTTTTAAATGCATTTACAAAAAGATATATTTTAAAATCATAAAATCAGACACCTCACTTGACACAATGTCTTAATTCATTATACAGGCGGAATTACAGATCACACAGTCCACTATAAACAACTATGTACAATACATTTAAAAATCATTTTGCTTGATCAGTGTTAGGGATTCTGGAAAATATTATGCCCTTTTAGTCTTTTATTTCCATAAATATAATTATTTCGATAATACATTTTTCTTAGCAATGAAAATAATTGTTTACTATAATAGCTTACTTATTTTCTCATTCATGTAGGTGTAATATTGAGTGCTCACTTATGTTCTTTATAATGACTGTAAATAGCTTAATAGTTCCTATATTATTGATATTTATTGAGAGCTTACCTGTCTCTCCTTCCGTTCTGCTGCAGCTGAGACTGTATCGTGGCCTTTGTGTTCATCCATGATGCACAACATGCAGATACACTTCTTATCAGTGCGACAGAACACCTCAGTCACCTTGTCATGCTTAGAGCAGATCTTCTGCTGTAGATGTGTGGAGGCATGGACCAGTTTGTGCTTCTTCAAGGCAGGAATGCTGTAGTGAGGCTCAATGTGTGTCTGACAAAGAGAGATCAGGCACACCAGACAGGACTGGACAGCTTTGACTTTCCTTTCAGAGCAGAAATCACACTCCACATCCCCCGGTTCAGCATATGTAGCAGGAGGAGGAGAAGCAGTCTGAAACGCGCTATTTGTCATTTTGTCCACCAGCTCAGCTAGCATGGTGTTTTTCTTCAGGACAGGTCGCGGAGTAAATGTCTCCCTGCACTGAGGGCAGCTATACTCACCCTTCTGACCCTCCCGATCCCAGCAACCATTTATGCATTTCATACAATAGTTGTGGCCACAGGGAATAGTGACTGGGTCCCTCACAAGTTCCAAACAAATAGAACAGCGAAAGGGATCTTGATTAGCTTCAGCCATTTCCTCTGCTAGTGTTACCCAAACACTTCCTTGCGAACGGTAGACTTCACATGGGACAATGTTTTGTTTGTTCTAAAGTCTCAAGACTTGTCCTAAATAGGTAAAATGTTTAAAACGACAGAGCAGGCATGAACGTCACCTGTTACCACCATTGACTGTATATACAGTCAATGGTTACCACATTAAGTTTGGGGGAGGAGAAATTTCTCCCGGGCTTTCTTATTTTTCTTCTTCTTCTAATTTCTTGGCGGTCGGCAATATTAACCGACATGGAACATTACCGCCACCATCTGGACCGGAGTGTGGAACAAGAATTTACCACCCCAAAATAATTATAGTAATAATAATACAGTGGTCCCTCGCTATATCGCGGTTTACCTTTCGCGGCCTCGCTATTTCGCAGATTTTTTAGTGCATGCAATCTCCTGTACAGTACAGAATGCGCTCAGCTTGTAAAATTTACATACATCTTCCACCGCTAGCTGTGTACTCTGAAGTGCTGTATGTTTGCAAGTGTGAACTTTGCCTGTCTGAGAAAAGTGTAGTGAGGGGTTTTACAGCCTTAAAATATCTATAATAATTGTAGAAAATAAATCTGACTACTTTGCGGATTTCGCCTATCGCGGGTTATTTTTAGAACGTAACTCCCAAGAATAACGAGGGACCACTGTAATTAAAAAAAATAATAACCTTGTGCTTTTCAAAAACTTGGATACATAATTGAAACATATTTGACTTGTACTTAACTGCAATATGTTTTGCAGGTTAAATTCAACTTGTTTTTCCTGTACAAGGATACAAGGATATTTATTTGTCACATGCATAGACAAACTGAGTAGTAGGACATGCAGTGAAACTGTTGATTGTGAGTCTAGACTGTGCATGGGGAGAGTGGGGACAGGACACGGGAGCAAGGCTATGCTATGTGCTGTGGGGGGGGGGGGGGGGGGGGCTTGAACCACGAGGGCTGTGTGCTGTGGGTGTGTGGGGAGGGCATAACACAAGGAGCAAGGCTGCATGCTGTGTGGAGGGTGAGGGCTGTGTGTGAGGAGAGGAGGGTGAAGGGGGCATGGGGCGCACAAGAGCTGTGTCCTGGGGGGACGAGAGGCTGCGTGGGGGGGCATGAGGCGAGGAGCAAGGCTGTATGCTACTTGATGTGTGGATGTGGGTGTGTGGGGGTTGGTGGTGAGGGCTGTGTCTAGGAGGGGTGGTATGAGACAGGCTACAGTATGTACTGCGTACTGTGTGTGTGTCTGTAACTGAGCAATCAATCTTTGTCTGTCTAGGTGACATTTTGGACACTGAATAAGTACATGTTCTATGGTTTCCTGGCTGTCACTGCAATCACAAGTACCATCAGTATGTTTCTTTATCTTATAAAGTGTGCTACTGAGTGTTGTGCGGCCAAGGCACATTCTTGAAAACACATCTTCCTCTTGTTTGCTTCTGCTTGTAATTCTACCCCTTCCGACTTGATTTTGAATAGTGATACTATCACCCTGTGTTTCCAGTATCCCAGAGGCTTTGCCATTTATTGGAGGCCTTAGCTTTTTACCACGCTTTTGATTTCAGCCTTACTATGTTTAATTTCCATATCTATGTCTGCCTTCTGTGTGGCCTGCTTAGCAAACTTGTCAGCCAACTAATTTACTATAACTCTTATATGAGCTGGTACCCATATAAATGATGTTATGAATCCAGATTTGTTCAGATTATTTCCTGTTTGAATTATGTCATATGTAATATCTTGTCTTGATTCAGACTGTACGTTTTTGATACTGATGAGAGCTGAACTTGAATCAAATGCTATCACTGCCTTATTTGATTTATTGTCCTCTACCCAATGTAATGCCAACCATATTGCTACTAATTCTGCTGTATATACTGCTAAGGTGTCACTTATATACTTTTTGCCATTGTGGTTTTAAGCCTTGGAATGGCATAGGCCACTCCAACCCTTTCATCATTTCTTGATGCATCAGTAATCAGTAAATGCATTGAGTAAATGCCGTTTCAACGGCAATGACTTATTAACTTATTGAATGTATTGGACCAAACAGACTTTGATAACACCATACCTTCAGGAAAAAGTACCTTCATGTGCTCTGAAGGCCTACATGGCATAACCAGTGGCCTAAGCGAAGGGGATTAAACTATTAAGAAATTATTGTTGTTATATTGTTCAATAGCATGATACTTTTTGATAATGGAATGCATTGACAAATATGATCATTATCATTATTTACAGTCATCATAATCTGTCACGTTCCAGGTTTTGAGGTTATACTTCATGTGTTCTTTCGTATCTGCAAAAGGTTTAATATTTAAGTAAATTACCAACTTGCCACCACAGAGACTTTTTTTTTTTTTTTTTTCAAAAGGAAAACACACTGATGATGTATTATTATAATGCATGATTTTCACAATTGATATACTTTATCTTTGGAAAGAGACACACTATTGAATAAACACAATGGTTGAAAAAAATGAAAACATACAGTTGAAAAAATACACTAACGTTTATTGGTGTTGAAGGTTCAGTTAAGAAAGTGTATCAGTAAGGTGTAAGGAAAGTGTGGATCATGTCAGGATGTTCAGAGATCGGCTCTCATCAGAGATGTGACACAGAACTCAGTCTTATTACAGCTGGAGTTTGCTGAGAATGTACATGCTGAGAGCGATGGCACAGATAAGTGATCAAGATTAAAAAAAAAGATAAAAAAGGATGGCAAAAGCCATGACCAGCAAGATAACATCTTGTTTTGGTGAGTTATCCTTCACGAAGGTAAGCCATGTCATCTTCTTTTGCTTGCTCTCTGCCATCTTCTTCTTCATTTCTGCCTTCCTGACCTCATCAACTGTTCTGCGCCACTCCAGCTCTCTCTGACTCAGTTTCCTTTTGTTGTTTCTGGTGCACATGTTGAAGGGGGTCGGTTCCCTGAAGGTCACGGCTCTAGTGGCATCTTCTGCTCTCAGGGGAAGAGAGCTCCAGAATTTGTTTGCCTGCACAGTCTTGCGGTTCCTGTGGATTTTGCGGTTCATAACCTGTCTGGCCTGTTCCTTCTCCTGCTGGAGGCGGTAGGCTTCCAGACAGGCTCTCTCCCTCCTCAGGGCCTCCTGCCTCTGCCTCAGCCTCTCCTCCTCGCTCAACACCACACCCCACCTCCATTTGTTGCCAGTGTCTGGAGCAGCCTTCTTCTTGAAGAAACGGCTACACCAGTGAGCCAGAGCCTTTCCAAGTGTCTTCCTTCGCTTCTTTTGTCCGTTGTCCCGTTTCTTATCCGTGTCGTTTTCCTTGTCTTCGTCTGTCATGAGCTGTGAGATGTCAGTGTTTCTCCACTTCATCATCCCAGCGTTGCCATGTTTGTACTCTCCTTGCCCCTGCTCTCCCTCAGACTTGTCAGGTTGAGCAGCACTGCACAGACAGCACGCGAGGAGTACAGCTTGCCATCCTCGTCCAGAGCCCTTTCCCCTCCTCACAGGCCTCGGACCATCCTGGCAATCCTCCCCTCCTCCTCCTTCTCCTGCCATTACGGGCTTTACAGCCACCTCTCTCACCTCTCTCACCACCTCTCTCACCTCTCTCACTTCACAAAAATCTGGACAGAAAGTGGAGCAGATTAAGGGAGTTAAAACAAGAATTAGCGAAGGGTTTCACCATTTTTACCTACAAATGAACACTTTGGGACTGCAATATGAGTATAGTTTCGATAATCAACCAGAAATGTAGGTTGACTGTGTCTGACATCTTACGTTATTCTAATATTTAAAGTACATTTTCAATTTTTGTGCAACTAAATAAATATGAATAAGTAATCTTATCGGAGTTAATAAAATGTGCATTAATAAAGGCAGTTGTGTTATTGTCGTATGTTAAGGGGGAAAATCATATTTCATCTTACCGCAATGTCAGTAACTCGCCGCCTTCCAACGTTAGAACTGTCCGGTTGTGGTCGTTTTGTCAACAGTCTGTGGAACTTTGCTATGACATCAACTTTTTATTACTGATGTCATAATGATCGTCAGTGATGTGGGAACATTTTACCTTATGCTTATTGTGCTTAATTATCAATTTGTTCGTAGTCTATCACTAATAATAATAGTTGAATAATCATTTGATGTTTTGACGTATTTGATAGACAGACTATAGCGCTCAACGTGAAAAAATCAAATCAGCAGTGTTCGAATGCTCACATACTGCGTGTTGCCTTTTAATTTCTCATAACGTGTCTGTGCCGTTTGCACAATGTTGTCCAGTCCAACAGTAAAGCGTGAAGGGACAGCTTTATCAGGTTTACATTTCAGTGTACGTAGAACTATCTCCCTCAAAAAAAAAAAAAAACAAAACAACAAAAACAATTATGTGGACCTAATTTATTACTTTGCTACGTCAGAACAAATTCCGCAAACTTTCTCAACCATAATATACTTTTTATGAAGCTTGTTTCTAAACACAAGTGCTGTAAAAATAAATAAATAAAACACAACGCGAAGCCTGTAAAGCATGCAGTTCTATCTGTATTCCACTTGGTGTCACTGCAGCACAGTGCAGTTCGGAGCCGTATAGGTTGCCCTCGATGCACCTCCAGTACAGCATCACAAGGACACTCTCAAACATCAACTGTACTAGCCAGTGCTTGCATGCCCCTTTTTCTGTCTCAGTGTGTGCGGTCATGGCCTGTATTGGAATCTGGCTCTGATGACATCTGCTATGTATAATTGTCTGCATTTTGTGTGTGTGTGTGTGTGTGTGTGTGTGTGCGTGCGTGCGTGCGTGCGTGCGTGTGTGTGCGTGCGTGAGCAGATGCACCAGATGCATGTGTGTTTCCTTTTTTAAAGTAATGCCTCAGTTCATTTTGTTACACGTGGCTATTGGACCACTGACATTGTTTCATATTACACCCGTATGTGCTTGTCTGTATTTTATATTTGCCTTGCATATGCTTGTGGAGTAGTGCACATTAAGCAGTAAATGGTTGCTGCTCTCTGGCCTCCCTCTGGGTTTGTTTAGATCCAGATTATTCTGTTGGAAATCAATTAATGACTTTTTTTTATGGGGTTATGGGGAATAAACAACTCAACCCATCCAAACTTAGTCAAGCTGAAGGAGTGTCTCTCTAATGTCACAGAAGTGATATGTGAGGACAAACATTTCGGTAACTCCTCAAGAGAAATGTGACATTGCATCTGACAGAATGACACGGCACCGACAGCAAAAGTGGCTTGCAGCTAGTGTGTTGAATTAAGATACACTGCACATAGCCCTTGGATATTTGTATGCAATCACTATCTCACTCTGACAGCTGTCTTCATGCCTGCTTGCACCCTCCCAGCTGTATAATCCACACAGTCCCCTTTTGCATCATCCCACCACATCCAATACATTTCTCAGGATGGGCCAGACATGAAGGGATCTTTTCAAACAGATGTCCCCGTTTTTTCTGTAGTAGTAGCAGTACTTTATAGTACTTTCCTCATTTATCTTTGCATATCTCTGCTTCTTTCTATCTCTGTGATGTTCTTTTGCCATGGAAATATACACTCATTGGCCACTTTATTATGTACACCTGACTTACTAAACATTTGTTAACCTACAGAAATAGTTAATCAGCCAATCACATGGCTGCAGTTCAGTGCATTTAGGTATTCGGACATTTAGGCATTAAGGCATGTGTAGGTGATCACGTGCTGAAGTTCAAACTGAGGAACAGAATGGGGAAGAAATGGGATTTAAGTGACTTTGAACGTGGTATAGTTGTTGGTGCCAGACGGGCTGGTCTGAATATTTCAGAAACTGCTGATCTACTGGGATTTTCACGTGCAACCATCTCTAGGGTTTACAGAGAATGAGAAAAAGAGAAAATATCCAGTGAGTGGCAGAGACAAAAATACCTTGTTGATGTGAGAGGTCAGCAAAGAATGGGAAGACTGGTACGAGATAATAATTAGTAATGATTAGTCTGTACTATGGTATTGTACAACATGAGCGTAAATGTATGACTATGTAGTGGGACTTCATAATGCAGTGGCTGTAGCCTAAAGACAATAAAGTAAACCTTACTTTACCTTTACACCTCATCAAACAATCTTTGAGCTCAAGAAGCGCTCCTCTGCAAACATTCTGTGACGTCATGGGCACAGTGTAAAATCCAAAACCACTCTGCTTTGCTGCCTTTGGGAAACTGCTTAGTGTCCTCTGCTACTTTAAAACAGTGGTGCAGATGCTAACTTGGCAAGGAACCAGGGTCCTGATGCTGTCTCAGGTTAGGGTGCAGTAGCGTTGGGCCACAGTGCTGCTCCAACTGTCTGCTATCTTGGGTGAATCACACAGGGAAACATTGATTTGGGGCAGTGTTTTCCTGGCGGTTAGGTTAATGGACTTATGACTGGAGGATCGTAGGTTCAAATCTATCCAGAAGTACGACTAAGGTACTCTGAGCATGGTACTGTCCCCACACACTGCTCCCCGGGCACCACTGTCATGGCTGCCCCCTGCTCACATGTGTGATGGGTTATATGCAAAGTTATACATTTTCCCAACAAAAAAAGGAAGGAAATGCTTCACTGGATCAACAAAAGTCAAAAAAGGGCAATGCAGGGTGCCCCTCAATCAATGGGCCTCCAACTTATTGATATACAAACAAAAGAAATTTGAGGCACTCATGAAAGTTACAATTTAAAAAGCCTTTACTGGCTATTTCCCCATTAATGGACTAATAAAGGAATTAAACTTACAATTCTCTTACTCTGGAAAAACTTCACATCACACTAGAGCTCAAGAATCATCATCCGAATTCAGTCACCCTCAAATGGGAGGGGGTGGTGTGGCCACCATGTTTACAGACAGTACAAGGGGTGCGAACCAAAAGCCTGTCTAACAGTGATGAATTGTGAGGTGAAATGTAATAAGATGTCCTTCAGAGTCACTGCTGCAGTTAATTTCTCCCTAATTACACTGCATTTCAATGAATGGCATTTTTGACCCCAAATAGGCAGGCATAACTGTGAAACTTTGTACAGCAAAGTATAGCTTTTTACACTTTTTTTGTTTTATTATAGTCTCTTTTTAATAATTTACAATTTAATAACACTTAATAAACATTCTTACATACACCTTATTTCTAGTTGATATCCTGTGGCCTGTGGACAGGTGTAAGGCCTACATTCCAACATTAGATACAAATGAAAATATGATACTTACTAAAAACAACAGCTGTTACAGAGGACATTTTTGGACATGGATGGACACTTCTTCCTATGCCCAAGAATGGCTGACATGTACACCTAGAAACGTTTTATTTACATAATGCTTTCATATTAATTCACATCCGTTATTATTCATCACCTACATTTTCACATCTACCTTCACATGTATCCTTCACATCTACATGTTTCTCATCTATTTTTAGAGTGCAATCAAAAGACAGCTTTAATGAAGTGGTTCACATACGTATACTCCTGAGACCTGACACATATTTACCCATCCCAAGTTTTATTTATTTATTTATTTATCTATCATGAATGCACAGTCCATACATCACATGCAAAATAAACATTTGATCAAACATTTCATTTTAATACAAATAAAATATATGCACAGTGAATTGGAAATGTGTATGAATTAGATATTACATGTTTAGTTTGCTTGTGGTTACAGTTTGTACCAGACATTACCGGTATGTGTTTAAATGACAATGCAGCAAATGTTTAATTTGTGGGAGCTATGTATTTAATTGGTTCCCTAAATGAGTAATACCTATTTCACGGCTTCACAGTGCAATCAATCATTTATCCATCTATCATGTCACTGTGAATGATTGACCAATAGGGGGCAATGTTGTGTCACACTTTATAATGGACCTCTCGCTTTACAATAGATTGAAGGTAGGCCTATATAAATAAAAACAGGTACATCTGTTTCTACATGTGCGCATCTTAGGTGGGGTGAAATTTTTAAGCTATGAGTAGAAATCTGCTGTTCTTTTTTTTTGATGAAACATCAATATAAGTCTGTTTTTTACAGCAAACCTGAATTTTGGACATGTGTACTCAAAACAATGTTGGGATGAACTCAAATTAAAGTAAATGATTGGTTACAGTCAGCAATGCAAGTATTCACATCAAATCCTGGAAGACTGGGATTTTATACATGTGCCTATCCCACAATTATAGTTAACCAATCAGACCCATAAAGTAATAATAATAATAATAATAATAAACTTTACTTGTATAGCACAGTTCTTAAATGCAAGATGCAGCTCAAAGTGCTTTACAGTTTAGCAGGGTTGTTACAAGACAACATTTCTTCCGGAGCAGATAAATACAGTAGCAAACTGACTGAACATAGGTCGGCAGTCTTTTCAGACCAGAGGCACTAGACGAGGAAAGTTCATTTAGGAGCAGTCGGTTGTTAGTGTCCCCAGGGAGCAACAGGGGTGAGGAAAAACTCCCTGTTTGTTTGATTTGCGTGAATTCAGGAAGAAACCTCAGGAATCAGTGAGTAAAATTCCCTGTTTTTCTAGGAAGAAACCTCAGGCAGAACCACGTCTCCCAGGGAAGCCCATCTGCCGGGGCTGGTAACGGGAAGTCTGTGGCTGTTTGAAGGGCCTTTGGTCTGGGCGGGGGAGTCTGGCTGAAGGGACTTTGGTCTGAGTAGTTAGGTATAGGCATGGTTGAATAGGTAGGTCTTTAGTTGTCACTTGAAGATGTCGATGGATTCTGCTTCTCTGATGTGCTGTGGTAGGGAATTCCATCTCTTTGGGGCGTAGTATGAGAAGGCCGATTCCCCGATCCTTTTGGGCGTCTGGAATCCTCAGGAGACCGGCATCAGCGGATCTAAGGGCTCGTGCAGGGGTATAAGAGGATAATGCGTCAGTAATATAGCATGGGGCAAGGCCATTTACAGCTTTAAATACCAGTAGTAGTACTTTGAAGTCAATTCTATAAGATACAGGTAGCCAGTGTAGTTCAGCCAGTACAGGAGTAATATGCTCCATCTTTCTTGTTTTTGTTAGTAATCTTGCAGCCGAGTTTTGAATGAGCTGTAGTTTTTCAATTGAATTTTTTGGGAGGCCTGTGAACAAGGCATTGCAGTAGTCTAATCTACTTGTAATAAATGCGTGAACAAGTTTTTCAGCGTCTGGCTGGGTCAAGATGGGACGAACTTTTGCAATATTTCTTAGATGGAAGTATGCTGTTTTAGTAACTTTGTTGATGTGTGGTTTAAGGCTTAGGTCAGAGTCAAGGATGACACCTAGGCTAGTTACCTGTTCTCTGACATATTGGTTTAGGTTGCCTAGACTGGGGAGGAGAGCTTCACGTTTGTCTTTAGGTCTTTAAGTAGTAGTTCAGTTTTGCTTTCGTTTAATTTTAGAAAGTTATTGCTCATCCAATGACAGCTGACAAACAGGAGGTTAAAGACTGTAGAGCTGCGGTTTTGTTTGGCTCAACTGAGATATAAAGTTGTGTATCATCGGCATAACTATGAAAGTCTATAGGCTATTATGTTTTTTGATAATGTTGCCCAGCGGTAGCATGTATAATGAGAAAAGGAGGGGGCCAAGACAGCTGCCTTGAGCAACACCGAAGGGTACGTCGTGATTTTTAGATATATGATCTCCTAAGCTAATATAGAATTGTCTTCCGGTGATGTATGACTCAAGCCATTTTAGTACATGGCCTGAGAGGCCCACCAAAGTTTTGAGACGATGTAGTAGTATGTTGTGATCGATTGTGTCAAAGGCGGCACTTAGGTCCAAGAGGACTAGGGCAGAGATTTTGTTTGTGGCTGTACTGAGTCTGAGGTCGTTTACTATTTTGGTTAAAGCAGTCTCTGTACTATGATTTGCTCTAAAGCCTGATTGGAATTTTTCTAGGATGTCGTTTTCATTAAGGAATTGGTTGAGCTGTATGAAGACAGCCTTTTCAAGTATTTTGCTTATAAATGGGAGGTTGGAGATTGGTCTTTAGTTATTTAGTGTGTTATAGATTTGGTTTCTTTAGCAATGGCTTCACTACAGCAGTCTTAAAGGCGCTTGGGAAAATACCTGTGAGAATGGAGGTGTTAATGATCTGTAATAGGGGTGTGGAGATATAGTTAAAATTATTTTTCATAAGGAAAGTGGGAATAGGGTCAAGGCTGCATGTTGACCGCTTGCTATGTTTAACAAGTTTATAGAGATCGTCTTCCGTAATGGCGCTAAAATTCTGTAGGGTCGGTGGTTCCCTACTAGGGGCATCCTGTAGGTAGTTAGGGTCTCGAATGATTTCTGCCCTAATGGCTAGTATTTTGTTCGTGAAGAATTCTGCGAACTCTTCACAAACTAAGAGTAACACGGACATACAGCCAACAGACAAGCAGAGAGAATATAACTATGATTATAAATTATTTTATTAATGCGAAACAATAAGAAAATAATGGTTAACAAATGATAAATAAATGTGTTAATTAGCAAATACATGTATACACCATTTATAGGGAGTAGTTATTCTAAAGCGTTACCAAAGTAACTAAACTAAACAAATCGCAGTTCATATTAATGGCTTGTGGGGAAACTCATCCAAACCCATTATGTGTAAATGCATCTGAAGGATACCACAGGAATTCCACCGCCTGTCTTCAGCAGCAATCTCAGCGTGGCAGGCTCTGCTCTCGGTCTCTCATCACTCTGGGGTTCCAGGGGGCTCCACTATCTTGGCCTGCCACTCTCCCGCAGTCACCTGCCCCTCCCGGCCTGTCAGTCTGCAGTGGGGGGCAGGGTGGCGAGGTGATCCAGCCAGCCAGCCAGCCAGCCAGCCAGCCAGTCAGGGAGTCAGGCCGTCACCCAGCCCACCCCAGAGTAAGTGTCCCTGGGGATCAGGTGAAAGGTCTGGCCAACCTACACTCCAACCCCCAACACAGGAGATCTTATCTGGAGAAGGCACTGACAGGCAGTGCACCTGGGCCAGGCGGAGAGGGGAGTGGGAGGCTTTCCTTGTGTTTTCCAGTGACAGCATAGGGTGGAGTGTCAGGGAGCGTGGATAAGGGAGAGGGATAGTTCAGAACTGATACAGCGGGATATGTAAGACTAGCTATCCAAGGGGGGTTCGACAATTTCAGTCATTTCCAGTAATTGTATATTCCCTATGTCTTAGGTGCACATGTCACAAGCCAAAGACATTGAATATTACTAAATCAACATTTACATTAACCTACATTTTAAAAGAGGCAAATTAATGAATACAACGACTGAGGCAACTGTTTACATGCATAATTATAATGGCAATGGAAAGTTGACCTAAGCTACAGTATGTCTGGCTGTGTGTCTCACGTCCTAGTATGCTAACTGGCAGCCGTCTCTTTTTATGTACTGTAACAGTCTTCTGGAATTCTTTCGTCTGGGAATTAGCTGCTAGACATATGCATGAAAATGCACACACACAGGCACAGGTATATGCACACACACGCACATATACACATACAAATATACACATACACATGCACACAAACACAAGCATGTACAGACACAGACACACAAACACATACATGCACACAAATGTGCATGCAAACACACACATGTACACACACACACACACACACACACACACACACACACACACACACACACATACAAACATTCAAATACACATACACATACACATACACGCACACAAACACAAGCATGTACAGACACAGACACACAAACACATACATGCACACAAGCATGCATGCAAACGCACACATGTGCACACACACACAAACGTACACACACACACACACACACACACACACACACAAACACACATATGTACACACACACACACACACACACACATACACACACACACACACACACACACACACACACACACACACACACACACACACACACACGGTGAAGTGGTTGTTTACCGAGAGAAGAATGGAGACATGGCAGAGATGAGTGAGCGGCCTGCGGGGCAGAGGCAGGCATACAGCTGCCAGCTGTGACGGACTAACAGTTTGAAAGGCACTGCTAAAATGTATGTCTTTGAGTGCGTTTGTGTGGGTGTGCACATACGTGTTTCATTTTGAGTGAGTGAGTGTTTGTGTGTGTGTGTGTGTGTGTGTGTGTGTGTGCATGTGTTAGTGTGTCTTAGTGTGTGTGCATCATAGGTTGTATATGTATATATAATGTATAAAATAATGTATAGGTGTGCGTAAATGCATATATGTTGTGTGTGTGTGTGTCTGTATGTGTGTGTGTGTGTGTATGTGCATATGTAATTTTCTGTGTTCATGTGTGCTCGTAGGTGTATTTTCTGTGTGTATGTATGTATATATGTATGTGTGTATGTATGTATGCTTCCATAGAGCTCTACTGAGTCTACAGGGTACTTTGGGCCAATAGTGGATATTGGAATAGTGGGATAGTGGAAGAGAGATACCACTGTAGCATGGGGGGGAGGGGGGGGGGGGAGTAATCACTGTTCTCATGGTTCATTAGTGAGAAATTCATGTAAAAGGTGTCATTCCTAATGTCATTCCTTTTTGAAATACGATAGGTCACTCTGAGTTGCTGCACGTGAAAATGTTCTTCCACCCCGATTGCCTCCATTAGTCAATGAAAGAAAATGCGCAGAAAAACAAAGCGAATAAGAAAAGGGCAAACAAAGTCACGTAATTAATTACTGTAGAAAAAGCCATGGCATAGATATGATTACCAGAGCAGTCTTGTTGCTACACACTTTCACTTAGCAAAATATAGGTAAGTAGGAGTGTTTGTTTTGAACATTTAAATCTTCTATTTGGTGTGCTATGACCACATGGGCATTGAGTCATTGTACCCTGTGACTAGCATAGCCGAGAACCTGTCATTCTCTTCGCTCCATCTGCTCCACCAAACTAGAACAGCCTGAAACAGGAGCACTAAAGCATTTTTTTCACCAAAACCAGCTCACAGGGCATTCATTAATATTAGAGACCACTGCAAAATTAATGAAAAAAATGATGCAATGACACCTTTATTAGTCTCTCGGTTGAGGAAATTTACTCCACGTTTAACTCATCACACATCTGAGCAGGGGGCAGCCATGATACAGAACACATAATCTATAATCTATCTAATACATAATCTATCTGTCTATCTGTCTGTCTGTCTTTGTGTCCAACTGTGTGTCTATAAAAAGATGCCTGAATTCCTGGAGAGAGTAGCCTACATTTGAAGTTATTTTCCTCCCCTGTGAAAAGGATCCTCTGAATGCAGTTCATGGAGGCCCACGTGCCAAACAAGCGGTATGTGTGTCAGTTGACAGAGCTTCTGTTTGCATGCATACCCTGAGGGAGAGACGCATCGCTGCGCTTATCTGCCTGAGCTGTGCGGATCTGTATCTCCGCTTGCATTCTCTAGAACAACATTTGTGTTCAGAAGCGCAAAAAAGGGATCTTCTGCAAAGAATAATGACGTTTGCTTGTTTGTATGAATGTGGATGGATATTTTTTCCCCCTATGCTCTTTGCTAAACCTATATTTCTCTGTGTTCTGTGAGTCTAATTGAGTTGAGTTGGTTATACTCACACACTGGAGCAAAATCGACCACAGCAAATAGGGGTTTAATCTCACTACTGCAGCCACTTCAGACAGCGCACACAACTTTGTTTCTCTTGCACACACACCCCCAAAATACAGTCTGTTTCTGTCTGTCTCTCTCACACACACACACACACACACACACACACACACACACACACACACACACACACACACATACACACACAAAGACACACACTCACACACAGAGGGCTTTGAAGTGCATAGTGTAGATGTCAGGCCCTGGGGTCTTGCAACAGACAACAATGAATTTCCATACATTAGAATACAACAACTTACTCCTGCCTTTGCAGATTCTCAAAAGCTCCCATTCTGCATTCCCTCCCAGCGCACACTGAAACAGCTGACTTCTCAAGTCTATTTATTCCTTTTGCTATGTCTTCATATTCCCACAGTCTCTTTTATGAGTTCCTATGCTTACATTTGTGGTATTATGTGCTTACATGCAGAGGGTACATTTTGCAGTTCCTATTACCTCCCTCTATGGATAGTTTTAGATAGAGATACTTTTCCAATTGTTGTTCCTCGGAGTTCCTATGTTAGCTTCTGCCTCAGGGCAGGGACCGTGAAGTTACACTAGGAACCCCTGTGATATATGTATCCAGGTGTGTGTTGACTTGGCCAAACTGGCAAAGCCACCTGTCGTCAGCTCTACCCCGAACCCGAATTGAAGTCGTTGTGTTGTTTCCCTACAGACGCATCTGATAAATCACTATCGGTTGCATTTAGGCTAGCCATAAATATTTAGCCCAATGCAAGCTGCCACACTGCTTGCACATTAATCGTGTTAAACGTATTTGTCATCTTTTTTCTTCTGACATGCTGTACCTCCTTTTGTTAAAAATTAAACTGAAGGTGTATCAGGCACTGACTTTATCTATTGTGCTCTTGTGCATCTCTCGTGCTTTCTTATAATAGAATACAATAGATCACATTTATTGTCATTGCATAGCCAGTATACAACACAGGACTACTCTGATCAATGCACTAAGAAATAAAATTGTATAAATGACACCATAAATAACACCATAATAAAGACACACTTAAACACAGTATTGCAAGATACACAAGGACCAAGACTGTGTTTTAGTCTGTATGTTGTGCTTGGTTATGAATCTGGCATTCAGTGTCCTAAAGTTGTTTCTCAGTCTGGATGTCTTGTTTTTAAAGCCCCTCCACCTCCTGCCGGAGGGCATGAGGCTGAACTGGTGCTGCCCAGGGAGACATGGATAAGCAGCAATTGTCCTGGATCTCCTGATACATGACATGCTGGCAATGTCCTCCAGAAACGGGTAAGGGACAGCTGACGATGCTTTGTGCAGTCTTAATGATCGTCTGCAGGCTTTTCCTCTCTACCACTGAGCAGTTGGCATACCAGGCCATGATGCAGTAGGTGAGGACATTCACTATGGTGCTGCGGTAGAAAGCCACCAGCAGTTTTTTCCAGATGGTTCCTCCTCAGCATTCTGAGAAAGTGGAGTCTTTGTTGGGCTTTTTTAACCACAGCATTGGTCTTAATGGTCCCCAGGAAATTGAAGGTCCCACTCTGAACACAGTCCCCATTTATGTGGAGGGGAGCTATAGTTCCTCTCTCTGCCTGCAGAAGTCTATCACCATGTCCTTAGTTTGGTATTCAGTAGGAGGTTATGTGTGGTGTATCATCCTGCCACCTTTTTGACATCCTTCTTGTATGCAGTCACAGTTTTGTGCGTGAGTGGGTGTCTGTCTCTGGAGGTTTGTGTTTATTTTTTTATGCGTGTGTGTGTGTGTGTGTGTGTGTGTGTGTGTGTGTGTGTGTGTGTGTGTGTATGTGTGTGTGTGTGTGTGTGTGTGTG
The DNA here is from genome assembly GCA_027475355.1 of Coilia nasus. Taxonomy (NCBI): domain Eukaryota; kingdom Metazoa; phylum Chordata; class Actinopteri; order Clupeiformes; family Engraulidae; genus Coilia; species Coilia nasus. Next base: position 17,143,224 of record CM050220.1, on the reverse strand, counting down.
TGAGAAAGAGTAAGAGAGAGAGAGAGAGGGAGAACTTATATGTATGTACTGTATTTGTGTAGCCAACGTGGAGCTGGTGAGAATGCAGAATCAGGTGTGGTTAAACTATTACAAGAGACTTTTTTAGCGATTTTTATCATGACTCCATACTGCATACAATAAAATAGGCAATGAAAATGTGCTTAGAGGGACTGAAGTGTAGGCAATCATTGTGACTGTTAACACTTAGGTACATACAGTACCTGCACGTCAAAAGATGCTGATGCAAAAGCCATAGATAGACCCTGCACAACTTATGAGTGGCTCAAGTCGACCACAGGAAGTGGTTTGTGTAAGACGCTTCACTGGTTGCTCTGCAGCTCTGCAGCTGACAAAAATTTTAAAACTTTTAAAGAAATTACGTCATTGACATTGACACTGTCATGGATTTGAAGAACCTCTCTTGCTGTGTGTATGTTTCTGTCTCTCACACTTTCAGTGTGACAGATCGATTTGAGCAATTGTTGGATGAGGCACAAAGTTGATGTTTGCAGTGAAGTCGCTCACACACTTTTCTGTCTCTATCTCTAGCAGTTGATCGTATTTATTCGAGTCTTGTTACCATAGCGACTAATAAACATCTTTAGCGTCACCACAAGCCCCGAGGAAGCAGCCAACACTCCTGGAATGATTGAAACTGGAACAGCAAAACAATCAATATCTAAATGAGTTTTTATTAGGAAGTAACAATGGGATGTTGGTGATGATGCCATAGGTCACCAAGTTCAATTTTGAAATGTAATGCTGAGAGACTTTTCTTTTGGAAACTCCTGAGAGAACTGCGCTCATTATTTAACGGTGCACACCACACAAACTTTCAGTTTTAGCCCATCTAATACATATGGAAATGTTATCTAAATATATCCTTAGTCTTTAGCCTGTACTATTGGAAGAAATATGAATAAATCAGCATTACAGGAAGCAGCACATTATTTGTAATAGATTAAGATCTAGATGTCTTATGATATGATCTTACCTTTGTAAAGTAGCCTAAAGAAAGTCTGAAATCACCCATTGGAAGAAATATGAATAAATCAGCATTCCAGGAAACAGCACATTATTTGTAATAGATTAAGATCTAGATGTCTTATGATATGATCTTACCTTTGTAAATTAGCCTAAAAAAGTCTGAAATCACCCACAAAAGATATCTGACATGAATGCCCACATTAGCAACTCTGGTGGAGACCACCAAGAAGGTGATCTATATTAGACGAGGAACAGCCAAGTCTGTTTCCAGGTGTAGTGCTGGTGTTTCCGGTCATGAGATAAACATAAATATTGCCAACCCAGACCCAAGTGCTTCACCCTTCTCGACAGTGAAAAACATGCTCATTCATACTCTCCGCTAATGAAAACATTTGTTAAATCACCCTTCAAGTGGCCTACAGGCCATATTCTAATACTGGAGCTGTTCAACAGAACATTACTAGAGAAATACAAACATCTGACCCAAAGCCTCCAAGTTTTTGCAGTAAAGGAAACTGCATGGTAGCCTGGTAAACCAGCCACTCATACTTCATTTCATTTTGTATAGAGGGTCTAGAGTCTCTGCTGCTGAAATTCATGTATGAGGACCGAACAAATGCTAGCCAATCAGGTGACGACCAGATGTTAGTGATTGGGTAAAGGCAGAGCCAGTTGTTTTAAACTTCAGCAGAGTCCACACCTCCAGGAAGAAATTGTTTCTAAATGCAGCAAGGCCAGACCCTCTGTACAAAATGAAATGAAGTACGAGGCGCGGGTTTACCAGGCTAACCGCATTGCCCGCTCTGATGATGAAAATGAGGGTACCTCAAAACTGAAAAGGAAGAAAGAGGATGGTTGGGTATCTGACCCAACTACAAATAACCTGTCCAGTGAAGAACACAGACCTAAGCCATTTGCTGAAAAAACATATCTCTCTAGTTTGGTGGAAGACTAAACTGTTTAGTTATGGTACTGAATAAGAAGCAAGCATGTCCAGTCTGAGCCTTTGCCTAACAAAACATGGAAATGAAAGCAAGATGGAACTGAGCTAAGCTTTATGAGCCCAGTATGGTTTATTTTAAATCCACATTTATGGAGCCAAATAGATTAAAAAAAAACTGCACTTAAATGATTTCTGTGTCAACTGCATGCGGTCTGATATGTTTATGCCTGCAATTCATGGTGAGGGTAATCCTTCTCCATTCTGTCTTTACAGAAAACTACATTGAAAGACTGATTTAAAAAATTCTCAGTATATTTTGTGTTTCTAAAAGAAAGCAGTTACATAATGTGCTTTACATACATTGCAGATATGTTAAATTAGTAACACTGCAACTCAAAAATCTTCACACATTAAAAACATATGTTTCTGTCAGAATGGGTGGAAATGCCTGTAGTTATACTGTATTGGATATATTGGTACACTGACTTCAAGGAAATTACTTTACAAACCCTCCATCCATTTATGTTTTTTATCCATGCGGTTACCAGTACAACAGTTTGGTTAATTAGCCAAATGTGAGTGATTACAAGCAGTTTTTGTATGACACGCAGCATAAATGTACAACTACAACCTTCTAACAGACCAGCTATAGTCACTAGACCTGTCTGTTACATTTTATAGCATAAATATCACTGTTTACTCAAGTCTAATCAACTGAACTTGACAAGTGGTACACACTAATCACTGAACATTCTGAGGCCAAAGAATGGCTTTATGGTGAGATTAGGGCTACTGTTAGAGCAGTTTGTTCACGACGTCCTAAATGACATCCACCAAAGGTTGATATCAGTTATGAAACCTAAAACCTAATTACTTTTGTTAAGGGAACACTCCACTTTTTGAGTTTTACCGTTTTTGAATCCATTAGCTGATCTCCAGATCTGGCAGTAGCACTTTAGCTATTAGCTTAGCATCAATCATTGAATCAGATAAGACTAGTAGCATGCCAGATCAGGAGTTTGGCTGGATGGATTCAAAAATGGCGAAACTAAACTGTGTAACTCCACGGGGAGTTGAAAAATGAGCCTGTTTCCCCAAAAAGTGGAGCAGAGCTAATGTGGAGGAGCAGAAATAATGTGCAGTGGTAGCGGCTGTCTGAGACTCGACTACTGCGTTCACTCATTCGCCGGCTGTCCCGCTCAGCCCTGTCAGATGAGTGACAGCTGCAGGGAATCGGCCAAACGACCTTACAACATCTTTTCCCCTCTCTCCTTCTTTCTAATGCTCTCTTTCTCTTCCTCTCTCTATCTTTCTCTCTCATCCCCTCTGTCTCTTACTCTTCCTACCTATCCTATCTATCTCTCTCTGTCTTTCTGTCTCTGTTTCTCTCTCTCTCAATTTCTTTCCTTCTTTGTCTTTGTCTTCTCTCTCTTGCTCACCGTGCGCTTGAGAGGGTCCTGTTTGAACTTAGGGGGGAGTGGGGGAAACGGGGGTGTCTTAATTTGTTTTTTTTCTTGTTTGTTTTTTTAAAACAAAGACAAGAAGAAGAGAAGGAGAAAAGGAAAGAGAAAAAAAGAAAATGAGGAAGACGAAAAAGGAAAAGGATAGAAATAGAAGATGATGAAGAAGAACAAGATGATGGTGATGATGATGGTGGTGATGATGATGTCTGTGATGATGATGATGATGGTGATGATGATGGTGGTGGTGGTGGTGACAATGGTGGTGATGATGTCATATATGTCTGAATGTGCCGGCTGTTTATTCTGTGGCAGTGATTCAATCACCCAGTGGCTGCTGAAAAGTCTGCCACTTTATGGTTGCATTTGAAGTATATTACACTGGAGTTACACTTGAAGTATATTACATGCAGTAGGCTTTAAACCGTGATACCACATTCTTAACACATCTACTGAAGAACAGCTGCCAACTTCAGACATAACTAATGGGGATGGTGATATTGAAAATATGATTTACTGTAACTTGTAGATGATAACTGCAGCCTGTGTGTGTGTCTGTGCCATGTTTGTGTGTGTGTGCGTCTGTGTGTGTGTGCGTGCGTGTGTGTGTGTGTGTGTGTGTGTGTGTGCGCGCGCAGTGTTTCCCATACACAGACCAATGTGTGGTGGCTTGCCACACAATCAACACCCATCGGCACAAAATTGATTCCATTTTTTTTTCTCAATGCGATTATAAAATATAATATAATATATAATAATATAATATAAATATAATAATATCGTTCCGTTCATTTAACTCCAATCAACTCTCTCTGTCCCTTATTCTCATTCAGACAGTGTGTGTGTGTGTGTGTGTGTGTGTGTGTGTGTGTGTGTGTGTGTGTGTGTGTGTGTGTGACGACTTGTGCATGTGCTTAATGGAGGTTTTATTAAATCCACCCATCACATCAATGGGCACTGCCTGTCTGATCTTGCCTCTTGTCGTTTATCATCAGTGAGATGAAAACATCTCTCTATTCTCTCTCGCTCTTGTCTCTCTCGCTCTCTCTTTTATTCCCCCTGTCTCTCCCTCTTCCTAAAACTCTCTTTCTCTCTCTCTCTCTTTCATCTCTCTCTTTTTCTCTCCCTGTCTCTGTCTCTCTGTCACTCTCCTTCTGTCTGTCTGTCTGTCTGTCTGTCTGTCTCTCTCTGTCACTCTCCCTCTATCTGTCTGTCTTTCTCTCTCTCCCTCTCCCTTCCTCTCATTTAAATCTCTGCCCATAAATGAATGTAGCAGTTAATTCAAGGCAGTAGGCCCTATGGCACCTAGAGGACTTCATGAACAAACTGAAATAAATGTAATGAAGACAGTAAAGCAGACGAGCGCTGCTGTAGAGGGTGCTTGTGGCTC
>CM050220.1:17108423-17133423 GCA_027475355.1 Coilia nasus | reverse complement strand
CAGAAAAATGATTGTCGGGGGGCAGACACCCACGAGTCATCGATACACGCTGAGAGAGCGTGAGATGAGTTCACCCTATACAGGACAGACTAACCCCCCTTTTCAGTATCAATTCAGCACGAGATTATGAGAGCGCCACATCTCTAAATATATATGTGTGTGTGTGCTTGTTTGTGTGTGTGTGTGTGTGTATGTGTATGTGTGCGCACGCATGCATACAGTATGCGTGTCTGCATGCATATGTGTGTGTGTGTGTGTGTGTGTGTATGTGTATGTCCTGAACCTGGTTTCGATTAAGTACACGAGGAGCTCTAACGCACGATGTGTTCTGCCAGTGAGCAATGGGGGACACTGGGCAGGCAGGCAGCGGCCAGGGGGAGGCCGGAGGAGTTCGGAGCATCAGAGCTTCAGAGGGGGGCCAGCTGGCTTGGGATTTGGGGATTTGGGTTGCGGTGTTCGGGGTGTTTGTGTATTTGTGTGTGTGTGTGTGTGTGTGTGTGTGTGTGTGTGTGTGTGTGTGTGTGTGTGTTTGTGAGTGTTTCTGTCTGCTGTGGATGCAAAAACTCTGGATCAACCTGACCACCAGATCTGCATACAGAAACAAAGAGAAGCCAAGCGTGCTTTTGTTTCTTCCTGAGTTCGATCTGTGGTGTGTTGGGATTGGCTTCCAGCTCCAGTCTGCTAAAGAAGTGTGTGTGTGTGTGTGTGTGTGTGTGTGTCTGTGTGTGTGTGTGTGTGTGTAGTCATGTATTTCTATGGTTGTGGCCAAATGTCCTCACAGCGATAGGAAAACTAGAAAAAATGTGTGTGCGTGTTTGCATGTGTGTGTGTGTGTGTGTGTGTGTGTGTGTGTGTGTGTGTGTGTATGTGTGTGTGTGTGTGTGTGTAAAAGGGCTGTGGTGGTTCAGGGTGAAACACAGGGAACAGCATTCACCAGTCTACTGTCAGCCATAGTACATGCACCACCACCACCTCCCTTGCTAGCCCTGGTGTGCCCAGTTGGGGTCCTAGCACTCTGGGGTGTTCAGAGATATGCCTGCTGAAGCGCTGGAATTCACATGAGTGGCAGGATCACCACAACAGGGCTGGTAGTCTGTCTCTTGCCTTAGGGATCTTAAAGATAAGCTGAGAGGGAAGTAAACAGGAAGTTCATATTGATATTGCACCCAGGAAGTAAACAGGATGTTGACATTGATATTGCACCCAGGAAGTAAACAGGAAGTTGATATTGCAAGTGAGGAGGTGTTATTGTGTGGCCTGATCAGATGAGGGGATTGACACAGCTGGTGCCTTGCCTCAGAAATTGTCTCTAAGATGTTCAGAGGAGAGCTAGACATGCTGTCTGCAAATGAGTAGCCACACACACAAACACACACACACACACACACACACACTCTTATACACACTTACAACTTATGCCCATAAACATGCCATGCACAGATGTAAACACCTACTCCAACATGTATAGAAAAGCACCAGTAAAGAAGTAATGTAAAGAAAGCAACAGAAAAATTGCACAAACATTCACAGTCACACACACAAACACACACAGACACACACACACAAACACACACAGAGACAGCCAAAACACACACACACACACTGATAGACACACACACATACTCATGCATGCTGTATCTGCTGTCTGTGTTCTAGTCCCACAGCTGAATTCTCATTAAGGAATATCTGCTTTTTCCTCCATGGGGGAGATCACAGTTACACACAACCAACCACACACACATACACACACACACACACTGGAAACTCTACTATTTCAGCCCAGCAAAGCACAGATCAGAGATCAGGAGGATGCCAAAAGCCTTAGATCCCAATGGAGCTTCAGCACGCGATTCTCTCCATGAACTGTGTAGGTGTGCGTGCATATGTGTGTGTGTGTGTGTGTGCATGTGTGTGTGTGTCAGTGTGTGTGCATGTGTGTGTTTGTGTGTGTGTGTGTGTGTGTTTGGGGGTGGGGGCACTCATGCGAAACTGTGCGTGCTGTGTGTCGATGTGTTGTGTGTGTGTTTGTGTGCATATGTCTTTGTCTATGTGTGGGTGTATAGGTTTGTGTATGTGTCATGTGTTGTGTGTGTGTTTGTGTGCATATGTCTTTGTCTACGTGTGGGTGTATGTGTGGGTGTATATGGTGTGTTGTGTGTGTGTGTGTGTGTGTGTGTGTGTGTGTGTGTGTGTGTGTGTGTGTGTGTGTGTGTGTGTGTGTGTGTGTGTGTATGTGTGTGTGTGCAACCCTCCTCTCTTACTGTACTCTCAGTCCATCTGTCAGAGCGTTTCCAGTCGAGTGCACCGAGAAATGTCTGTAACAGACCTGATGAATCATCATGAATTATAAAGTGCATTACCCTTTTATTCATGATCTACAATTCACCACACAACACAGGAGCAATACACTCACCCCCTCCCCTAGTTGATGGAGTTCACTCTGTGGGCAAGTGAATGCCATATGCCCCAGGCAGGAGGGCATGTTTGGATGTAAGGCCATTGCTCAGCTCAGTTTGTTCCCCTCATGGGTCTGATGTTCGGCCTGCTATGGTAAGCTCCCTCAGTCACCAGCAGAGGCAGACAACCCGGATTGAGAAAGTAAAGGTCCTGCCATGTATTCCTTCTGCCTGTGCTCTCAACACAGGTGATTTCACTAATTAGAAAAAAATACATGGCAGGACTTTTACTTTCTGAACACGGGATCTCCACCCCTGGTGACCAGTTCACACAGGCGTTACAAGCCAACAGGAAACACAGACGACTGCTTTGGGCTCCAGGTCGAGGAAGGGTATTGGAGGGCTGATTAACGCTCAAAATACATGCAAGCGGGCGAAGCGGAACGTTCCATTCTTTTCAGTTGGGAGGCGGCAGGTGGTGACGTAGATCAGCGAGGCGGGCGAAAAAGTTGAGCTCTGCTGAACTTTATGCAAATGAGGAGCGGCGTTTGCAAGCGGTAACCAATGACATCGTTTCAAATGACTTTTCAGTTGGAAGGCGGCAAGTGGAGAGATAAACATTTAAAAATGGACGTACATAAAATTTGAAACAGTGCCATGGTTAACATTATATTGACATGGCAGAAGCAAAAAAATCAATACCATTCAGAATTCTTTAGCCTTTTAAACTTCATATCTCTGACTGACGTTCGGTACACGCCCACTCAAAGCGGAGCAAGCGGAGAGAAAGCGGTACATTTCGCTTGCATGTATTTTGGGCGTAAGGGCTTAAACTACAGTGGTGGCAGTGCAGATTTTAGTAAAAGTAGTGTGTTCTTGCCTTGGGCCCAAACACAGACTAGACTCTGCCACTTCAGAGACCTGCTGCCCAATGACATGAAAGCTAATCCGGCACAAGTGCATCATGGGAGTATATCATCCCCTCTCACGAGCCACATGGCCACTGCCAAACACCCTTTGCAGATCAATACCTATTTTCATATAATTGGTTTAACTATCGATTGGCCGGCATTGTAGGCCGGTGCTGAAATAAATTAAACTGTCAGGTCGAAACTTTCAAGGTTGGAGGTGGGCCTGAACAGATAGATAGCCTCACTGAGGGTTGGAATGATGGACAGCCTTTCCTCGGTGCCTGGGCAGTTGGCATATGGTGTGTTTATCAGCGCTGCGGGGCTGTTGTTTGGGGGGGGGCATGGGTGACTGACTGGGCACTGGACTTGACTGAACTCTGTAACACAAACCCTAACCCCGCCCTCACCCACCCACTCACCCCCATCAACATGTATCACGTACAGGGACCATTGCTAATGTATCTTTGAGGCAGGGTGAGGTGGTTAATATGGAGTAGCTTCCCATATGTGGTTAGAATGACAAACTGGCCGACCAGCTGATCAAGACACTTCCTTTAGGGCCATTGCAATCAGAGGTGGCTCAGTTACCACGGAGTTAATGTCCTTGATGAGGTATTGATTGGTCTGTAACTGGTCGAGTGTGCTGCATGTTTCTTCCCCTCAATGAGCCTTCATCTCCATGTCAGTCAGTGTCACAGTCAACATGTCTATCCAGCCAGCACAACCAGGTGATGAATGACATGTAGTTGACACTGACACACACACACACACACACTATTGCAGCCAGGCATGTATGGCTTGTGCTCATTACTACGCCTCTGCACAGCCTCTAACCAAGACTGTTAGCTGGTTTAGAGACCTGTGTTGTCCTGTGCTCAATACTCAAGCCCACTGTATCATATGACTACATTAGGCAATAGAGTACATATCTACATATATTAGTGCACCCTTTACATATTTATGCACATATACTGTATGCCACTATGGTTTTTACCAGTATGTTACTGGCATTACATTACATTATGTCATTTTTACACTACATTTAACGTGGTTTTGTCATTTGTTTTATATGTAAAGGATCGATCGGTGTCATGAAAATTATTCAAGAAATTCTGCTGTTGTTGGTGTTGTTGTTGTGTATGTGTATGTGTGCAGAGGGTCACAACACAACCTCTAGGACAGAAACAGCTCTTCTCTTGTGCCACACCTAAACAGAGCACTTACCTGTGAAGGAAAAGAGAAGCTGAGGGGGTCTCACCTAGCCTGGTAAACCAGCCCATCGTACTACACTGCATTTCGTACAGAGGGTCTGGCTGTGCTTCCACTGACATGGTTGTCTCAGGCCAGAAGTTTGCCTGACCAATTAGTGAAAAAAAAATCTTGGGTGTAGCCTCTGCTAAAGTTTAAAGTGATTGGATTTGCCTTTACCCAATCGCTAATGTCGCGGTTGTGTATGCAGTTAGCCTGTCTATAAGCCAGCCTATATACTACAATTGAAATGTAGCGCACAAAGTCGACGTCATCCCTCCCTCTATTCGCTGACTGACCAGGTAAAGATTCTACCGGAGTCAACCAAGTCAATGGAAGCAAACCCAGACTACTACTGTAGGGAGAAAATATTCGAGTGGAGGTGTGTAAGCAGGCTTATAACCAGGCTAGGTCTCACTAGCACCTCCTGTCTAAAGGGGTATTCACGTCAGAAGCGACCAGAGTGACGGAAGTCGTAATTTCTCTATGGAGAGTCAGCGAATTGGAACAAAGCAAATTCGCCGGCAGCGAAGCAAATCGGGCAACCAGAGCGAAAAAGAGAAGGTAAAAGTCAGTTAACTTTATGGTAATGAGCTATGACGCGGTTCGGCGAAAACCAACCAGAATACATAGATTTACCAACGTCCGTTAATTACTGAGCTAAATCCAACATTCCAAATGATACGTCATGAGACAACAAAGCTAACAAGGCAAGTTCAACAGCGAAGCCTCTTCAGCAACCTCCACAACCTGTTCGCTTTGGTCGCTCCTGATCTGTACGTACAGTAACCCCAATGCGTCTTTATGTTCACTAATATTCTTGTGTTTTGTCAACTTAATGGCACCCTCCTCCACTCCTCTGGGAGTGAGACAGCTGAGGAAAAAAAAAGCCCGAAAATGTGTCTGCGTAGCCTAGATCGCACTTACCTCCCCACCCTCCCAGTCCCCTGAGCAGAGAAAGAGTGAAAGAGAGAGAGAGAGAGGGAGAGAGAGAGAGAGAAAACCATCAGTCCATAACAAGTGTCAGATTTCTGCGACTCCGAAAACACCACAAAAGCAGGATGGAGTGCTTCAGATAGGCCTGTGCCCCTCCACCCACCCCCTCGTGTAAAATAATAAAAGGGCCTAATAATTCATGAGTGTTTTCATATATTCGGTGGCATAAATCCCGATGAGACACCAGCTGTCATGCAGGCAGGGCAATAAATTAGCATGCATTAGCTGCTCTACCCTGCGATGCTGCTGTGTGAAGGGATCCTGCTGGCTGGCTAGCTGGCTGGTTAGCATATTTATTTAAAGGTTTCTTAGCTTTGTTGCAGATGCCTATACATTTCATTCTGCACATATCAGCACAATATAAGAAAAAGGAAGAATTGCATTAATTTCCACCATCTCCCTAGAGTGTCACAGAAAGCCTAACTGCCAATCTGAAAAAGTGCCATCAGTGTCAAACAGTTACGACTTGGGTCATGCATGTCGTAATTTTTATGGCTTGTAATGGGAAGGTGTGTGTGTGTGCATGTGTGTGTGTGTGTGTGTGTTTGTGTGTCTATGCATGCATGTGTGTGTGTAAACGTATGTGTGTTGTGTGTGTGTGTCTACGCATATGTGTGTGTGTGTGTGTGTGGGGGGGGGTGCTCTATCTTCAGTAGTGAGTGCCATGGTGAAGTGCTGGCAGTGCTGAGAGACAGAGTGGGCTTCACAGGAGGACTGCAGTTAATTTATAACCTTTAAAAAGCTCATCTTCTCTCTGCTGTCCTCCCTCCTCTTCTCTCTTTCTCTCCTCCTCTCTTTCTCTCCTCCTCTCTTTCCCCCCTCCTCTCTTTCTCCCCTCCTCTCTTTCTCTCATCCCTGCAGCTGCCTCCCATTGAGTGCTTGCAGTCCCGCTGTCCATGATAAAGTGTCGATGTGTGTGTGCGCGCTTGTGTGTGTGTGTGTTTGTGTGATGAAGTGTTGATGTGTGTGTGTGTGTGCGCTTGTGTGTGTGTGTGTTTGTTTGTGTGATGAAGTGTGGATGTGTGTGTGTGTGTGCGCTTGTGTGTGTGTGTGACTGTGTGTGTGTGTGTGTGTGTGTGTTTGTGTGATAAAATGTCAGTGTGTGTTTGTGTGATGTGGTGTCGATGTATGTGTGTGTGTGTGTGTGTGTGATAAAATATCATGTTTGTGTGTGTGTGATGTAGTGTGTGTCGATGAGTGTATGTGTGTGTTTGTGTGTGTGTTTGTGTGATGAAGTGTCGATGTGTGCCTCATCAGCATTATCAGAGCAATCTCAAGCCTGTCAGCATCCCTCCGTCTCCCTCCCTCCCTCTCTTTCCCTCTTTCACTCTATCTCTCTCTTCGGCTGCCCTGCCCTCCTGCCAGTTCGCCCCTATCTCTCTCTTTCACTATCTCTTTCTCTGATGCCTCTCTTTCTACCCACTGCATTTTTCACTCCTTCCTCTCCAAATATACTTCCATTTATTATCTCTCACACACATTTTTCCCTCTATCTGTCTATCTGTCTGTTTGCGACCCCTGTCTCTACAATTCTTCTATAATTCTCTCCCTCTGTTTCTCTTCCTACCCCTCTTCCTCCCCTTCTTTTCTCTCTGTTCATCTCTCCCCCTTTCAAACTATCTCTCCGTTCTTCTCTCCTCTCCCTCCCTCTCTCTCTCTCTCTTCCCGTCTCTCATTTTCTCACTCTCCCTATCGCTCCCGCGGGTAATTTATAGCTCTCTTGTTTGATTACGAAATGCCTGATGTTCGCACGGAGACGGCGGCGAGATATCAGCCGACATATCAACCTCAGCCTAAGTGTCCCATCAGGATACTTTCCGGCTTTCAGCTCCGCCAGCAAATATGTTGTCTGGTGTACGGCCAGCCAGACACGGCCAAGCTGCAAAAAAAAAAATGATGATGTTGATGAGTGTCTGAAGAACTTTAGTGTGCCAGTGTCATGGCTTTGCAAGGAAAGCTAAATAAGCCAAAAAGTTTTGCACCACATTCCAGAAGTCATACACATTCAGACGTTTTTCATTTGTCTCCAGAAAATGTCCTAATGCGGATTGACAGCGGGTCCACAGGGATAAGAACAGGCTTTGTGTGATGGTGTTAGTTAAGGCCAGGGCTGCTTTTAGCGTTTTTGTGAAGTGAAATTGTGAAGACATGGCATGACATCACATTACGACATGAGAGAATTAACTGGAAGAAGAAATTGTGGGTGGAGTATAGGTAATAAGTATCTGTTCATGTTCATCTGTTCATTATTGTATTTATTTATTTATGTTCATGTATTTATTGTTTGTTTGTTTATAATGTTAATAATACTAATTAGTAATAATAATTCTAACTAATATATATTAATAACTAATTTTACTGGTATTTACCTTTGTTAAGCCTCTCTTAATACTCAGAGAGGCTAAGGAAAAGTAAATACTAATAAAACAAGGTTAGGTTAACTGACACGTTAGGGAGCCAGTATTAAAGATGAAAGAGGTGCGTACATCCAAAAAATATAATCACAGGTGCTAGACAAGTGTAGCAAGTATTTCATAGGAGGTGGTCTGCACACTGTCTTGCTCCAGAAAAAACAAGGCAAAGTTTCTGTCCCATCGCATCTTTATCATCAGGCATTGAAAGACATGATGAACAGGCCTATATCACATGACCACATACTAGAAACCTGTCTAAACAGCAGTGAAGGAGGCAGTATGTTCCTTTCTTGGACATTTAATAATTTGTTTGTGGTATATACGCTTTACAGATAAGTCATGCTTAAGGACACCTGACCAGTGATGTATCTGACAGTGACACTCATTCCTGTGCCTTGCCTGGTGGATGGTCTATTCTGTGATTGGCAGTCTTTGGTACAGAAGTACTATCCAATACAAAGCTACTACCACGTGATGTGTACCAGCAGGATCGCAGGTTCGAATCAACCAACTGCCAGCAGTGCCACTGAGGTAATGTGCTCTAAGCATGGTATTGACCCCACACACTGCTCTACCCCACACACTGTCATGGCTGATCCCCTGCTCATTTGCGTGACAGGTTAAATTCAGTTTCGTTGTGTACACTGTGTGCTATGTAATCACAATAATAATAATAATAATCTTTACTTGTACAGCACAATTCATACATACAAGATGCAAGTCAAGGTGCTTTACAGTTTGGCAAGAACACCACAAGACAACATTTCTTGCAGTCCAGTGGCACTGGAGCGGTAGAACACAATAACGAAATGACGTAATGACGCAATGCCCTGTTAATGCGGGCTCTTGCGTGACGCAATAATGCAATGTCACAACGACGCAATGAACCAGACCCACCTTTTTACAACTGCACACCTGTAACTTTTATTGTCCATATATATTGTATTCGGTGAATAAAAGTCTACAGTATAGAGGCACTATCCAGTAATAACACGTGATGTGTACTAAGAAAGAATTTTATCCCTTTGTTTTCATTCCTTTTCCATTGGGGTCAGAGGGGTTGGAAAAAAATGTGTGTATGTGTGTGTGTGTGCATGAGTGTGTGTGTGTGTGTGTGTGTGTGTGTGTGTGTGTGTGTGTGTGTGTGTGTCAATGTGTGTCAATGTGTGTCAGTATGTGTGTCAGTGTGTGTGACTGTGACATGGGAAGAATCCTCCCAGATGTCACTCAGAGTGCAGCATCATGGGTAAACAGCTCCACATCTGTGCACATGTACTGTAAACACAGTGTTGTGGCTCAGGGGCGCCAGACGAGGCTATACATGAAACAATAATAGGAAACAGGCTTCTCAGTCTGGATCTGACAATGTGGACCTCCCCTTCCTAATGTGTGCCTATTTAGTCTTGGTCCTCAGTATCTGGCAGGTTTAAGCGATTTGATTGGATGGCAACAAGTTTACTCAACCTCGATTGGACATGGCATGTGAGTGATTACTTGGGTCACTCGTAAACAGCGTGAGGACAAAACCAGAAAAAAAGCACAAAAACAATTATTGTTTTGCACTCGCACACGCACACACACATGCACGCACACACACATGCACACACAAACACACACTCTCATATTCACACAGAAGAGCATGCTGTGACACCCCATCATTCTGACAGCAGATTTGCCTCCTAATCCAAACCAAACAGGATTAGTGCTCCGAAAGAAAAGCTGTTACAGGCCAGTGAACAAAAGAACAGAGGCACGGAGCGAATAATCTCCGTAATCTTAATGGCTGAGCGAAACCCAAATCTCTCTCAGAGCTGCGGATTAATTCAGACCCGACCAGATTTGCAGAAGGAAAAAATCCAACACGTCTTCATCACTGAGCCAGCCATCTCTTGTTTTGTTCTCCTGTCTAACCCAGACACATGCACACACACACACGCACACACACACACCAAACTTACAAATACACTTACACCCACAGAAACACACACACACACATAACTACACACACAAAACATACACACACACTCTCTACACATACAAAAACAAATACACTTACACACACAAATGTTCTCTCTTTCTCTCTCAGGCAGAATGAGAGAGTCCTGTTTAGAGACGGTGGCCTCTGCATTGTGGGTTGGGACTCAGTCAGAACTGTACACTGCATACCATATAAGTGACACAGCCTGCTATCTGTTGTTGAGCATCTTATATATCTTATCTATAGCAGCTAGTATAAAGGAGTTTTTATATTTATTTATTCTACAGTTTGATGTCCTAACCCCATCTTGCCGGGGGTAACAGGAGAAATTCCTGATGTAGGATGTGTGTGGGGTCGTCTAGAATCTGGAGTGCCTCCCTGAGCACTGATTTTACCTAAAGATACTGCATGTAGCTCTGGTGCCTACCTGGTCTGGGTGACCTAGAATCTTCAGTGTGGATTGCCCACTTCCACCGTGAACTGGCATGTCTGGGGGTTCCTGTGCCAGAGCTTCCTCAGTGCTGGAGGGTCCTCCTAGTTCTGCACAGTGCACAGCAATTGTATGCCACAGAGCCTTAAAAAGCCATGCATATTCACCTACACGACTTAGTGGGCCTTGGTCAGAAATACCACAGAATATGTACTCATGCACACACACACACACACACACACACACACACACACACACACATGCACACACACACACACATGCACTCACATACCCATACCTGCACACACATGCACACTCTCTCCAGCACACAAATGCAAGCTTGCACGTGCGCGTGCACACACACACACAAACACACACACACACACAGACACACACACAAACACACTCACACAGACACACACACCCCCACACACACACAAACACACTCACACAGACACACACCCACACACACACACACACAAACACACCTGCAAGCACACACACACACACATTCACTCAAACACAGACATATACATAAGCAAGCACACACACACGCACACATACATGTACATACACACACACACACACACACAAACACCTCATCAAGCACCCAACCTTGAGCTGTGCCTTGGAAACAAAGTGAAGTGCTTTGGGAAACGACTCCCTTGACCTTGGCAGATACTGTGCTGTTTGCTATTCAAAGCAGCTTCTCTTCGCTCCGGCCTGAACTCTGTGTAATTACACACACTGACATGACCCTTGCACACACACGTGCACACACATACACATGGGCACACATACACACACACATGGGCGCAGACACACACACACACACACACCCTCACACGCACACATCAACACAGACACATATCCTTACATATTCACACAATACATACACACACCCTCATACACAGACACACACAGACACACACACACACCAGTGTCATAAAACAGCCCTCAGCAACACACTGACATGAGCGTCTCACACCTTCGGCTCCCAATCAGCTCTGTGGCAAAAGGCCTCATACATGTCTCTCTCACACAGACACGCATGCAAGCATGCACAAAGAAGAGCACACACACACAGACATATGCATGCACACAGACACACAGACACACGCGCGCACACACACACATTTTGAATTCTTTATTTGAACCCACCAATCACGTTTTTCATAGACAGGATTCAAATATTTTTCAGAGGTTCAATACTGCTTTGACAATCATGGGTACAAAAAACATCACCTGTGCCACACACACACACACACACACATTCACAGGCACACACACCGTCACACATTCACACAACACGCACACACACACACACAGACAGACACTTGTATACACCCATAAACACACTTACACACACACACTTACGCACACATTACATTTTTTTTTTACATTACATTACATTACACTTAGCAGACGCTTTTATCCAAAGCAACTTACAAAAGGAGGACATAATAGCTAACAGATGTGTGGAGAACATCGAAAGTACCTATGTAAAGAGATGGTTAGTAGAAATTAGTTTTGTTAGGAAGGAAAGCAGTCTCGGAAGAGAAGGGTCTTCACGAGCTTTTTGAAGGTCGAGAAGGATTTTGCTGTTCTTGTAGCGACTGGTAGGTTGTTCCACCACTGAGGGACAACCACCGAAAAAAGCTTGGAGTGACCTCGCTTCGTCTTAGGAGAGGGTACGGCCAGGCGGTTCGTATTAGAGGGTCGCAGCGCTCTGGACGGGATGTAAGCATTTAGTATGACGTTGAGATAGGTCGCACACATACTTCAAAACAAAAAAAAATGACCTGCACTTTATTCAGAATGTTGTCATAGGTGCAGTGCATAGTCAATACACCTCTTACAGTAATAACATCACATGGTGCAAGATAAAACACATTTGCTGTAATGGCTGGAGTTAGTGCTGAGTCAGTAATATTTAATAACTGTAACTTTCTCAGGAAAATTCTTTTTTTTTTTTTAATTTACTGTTTACACAAGTGCACTGCAGTAAGGATGCTTCACATAAAGTGGGCCAAAACACGAAAGAAAACAAAACTCATTACGCAAGATGTGCTGGCTGCATCTCAGAGTTCTGTTGTTTCGTTTTCATCTCGCAGTAATTAATCTGCATACAATTATTCTCCGAAGCTTGAAAGGCCTGATTCCTCCCAGACAGCCTTTCCCACAACAAAGCTGCTCTGACTTACATTCAATCACGCTGTCTACACATCTCAGACAAATGAATGTCGAAAAGTTCTCATGCATTGCTTTTCATTATCAAGAAGTACTGGCTCCAAGTGTCGACCTAACCTCCATTTACTGAAGCAAGACATCCTGTCAGGAGGGTTGCCAGGTCTCTCGATAAAAATAAGCAATCTGTATTCCCGAAACAAGCGTCCCCAAAAGCAATGGGTTCGTGTAAGGTCCGACAGGAAAATGTCCCAGATTGACCTTTCAAAAAGGTTACAGCTATATGATTAAGTAACAATCTTGGCCTATACTATTAATCAGCACAGCCACAGCCTAGTCATGAAAAGGCTTAGGGGTCATTTCCACCGCCTTGTTCAGCGCGTAGCCGTGTTCAGCACGTGGGCGTATACAATAGGTTTGTATTCACCTCATTCTGGAACCGACCATGGGCGGAGTGACGCTCTTCCGTATTGTAACGCTATTTCCGGGCACTATGCGCCCTAATGCAACCTTCTACTGTCTATGAATGCAACTCAGCTGATGTTACTTGAAATCTAACGATCTAAAATACCGGTCCATACATCTAGTATCAGAGTAAGCTATGCAATTAGACTACTGCTCCATACTTCTAAATGTAATATTTCTGAACGTCACCAAACACGATATAAAACATTGTAACAGTTTAGTGTGGAAACTTGGCTCAGACAGAGGATAGGCAAACCGGGACCGAACTAAATATACAATGCCTTCAGAGCAAAATAACATCGTATTCCACAGGATCCGCACACAGAACTAGATTAACACACGAGAATGATAGCACAGGAAATTATGATGTTGGGAGAGTGCAGTGAATCCGTGAGCTTTGCCAAATGTAGAGAGCTGGGTCGTCAGTGACTTGCTGTCGGCGCAGACGGGTCAGTCAAGTGCAGGTGTAGCTATCTATGAAACAGCGCGACAGGCTGCTCATTAAGCATTACCTAAAGTGAAATTAATCTATTGGTGGCTTGCAGAAGCTAAACGTGAGATGTTGCTAGGAAAACAGTAGCTTAAGCAACGTGGTCTGCAGTTAGGGAAGTAAACATTACAATGGCCATTTTATTAATGAAGAAACAACCCATTTCTGTTCGTTTTTTTTCCACAAATCTCCCTACTGCTCCGCGCTTCTACATTTAATGTTTCTGAACGTCACCAAACACAACATTAAACATTGTAACATTTTCGTGTAGGAACTTGGCTCACGTGAAGTGGAGAGAGCTGCTTCGTCAGTGGCTTGCTGTCAGCGCAGGCGGCTCAGTCAAGTGCAGTTGTATGCGTGTGTGTTGTCTAGCATCTTAATCAGCATTGCCTAAGGTGAAATTATTGTATTGGTGGCTTGCAGAAGCTAAACGTAAGATGCTGCTGGAAAATAGTATCCTAAGCAACGTCTGCATAGTTAGGGAAGTTAAAAATACAATGGCCATTTCCGTGAATAAAAAAAAATCCCTTTCTGCACACACATGTTTATTTATTTTTTGACAAATTGCCCCCTGTCTCAGCCCAATGCTGCATGCTATGCATGCTATCCAGCCACCCAGTGGAGTTCATTAACCTCGAGTGATGAGGCACAATCTCTCCATCCAATCTTTTTAGGTGTCTTTCTGAGTAAGCTATCCATCTTTATTTGCAAGGTTTTCCAACGTAGCTGACTTGCTGTAGCAAACCAACCGGAAGTAATGTTACAATCGCGGAAGACGAGCAACTTTGAAAATGGGCGTGTCAGAATAAGGTGAATAGGGACAGAATACGCTCAGAACACGCTTGCGGTGGAAATGGTCTAATCTGTTAACATGCATTCTCAACGAATACGGACAGAATACGGCCGCGCGCTGAATACGCAGAGAGTGCGGTGGAAATGGGCCCTTAGGTTACCATTAAAAAAAAAAGCCAAAAAAAAAACTGCTACCTGCAACTTCTCATGTTTTAAAGCAACTTTAAAGAAAACAAGCCCAAAGTCGCTTATAATAAATAAATAGATAAAATATCACACAATGCAGGCCCTGGGTAGCCTGGTAAATCAGCCCCTCGTACTTCATTTCATTTTGTACAGAGGGCCTGGACCAGACACCGTCAGAAACGATTTCTTGGATGTGTGGACTCTGCTGAAGTTTAAAACAAGTGCCTCTACCTTTACCCAATCGCTAACACCTTGTCATCACCAGGGGCGTAGCGTTATTGAAGGGGTGGCCATGCTTTGACCAATGTAGTTTGGGGATCCGGGGGGTACTCCAATGGAATTTTTTTAATTAGCTAGATTCAATTTCCTGTATTCTGGTATATTTGGTGGCATATCTGATGCCATATAGTAGTCATTCAATTAAGGTAAACCTGTCCAGTGTTTTCTCCATATGCCCATCGCACGCCATAAGACCTTTTTTGACTTTTTTTTTATGGAGCAAAAGATGCGGATGATTAGAAAGCTATTTTAAGAAAGCGGTGTCAAATTCCATGTATTTTTGCACTTTCTAAAGCTAAAATTGGTTAAAAGCATTTGTGATGTTGATGGTGATTAACTGTTGCTGTCAGGCTAAACAAATAATTTACAACAAAGCTGATATCACGTATTTGGCTGATAAAAACAGTTCAATGGCATGGTATTGTACACAACTAAACTGTGGAAATAAAATGGTTTCCTATGTGCTTCTTGCCTTAACATGCACATACTGCGTAATAAGGTATTTTGCTATTATATTTCTTAACAATGTAAATATCAGGTCGTTTGATGCACTGCATGACATGCCGAAGAAAATTTGGAAAAAAATAACTTCAGAAATAAGACGTATGTTTAGCAACTTCTAAATGAAGAAGTAGACGGAGACCGCCAGTGGATTCGTGTCTAAAGATTAACTTAGCCTTGGCATCGTGTTGAGTCAACTGCATAATTATAACATGAACCAAAACGTGGGCGAGTTGAAAATGTTAGCATATTATTAGCAGCGGGGATAGCCTACTGTTGCGATGCTTCAGAAATCGTCTTGTATCCATATTTGTTGACTATACAATTTCTCATTTCTCATCTCAACTCTGCAGACTCCACAGATGACTGGCATGTTTCTATCAGGTTTTTTTTTTTAATTCCCCACGTATCAATACACAAATAACTTTCTTCCCCTGCAAGAATTGTAGTGAATTTTGTCCTTCTAGGCTTGCCGTAGTTAGGTAGTTGCTTGACTGGAAAGTTTCATTAAAGCAGTTTCTTTTTTAAGACGCAGAGAATTCATATCTGTAAGTTACAATACTGGTGGATTTTATACTTTATAGAGTATTTCATAAAAACGCGATTCTGACATGTTTCAAAAATATGAAATATAGCGATGCTAATCGCGGTTAGCCTGCCTATGGACTTTCTAATGTTAAGCTAGCCTTATACTAACCGTTGAATGACAGATGCTCATTAGTATTTCGTGTTTTATTGTGCTTCGGTTTCACTAAAAAGTAAAGACCAAATGAGAAAAATTGACTTGTTATTGTTATTGTTGGTTGACTTTGTTTAACTATCTGTCGAGCTAGTAAGCTTTTATTGTGAGTGCAAAATATTAAGTTCAAGTAGGCAAAGAGTGGGTCCGTAGGGGGGGCCAGCGGGGTGGCCATCCCCTGACCAGTGGTGGCCATGGCCCCCCCCTGGCTCCCACCTGGCCACGCCCCTGGTCATTGCGTATGCAATTAGCCTACCTACGCACTACAATTCAAATGTAGCACACAAGGTCAACGTCACGGCTAATGAACACACCCTCTGTTCGCTGATTGGATCAGTCTTGCTGGGGCCGACTGAATGACCCTCAAGAGATTCCGGTCCAGACCCTCTGTACAAAATAAAATGAAGTACGAGGGGCTGGTTCACCAGGCTAGGCCCTAGGTGCTGTTTAATGTGTTTTTTTGGGCAGGGTTGCTATTTTGACTGGTTAGAGGCACAAGCTTGACATTCGAGTATCTCCCACAGAAATAGTTTTCTTTTGACGCAACCCATCAAAAGATGTTCGAGAGTGCCAAAGTCAAAAAAACATTCACCCGCATCATCTCACCTCTTCCACCACCACCCACCCACCCACCCCTGCCCCTGCCCCCACGCCTCGAGAGAGATACTTGAAGCTATATGTCACGTCATGTTACGTTCACTCTTTTCCTCTCACTCTCTCCATCTCTCTCTTTCTGTCTGTCTCTGTCTCTCTCTCTCTCTCTCTGCTTCTGTCTTTTCTCTTTCTCTTGGTCTCTCTTTTATTATCTGTCTTCTCCTCTCCCCCACATCTCCGGAGAGCCATAAAGGTGTTCCTGTCTGTGGAGGTCCATCTCCTACTCCAACCCCCCGCAGTCTGTGGAGGTCCATCTCCTACTCCAAATCCCCTCAGTCTGTGGAGGTCCATCTCCTACTCCAAATCCCCTCAGTCTGTGGAGGTCCATCTCCTACTCCAACCCCCCCCCCCCCCCCCCCCCCAGGCTTTAAGAGCAGCTGTACATTCTGTCAGGTCATTTAGCATACTTTACTGTACTGTACTCAAAACACACATTCACACACACACACACACACACACACACACACAGACACGCACGCACGCACCCACACACACAGACAAAGACACACACACACACACACACACAAACACACACAAACACACACACACATGCATACACACATACACACGCAGAAAGACAGATAGAGAGGAAGATAGACGGGGGAGGGAGAGAGTGAGAGGGAGAGAAAAAGACAGAAACAGACAACCCAGAGGAGGCCAACAATTCAAGTTCAAGCACAGAAAACAAATTCCACACCACTTTTTCATGTTGAAAATGCTGTTTTCTATTAGTCAACCTAAAACACTCATGCTGCACAACTGCTAGTTCTTATGTGCTGTAGTCTGGCACTTCAAGATCAACTCTCCTCATGCTGGATCAAGATAAACCCAGGAGCAAAGTAATGTAGTATACTTCAGGTATTCCAAATGGTCTGCTTTTGTGGAAATATACTCAATGCTTCTGGCATGCCATACCCTTGGCAGATATATCTACAAGCTTCTCCTGACACTTGTCTTCAGGTGGACAATTTTGCCTCTTTGTGGCACACACACACATGCACACACACACACACACACACACACACACACACACACACACACACACACACACACACACACACACAGGCTTTGTGGCACACACACACACACACACAGGCATATACAATCCATGTCATGTCATAAGCTATATAATTCTGACAAAACAAGAACTGGTGATTACACCCCCTCAACAAAACACACACACACACGCACACACACATACACACACACACACACAGAGCCTCAGGCTCACATTCAGACACATCCCCCCACAAAAGTGCGAATAGAAACTACAGGCTCATTTACCACTGCATCTCATCTCACACACACACACACGCACACACACACACACGCCCACACACACACACACAGACATTCACACATTCACACATCAGTAGACTTTTTTCTCATGTGTCACATGGGGATTAAAGCTGTCAAAATAAATTCCAATTAGTTTTTATTTTCTTTAAAGAGAAAGAGTGCTGGTCCATAGCCAGCCATCCTAATCCTCAGACGAAATGCTTGACATTCAGATGCGACTGCAGCGATATGCCCCAAAGACCGGTTCCTCTAGATCGGCAGACACCAATCTTTTTTGTACCACGGACCAATTTCATGCTAAACATTTTTTTTTCTGCGAACTGAGAAAAGAAGCATAATGTGTAATGAAAGAAAAAGAAATTAAGTTTAGCTTGTTTGTTGAAATATCATTAGCTAAATGTTAACTTAATACACAGAAAAAACAGTGACTGAGTCAGGCAGGGGTAGAAGTGATAATTTGTTTAACATCAAATACTGTAAAGCTATTATAAAAATAAAAATAAAAATACATATAGTTTTAAAGAAGTATTTTTAAATTGTAATTTTCCTTTGCAGCCCAGCACCAAAAGATTCATGTCCCAGTTGGGGACTTGTGCTGTAAATGATACACTCAGGACACACACGATGTGGAGGAGCATGGGAACTAGGATCGCTTTAATGGTAGAAAAACTCGTACAGGACACAAGATACCAGGGGAATGTACAACACTACTGTCTTTATACAAAAAAATACTCCATGAGGTTGTCAGAAGGGGTGCAAACAAACAGTTTCTGTCATACACACACACACACACACGAATAGGGACCTTCACACGAGCACACACATTCACACACACACAAATATTATGTAGACACATCTACAAACGATCACAAACCCACAGCAAATATGATACTGCATACATAAATAAATATAGACATATAGTATATACATAATTCATCATTACATAAATGCATAGCAACAGATAGTCTCTACAGTAAAGTAAGCACATATAAAATTTCGTTGTTCTTTTTTTTATCTGGTTGAGATAAGTGATTCAGTCAAAATGGGGAGGGGCCACACAGGGTAAGTTGCCATGCTGACATATCACTGGGTGGGGGGCTGAGGGGTGGGATTAAATTCATGCACAACCATTGGATGGGACAACTACATCAAGTCCAGCGCTTGTAGGTTACGCCCTGATTAGCACTCATATAGTCGCATGCAACCTCTGCTCTTCCAGGTGACATTTTCCACAGCGTTTGGTCATGTGATGAGAGCCAGTTAAGTGCTTTTCAACTTCCACACTAACTCTATGGCAGGGGGCACACACAGACACACACAGACACACACAGACACACACACACACACACACACACACACACACACACACACACACACAGACAAACAGACATAGACAAACACAAATACACGCAGACAGACACACAGACAAACACAAATACACACTCACTCACACACACACACACACACACACACACACACACACACACACACAGACAAACAGACATAGACAAACACAAATACACGCAGACAGACACAAACACACACAGACAAACAGACACACACACAGACAAACACAAATACACACTCACTCACACACACACACACACACACACACACACACACACACACACACACACACACACACACACACACACACAGATAGACAAACAGACACAGACAAACACAAATACACACAGACAAAGACACACACACACACACAGACACAAATATACACTCACTCACACACACACCTAAGAGTTTTTAGGTTGGGAGGTGGGGTGTTAGTATTCCATCTCAAGCATATCACACATTAGATTCAAATTTCTCAAAGTCCTTGGTTTACATTGATTGCGTATAAAGTCTAAAAGTGTAGCTCTCTTCAGAAGCACTGGGGGTGTGGGGTTCAAGAGGTAAAGAGGGTTGTGTTACATCGCCTTCAGGTGGATAGGAAGGGGGTGGGGGAGAGATTCTGTTGACCGGAATGGTTAACCCTTTTTTTGTTTGTTTCTTTCTTTCTTTCAGCTGCACTGTCCTCCTCAATCCTCCCCTCCACTGGGGTGCACTGTGCTGTCATTGGGGGGTTTTGGTGGTGGTCGTGCCTTGTGAGAGAGGGCAGGCTCCTCTCTAGCCTATAGGGCCGTTGGTCGGCTCTGACCCTCAGTGGCGTTCCACCATCGCCTTGGCATGGTGCTTCTTCAGACGCAGACCTAAGGACAACACAGAAAGAAGTAAGAAGAGCACTCGGAGAATGCAGATCTATGCTAAGCAGTTCACCCCCCCCCCCCCCCCCTTTTATTTAGCAAATGGGATTTCCCACTTTAACTTTACTAAGTTTTTGTGAGGTAACCAATATACCAATTTTCACCAAAAAAGAATCATCTTGAGGAAATGACAAAATGCTGTTAATACTGTAAAAATTTCAGACTGATATGTTCATGACTTTTTGAGTCATTTTGCTAACAAACTAATACACACACAGATAAACGCAAGCAAAAACACTACCTCCTTGGCAGAGGTAATAAGGAATAAGAATGACAGAGCACAGAGTTGAGGAAGGGATGCACTCTTGTAAGAGCTATTTTCTATAGATCCTTTCTATAGAACATTGAATAGAGGCATAGAGGCATTTTTCTTTAAGACTTGATACTAATCTACATTTTATTCTATCTAATTTTAATTCTAATCTAGATTTTATTCTATCTATCTATAGTAAGTATTGTTTTATTGTCATGGAGGGCGTTGAAATGTTTTTGAAAGAAAGAAAGAATAAAATAAACAAAACGACTTACGGTAAGGGTGCACTCTCCTGGGAGTGTTGGGCGTCTGGAAGGTTCTGAGGGTGGCGGGTCCCTCCCCTGTGGCCGTGAGGGCCTGCACCTCCAGCCGGTAGAGAGAGGCCGGCTGCAGCCCTGACACCAGCAGCAGCCTGTGGTCCTGCGGAGACACGGAGAGAGGAAACAGGGTTTACATTACCTTACATTACCTTACATTACACTTTGCAGACACTTTTATCCAAAGTGACCTACAAAAGGAGGCTACAACAAGCTACAGGAACACAGAGTGAACAAAGGCATGGCAAAGTCAGTGCAGCCTAGGATGCACGTAAGGAGGGAACACACAAGGAGGTAGATGTGAAGACATAGAAGGTTTAAGACTTGTTTATTAAACCAGTCATTTTGCCACGATGACGTGATTACACCATCACAACTACAAGATGATAGCAGAAAGAAAGAGAGGAAAGAGGAGAAGAAGAAGAGGAGAGTTTTAAAAGGCATGTTTGTGCCCTGTTTGTGTGAATGTGGGTGTATTACTGTAGACAGCACACTTTCACATTCACACTCCATACACCTGGGGATGCTGGTTTGCCTGCTGTGCGTTTTTGCCTACAGCCCAAAGGAGACACACACACAGACACACACACAGCAGAGGAGTCACGCAAAGCAGCGCACCTGACAGCTCTTCTAGACTACTGGCACGAATGCCTTTGCCTTGCGTGTACTGGAAAGCAGTCTTTGTAACTTCGAATTCCTCTTTCGCTTGTTTTTCACTTTGTGTTGGTACTGTATACTGTTGGAGCTTCCTCTTAGAAAAACGGAACTACCGAGTAGGCTGTCAAAGGAGCTACTCTGTAAGCAACTGGACTTCTTTTTGGAGCCTGAGGACGTTTCACCTTTCATCCAAAAGGCCTCTTCAGCTCTGGGCTGATGATGTGATCCAGTGATCCAGAGATATAGCTCCTGGTTCCCCATCATCAGGCCAGAACTGAAGAAGCCTTTTGGATGAAAGGTGAAATGTCTTCAAGCTCCAAAAAAAAGTCCAGTTGCTCACAACTTGGCTCCTTTGACTACCATGACCTGGATGAATGAGGATCTACACAGACACTAAGTAAGCTGTAAGTCTGAGCTGTCTGACCGAGTGGGGTCTGTGCTTTGGCTGACCGCAGCACAGGTAAGCTGATATCCCGAGACACATACATCCAACATTAGTTTCACACACACAAACTTCCATGTGTTTGCACACATTGTAGGTTAGTGACTTACTATAGACCGGGAATTTGGTAAGTGCCTAACGTCCCCTATAAACATTTTTTTGCATTCCTACACCATTAAATCATCAGAAAAGAGAAAGCAAGAGAAACATGCACTGAAAGACAGTTATCGTTCTAACTCTTGGTGCGAACAAGACAGGCACAGATATTGCTGTCCATGTTGTTATAGCAACTAATTTGCACAGATCAGCATACCTGTTTGATTGTTTGATTACTTTATTTGGGAGGACCAATACTTAGAGCATCTTGTGTCTCCCACATCAATACAAATACTGTGCTGGCATACAACCACATATGCATGCGATATATATCAAGGATACAGATGACATCGTCTTCTCCATGTATGCAGACTCCCTATAATTGCTGACACAGAGCAATATTTTGCTAACTGCTTTGAGTAAACACACACACACACACACGTGAACACACACACACACACACACACACACACACACACACACACACACACAGACACACACGCGTGAACACACACACACACTGTTGCACAGCTTGAACACTCACCTGGGGCAGGATCTGCAACTGACACACTAAACGGTGTAAGTCACTATATTGCAAATCAATAAAAAGTTACTATATTGCCCACCAGCGATATCTCTGCTCCTCCATGCACAGGAGCACAGATATCACTGTCCATGTAGTTACACCATAAAACACACACACACACACACACACACACACATGAACACACACACACAGACACACACACTGTCGCAAAGCTTGAACACTCACTGCGGGCAGGATCTGCGACTGGGACACCAGGCTGTTGGGCAGGCCACTCTTGCGGCTCTCACCCATCGTCTCCGTCCAGGTGACCTGGAAGCCGGTGACCTGCGCAGGGGGGCTGGTCTGGGCCACAGTCCAGGAGAAGAGGGCCGTCACGTTGCCCTGGTGCACGGAGAACGACGCTGTCAGGTTCTCAGCTCGAGCAGATGTCTTCGGGAGAGAAAGACCCACTGGAAAAATGGGAGTGGAAAATGTAGAGAAGAATTTTTTTATACACACTGAAGTATCAAGGTACACAAAAAGCAACTCATGCATAAGTATTGTCTTGACAGCCACCTCAGGCTCTGTTTTGGGTTTTTGCAATCTATGTAATCAATCAATCAATCAATCAATCAATCAATCAATCAATCAATATCTATCTATCTATCTATCTATCTATCTGTCTATCTGTCTATCTATCTATCTGTCTGTCTGTCTGTCTGTCTGTCTGTCTGTCTGTCTGTCTGTCTGTTACTCACCACAATCTAATCAATGTATTCTCCAGATGTGAGAAAGTGGAAAGTAACCGCTCAACTGATTTCAGACTTAATCGAATCAAAGTGGATGACAAGTTCAGCGGACTCACCTAGGTCTCCGGGGCAGGCAATGTGTTTGGAGCTCTTGGCCCGAAGAGTGGCACAGGAGGGGGTGTAGAAGCTGGTGCCCTCGGCCTGGGCGCGACCCTTGGCGCCTGAGGGCTGGATGGACACCGTGTACTTGCACGAGAACAGCAGGTTGGGCAGGCTGGCGAAATTCTCCTGAAACGCCAATCAAACGCTGAAGAGCCAATCTACACTCTCACTTCTGATTCTATTGGCAGAAAATGTGCTGCCTTCTTTAAACAGGCTGAGGGTATTGTTAAGTTGTGTTAGGTCTAATGTTGGCACTCCTGACTTGCTATGTTGTGTTGAATTGTCAAAAATTCACAAGCCAGCACCATGGGCGATGCAGCTTTAACACTGTTATTGTTTTACAGTGTCTCCAGTTAAAGGTGCTGTTTTTAGGCTACTTTGACTCGAATTGACCAAAGTAAGTGGCACATTCATTTCAAAATTCATTTCAAAATTTCAAACACAAACTACTGTAAAAAGGTAACAGTTAAAAACATTCATTCAAAATGTAGGAAAGTAATTGAAAAGTAATCAAAAGTAATGAATTACATTACTTTGACATAGTAATCAAAATACTTATACCACTATTACATTTGACAGAGTAACTTGTAACAGTAACAAATTACATTTTCAAAGTAATCTTCCCAACACTGCCTTCACACAGTGACACATAAAGCTGAGTTTGCTGATAGTCATGCTGGTAGGCATGTCAACCATAGTTACCTCAGTATTTATCTTCTCTGTGGTCCTAGTGTGGTTGTGGCTGCAGAACTCGGGGCTCCACTGGACATGGTAGCGCCCCACAGAGGCATCTGTGGAAATAGCAACGCCAGGCTTTAGCCACTACATGTACTCCTCCAGGTCTATTAACATACAGTAAGTCACTATAAAGCTGTAGTCCACCCGCCGAGAGGCACTCAGTTTTAGCCCGTATTCAGGATCCATTATGCTCCTGTCATCTTGCTGACAACACATTGACTCTAAATTCTCATGTGTATGACAATTGTTGTTAGTATGCTGGTATGGTGGTCAGAGATCAAAAAGAAAAACCAGATGGTTTTGAGTTCATGCCTTTTGTTAGCCACCATTGTGCCCTTGAGCAAGGCACTTAACTTGACAAATAAGAGTTGCTTGTGTCCCTGCAGTTAGCTCATTGGAGTTTACTACTAAATTACAATGTAATACAAAGTGTTTACAGGAGATTCTCCTATTTACAAAACCAGAAGTGAAGGAAGATGTTTGTGTGGATTCTCATTCATTCAGGTCATGGTAGTCAAAGGAGTTAAGTTGTAAACAACTGGACTTCTTTTTGGGGCTTGAAGACGTTTCATCTTTCATCCAAAAGGCCTTGAAACGTCGCTTGAAATGTCTTCAAGCTTCAAAAAGAAGTCCAGTTGCTTACAACTTCGCTCCTTTGACAGACATAAAGAGAGTGCTACAAACACATTCTCTCTCTCTCTCTCTCTCTCTCTCTCTCTCTCTCTCTCTCTCTCTCTCTCTCTCTCTCTTTCCCTCTCTCTCTCCCATTCTCTCTGTCTCTACCTCTCATTTTCACTTTACCTCTCCTCTTCCAGTACACTCGAACCTGCAGCT
>CM050220.1:17100923-17103423 GCA_027475355.1 Coilia nasus | reverse complement strand
AGAGAGAGGGAGAGAGAGAAAAAGAAAGGGACAGAGGGAGAGAGAGAGAGAGGGAGAGAGAGAGAAAAAAAGAAAGGGGGAGAGAGAGAGAGAGAGAAAGGGAGAGAGAGAGAGAGAGACAGAAAGAGGGAGAGAAAGAGAAAGAGAGAGAGAAAGAGGGAGGGAGAGGATGGGAGTAAGTGCCTGGGTACATACTTGTACGTACATGTCTGCTTGTGCAAAACAATTTAAAAAGCAATTTATGGTTTGCTCCTTGAGTGCACTGTCAGGGTATGGCAATAAAACGCAATTATGTTCTCCCAGGATATTGACTTTGTCTGATAATATGCATCTGTAAATTTCCTTTTCTGTTTGTCTGTCTGCATCTATCTTTGCGTGTCCATTTTAAGTCTGAGGCATTTGGGGCTATTTTCCCTTCCTTCGTAAAAATCTTCAGTATTATTCTCTGTTAGCTGTTCTTCAGTTGCTGCACTGCATGTACAGCATTGTCTTGTGATTCTGTGGGCTGTGAGCCTGTGATTGGTGGAGATCTCCCTCTGACAAAGACAGAGTGAAGGTCCAGAGAGTGGAACCCAGTGCGCTGGCCCTGACGACTGACTAATGACCCAAGTATTACTCCTTTTATTGACTATTATGTGGTTGGAAGGCAGTACATCTCAGAGGAAGTTGTACTTAAATCTGTCATGATATCTGAAGCTATAAAACTGGATTGTATTTTTGTAACTCTCTTTCCCTTCCCGTATCTCTCTCTCTCACACACACTGCCTTCTTCCATTCCTTCTCCTCTCTCTGTCTCATTCTCCCCACTGGATCTTGTCTTTCTCTCTCTCTCTCTCTCTCTCTCTTTCTGTCTTTCTCACTCATTGCTTACCCCACAGCACCTTCTCTTTTTCTCTTTCTCTCTCTCTCTCTTTCTGTCTTTCTCTCTCTTTTTCTCTCTCTCTGTTATTGCCTCCCCTCATACCACCCTCTCTTTCTTTTTCTCTACTCCCTCTTTCTTTGCCGCCCCCCCCCATATTCAATCTTCCCTCTTTCTCTCTACCTATTCTGTCCCTCTCTTGCTCTTTCCCTCTATCCTTTCCTCCAGACCTCTCTCCCCCTTAACCTCTCCTCCTGTCTTCCCTCTCTCCCTCTTCACCTCACCTTCTGTCTCCCCAACTCCCAATTCTAATCTCTAAGCCTCACATGCTATATTCCCTCGATCATCTCCTCCATCCCTCTCTTCCTCTCAACCCTCTCATCCCTCTCTTCCCAAGCACCGATCCTCCATTCTAACCTTTGGTGGAGCAGAAGTGTCTGCTGGGTGTGGTGGGTCCTCTGGTTCCGTGGACGTTGATGGCGGAGACTCTGAACTGGTACCACCTGCCGGGCCGAGTGTCTGGAAGACTGACCCGCTCCTCTGTGGTCTGATGGGACACACGAATGCAAGAAATAAACACACACAACTAAAACTAAGCCAATACATCAGTCAAGACAATGACAGTGAATCAGTGCATAAATGCTTTGTATACCAATGTAGTAGTGTCTGTTAGTAGACAAAACTTTAACGTGTGCTAACAAATAACATACATTTAGTTCAATTTTATTCAGTATCTTTAGATATTGATATACAATAATATTGAAACATATACATATATGTGGTACTAAATGCATGTATATTGCATATATGTAATTGTAAATGTAATTGTTTATTATATATTGTGAAATAATGTCACATTAGCGTAACCAAGTCTATTATCGGCCGGGTGGTGAGAGATATTTGGATGCGAAATTAGTTTTATAAGTTCACTTACTCAAACCAAACGTTTACGGGAGCTGAATATGTCTGTTGTCATGGAGATAACTTTTTTACTGGGTAAAGCCTCATTTGGAATAGCAACAGAAATGTCTGATAATTGGCACTATGCTGATAATAGGATCACTTCCGCTAATTAAATATTATTAATCTAGGCTTGCTCACCTGTGCCACCACCTGCCATGGGGTGGCGCTGTCCTCGCTGGGCTGGATGCCGTAGTTCCAGCGGCGCTCCAGCACGTACACCACTGGCTCGGCCGACACGTTGAAGCGCGAGGACCAGCGCACCTCTAGCACGCCCCGCGGCGACTCCTCGAACGCCAGCTCCTTACGCGGCTTCAGAGGAGCCCCTGCAGGTAGAGAAATCCTCTTTCAAGACCGCCGATATCCACACAGGATTACACAGAGAAAACTCCTAGTGCTCCCAGACACTGATACCCTGGATCAACACACACTGTGAGCCCCTCATCAATGAATGCCTGTGAGTGGATTGGTGGAAACAAAAAAGGAAGTGTACCACACTTGTGGCACTCATTTGACCTGTGCATGTGCCTGCTGAGGTATGCATGTATGTATGTATGTATGTATGTATGTATGTATGTATGTATGTATGTATGTATGTATGTATGTATGTATGTATGTATCTATCTATCTATCTATCTATCTATCTATCTATCTATCTATCTATCTATCTATCTATCTATC
>CM050220.1:17088423-17095923 GCA_027475355.1 Coilia nasus | reverse complement strand
CTCTGGGGAGTTTTAAGGGATACCCAGGTAGGTTTGGTGGGCTACTCTGGGGAGTTTTAAGGGATACCCAGGTAGGTTTGGTGGGCTACTCTGGGGAGTTTCAGGAGGTTACCTCAGGGCAACACTTCCAGAAGCGATGCGGCAGCAGGACTACATCTTTCATTACGGCCTGCCAATGCAACACGCCTTCTATGGAATTCCTTTTTATTTGTGTGGATTGGGGCTCGTGGCGAGGGGGAGAGGACAGAAGAGGGGAGAAGAGGGGGGTTGCTGGAGGTATAGAGGAGTTTGCTGGAATGCTGGAAACTCTGAATAATTGTGGAGGGGTTTGGTGAGCGTTTAGTCCCCGTCGAGGGTGGGGCTGGGTGGGTGGGTGGGTGGGGGTGAATGGGAGGGGGGTCGGGGGTGGAAGGTGGGGGGCTTTATAGACCTGCAACCGCCGGTGCCCCACTGACACCCTCAGGCTTCAGCACTTAACACCCCAACACTGTGGCGTGTTAGCAGGAGCAGTTTGTCTGTGTGCGCGCGTGTTTCTGTATGTGTGTGTGTGTGTGTTTATGTGTTCCTACTTATGTGAGAGTCTGAGTGTGTATGTGTGTGCATATATGTGTGTTTCTACTTGGAAGCAACAGTATGAGTGAGTGAGTGTGTGTGTTTAACTATGTATGTTCTTACTAGTATATGAGTGTGTGTGTGTGTGTGTGTGTGTGTGTGTGTGTGTGTGTGTGTGTGTGTGTGTGTGTGTGTGTGAGTGCGTGTGATCATATGTACATAAGATTCTCTTGAGTGATGAGTGTGTTGTGTTGCACGTAGACGTCCCACCTGTAGCTACCTCTTACACGCCCAAAACTCTGACACAGCTCTCATTTATGCGTGTACTTCAGACGTGGAAAATACTAAATTACCATGACTTGCAGAATATTATGTTTGGCTGAGTTGTGTTGCAGGGTCTTTGAATTTCAGTGTGTGAGTCTGTGTATGTGTGTGCATGTGTGTATGAGTGTGTGTTTGTATTTGTATATGAGAGCGTAGTGAGAGTAAGTGAGTGAGTCTGTGTGTACACATGTTTGTGTGTGTACGCGTGTTTGTGTTTGTGTATGCGCATGCCAGTGTGTGTGCGTGTGTGTGTGTGTGCGTGTAGGTGTGTGTGAGTGTGTGTATTTGTATGTGAGAGTCTGAGTAAGTGAGTCTGCATGCCTGTGTTTGTGTGTGTGCGTGCCAGGGTGTGTGTCTGTGTGTGTGTGTGAGTGTGTGTGTGTGTGCATGTGCACATATGTGTGTGTGTGAGTGTGTATTTGTGTGTCCATGCCAGTGTGTGTGTGTGTTTGTGTCTGTGTGTGTGTGTGTGTGTGTGCGCATGCCAGTGTGTGTGTGTGTGTGTTTTTGTGTGTGAGTGTGCGCAAGCGCGTGTGTGTGTGAGTGTGTATTTGTGTGTCCATGCCAGTGTGTGTGTGTGTTTGTGTCTGTGTGTGTGTGTGTGTGAGTGTGCGCATGCCAGTGTGTGTGTGTGTGTGTGTGTGTGTTTTTGTGTGTGAGTGGGTGCATGCCAGTGTGTGTGTGTGTGGCTGTGTGTGTGTGGGTGTTTGTATGTGTGAGTGTTTATGTTTGTGTCTGTGTGTGTGTGCGTGGCAGAGAGTGTGTGTGTGTGTGTGTGTGTGTGTGTGTGTGTGTGTGTGTGTGTGTGTGTGTTATCAGTGTGTAAGCCACGTTCTTGCTCTGCACCTTCCTGCAGCCTCTGCACTTCTCCAGCATTAACAAACATGAGCAATCTGAGAACAAGCAACCTTTCCAGCTGTTTATACACCAGACCAAACACACAAACACACACACACACACACACATACACACACACAGATACAGACAGACAGACAGAGACAGAGAGACAGACAGACAGAAACACCCACACAGACACACACAGACACACACATATACACACACACACACACAAACAGGCAGAGAGAGAGAGACAGACAGACAGAAACACACACACACACACACACACACACACACACACACACACACACACAGGCATGGTAGTGATATTCAACCACACAACACCACATAACAGCACAGAAAAACACACACACAACAGAACACGAGACAATCATATTCATCTACACAAACTTCCGACTTCCCGTTACCAGCCCCGGCAGATGGGCTTCCCTGGGAGACGTGGTTCTGCCTGAGGTTTCTTCCTAGAAAAACAGGGAGTTTTACTCACTGATTTCTGAGGTTTCTTCCTGAATTCACGCAAATCAAACAAGCAGGGAGTTTTTCCTCACCCCTGTTGCTCCCTGGGGACACAAACAACCGACTGCTTCTCTTCTCTCATTCCCTTCTTCCCTCCCTCCAAGCTCTCTCTGAAAATATGGCAGCTCAGCATTGCTTACTTTCATGCCCCATTTCAGAGTTAACTCAAGCGTTGCCCAATCGCACCCCACCAAAACAAACAAAAACACACTCAGACTTACAAACATTTGCTCATACACACACAGAGACTCACACACGCAAACATATGCCCTCTCTCTCTCTGTCTCTCTTACTACTTACTCACACACACACACATTCACACACAAACACAGTGCAACACACCAACACTCACAAATATACGTGCAAACACAAACATATGTACACTCTCTAAGACACACTTTCTGACACACACACACACACACACACATACACACACACATAGTGAGTGTGTGTAGCATTTCACAGTGCCTGACATAGCTCTGGGACATCTTGGGTGTGTTCCTGCTGTGGCAGAGAAGATTAATTTGTTGCCCGTTCAGAAGAAGAAGAATTAAAAAAAAAAAAACATGTAGACAGCGCAAGCGGGCGTGAGCACACCAGCAGGGGACAGGCAGGGGTCGGGCACATGCAGTCTGGGTAGAGCCCTACCTCTCCTTCTCTCTCCTTCTCTCTCTTTCTCTCTTTCCCTCCCCTCTCCCTCCCTCTCCCTACCTCTTCTTCCCTCTCCTTCCCTCTCTTTCTCTCTTTCCCTCCCCTCCCCTTGCCTCACCTCACTCATTCCCTCTCCTTCCATCTCCTCCCCTTTCCTCTCTTTCGCTCTCCTTCTCTCTTTCCCTCTCCTTCCCTCTCCTTCTCTCTCCCTACCTCTCTTTCCCTCTCCTTCTCTCTCCCTCCCTCTCTTTCTCTCTCTTTCCCTCTTTCCCTCCCCTCTCCTCGCCTCACCTCACTCACTCCCTCTCCTTCCCTCCCCTTTTCTCTCTTTCCCTCTCCTTCCCTCTCCTTCCCTCTCTCTCCTTCCCTCCCCTTTTCTCTCTTTCCCTCTCCTTCTCTCTCCTTCTCTCTCCTTCCCTCTTCTTCTCTCTCCTTCCCTCCCTCTCTCTCCTTCCCTCCCCTTTTCTCTCTTTCCCTCTCCTTCCCTCTCCTTCCCTCTCTCTCTCCTTCCCTCTCCTTCTTTCTCTTTCTCTCCTTCTTTCTCTTTCTCTCCTTCCCTCTCCTTCTCTATCCTTCCCTCTTCTTCTCTCTCCTTCTCTCTCCTTCCCTCTTCTTCTCTCTCCTTCCCTCTCTCTCTCTCCTTCTCTCTCCTTCTCTCTCCTTCCCTCTTCTTCTCTCTCCTTCCCTCTCTCTCTCTCCTTCTCTCTCCTTCTCTCTCCTTCCCTCTTCTTCTCTCTCCTTCCCTCTCTCTCTCTCTCCTTCCCTCTCCTTCTCTGTCTTCGCCTCGCCTCGCCTCACCTCACTTCGCCTCACTTGAGTTTGCCTTCCCTCCAAAACACGCCGCTTCTCTCTCTCCCTGCGCTGCGGGCTATTCCAGAGGAGCGTGCGGACGAGTGAAGTGGAGCATGTTTCAGTAAGACACAGAAAGAGGGAGAGGGAGAGAGAGCGAGAGCGAGAGAGAGAGAGAGAAAGAGAGACAGAGACAGAGAAAGAGAGAGAGGGAGAGAGAGACAGAGAGAGGGAGAGAGACAGAGAGAGAGAGAGGGAGAGAGAGAGAGACAGACAGACAGAGAGAGAAAGCGAGCGAGAGAGAGAGAGACTGAAAGTGAGGTGAAGAAGAAGAGAGAGAGAAACAGAGGGAGGGAGTAAATGAATGTCAGAAAGGAAATGAGGTACACAACGAAGGGCAATGACAATAAAAAAGGTAGAGAGAGAAACAAAAAAAGGAAGAGAGAGACAGAGAGGGGGCAAAGAAGAGAGGAAGAGGATAGGAAGAGGAAGAGAAAGAGAAAGAGGAATAAATAAATGAATGAATGAATGATAGAAAGGGAACGACAAACACAAAGAGGGGCAGTGGTAAGCCAGATAGAAAAAGAAAGAAAGAAAGAAAGAAAGAAAGAAAGAAAGAAAGAAAGAAAGACAGACAGAACGGAAGACAGACAGAACGAAGGAGATGAACAGAGGGATGAAGCCTGGAAGAGAAGGCGGGCAGGGCGGCTCTATCACCCTCTGCTGAGCACGCATACTGATGCAGCTTGGACGCAGTGCAGAGCAAAGCCCAGCCACTGATGCTGAGCCCAGAGAAAGCCCAAGAGACACACGGCAGGCACAGACAGCATGGGGGAGACAGACAGAGACAGAGAAGGAGAGAGAGAAAGAGAGAGACAGAGACAGAGACAGAGAGAAAGAGAGAGAGCGAGAGAGTGAGAGAGCGAGACAGAGAGAGAAACAGTGAGATGGAGACAGAGAGACAAAGTGAGAGAGAGAGAGCGCGAGAGAGAGAGAGACAGAGAGAGAGAGACAGAGAGAGAGACAGACAGAGAAACAGAAAGAGACACAGTGAGATGGAGACAGAGAGACAGAAATTGAGACACAGAAAGTCAATAAAAGAATGAAGAAAGAGAGAAA
The DNA here is from genome assembly GCA_027475355.1 of Coilia nasus. Classification (NCBI taxonomy): domain Eukaryota; kingdom Metazoa; phylum Chordata; class Actinopteri; order Clupeiformes; family Engraulidae; genus Coilia; species Coilia nasus. Next base: position 17,091,114 of record CM050220.1, on the reverse strand, counting down.
ATCAAAAAGATCTATTGCAGGAGAGCAGAAGAGAGAAGAAGTATGAAAGAAATAGTGAAAAAGAACAAATGAAAGGTCTTTTGAGAGAGAGAGAGAGAGAGAGAGAGAGAGAGAGAGAGAGAGAGCGAAGTAGAAAATGAGGGAAAGACACAAATAGAGAGATAGAGAAACAGAGAGATGGAGAGAAAAACAGAGAGAGAGAGAGGGAGAGAGAAACAGAGAGAGAGAAACACAGAGGGAGAGGGAGAGAGAAACAGAGAGAGAGAGAGAGAGACAGAGAGAGGGAGAGAGAGAGAGACAGAGAGAGGGAGAGAGAAACAGACAGGGGGAGAGAGAGAAAAACAGAGAGAGAGAGAAGCAGAGAGAGAGAAGGAGAGAGAAGCAGAGCGAGAGAAACAGAGAGGGAGAGGGAGAGAGAAACAGAGAGAGAGAGAAGCAGAGAGAGAGAAGGAGAGAGAAGCAGAGCGAGAGAAACAGAGAGGGAGAGGGAGAGAGAAACAGAGAGAGAGAGAGAAGCAGAGAGAGGGAGAGGGAGAGAAGCAGAGAGAGAGAAACACAGAGGGAGAGGGAGAGAGAAACAGAGAGAGAGAGACAGAGAGAGGGAGAGAGAAACAGACAGGGAGAGAGAGAGAAGCAGAGAGAGAGAGAGAAACAGAGAGAGAGAGAGGGAGAGAGAAGCAGAGAGAGAGAGAGGGAGAGAGAAGCACAGAGAGAGAGAGAAGCAGAGAGAGAGAGAGAGAAGCAGAGAGAGAGAGGGGGAGAGAGAAACAGAGAGAGAGAGAGACAGAGAGAGGGAGAGAGAAACAGACGGGGGAGAGAGAGAGAAACAGAGAGAGAGAGAAGCAGAGAGAGAGAGGGAGAGAGAAGCAGAGACAGAGAGAGGGAGAGAGAAACAGACGGGGGGAGAGAGAGAGAAACAGAAAGAGAGAGAAGCAGAGAGTGAGAGAGGGAGAGAGAAGCAGAGAGAGAGAGAGGGAGAGAGAAGCAGAGAGTGAGAGAGAGAAGCAGAGAGAGAGGGAGAGAGAGGGAGAGAGAAGCAGAGAGTGAGAGAGAGAGAGAGAAGCAGAGAGAGAGGCCATGCCCTCATCCTGTCCCCCATGAGCTGGTGCCTGGTGGTGGTTACTTGTGAAGGACTCTTCTGGAGCTCACTGATCACAGCAGTGCACAAGCCCTATATGCCAAGTGATGTTTGTTTTTTAAGTGTGTGTGTGTGTGTGTATGTGTGTGTGTGTGTGTGTGTGTGTGTGTGTGTATGTGTGTGTGTGCATGTGCACGCGTGCGTGGGTGCGTGTGTGTGTGTGAGAGTTGGACAGAGGGGTTTAGTCCTGAGGGGTGTGTCTGTCTGTGTGTGTGTCTTTGCGTGTGTGGGCAAATGGTGTGTCTGTCTGTGTGTGTGTTTTTGCGTGTGTGTGCGTGCTTGCGTGCATGTGTGTGTGTGTCTTTGCGTGTGACAGAGACTGGGAGAACAAAGAAGAGAGAGAGAAAGTGAGTCAGAGGGGACGAAACCTTGGTGTTGAATGCCAATAATCCCTGCCTCTGGGGTACACTCAAAAATACAAAAGTGATTTTCAGACATGAAACTGTCGTCTTTCTTTTCACTTAAGAGCCTACTCCCAAACCCATGTGCCCCACCACAGCCTCCCCTAACAGGAAACAGCCATCTTTGCGCTTAAAACATATCCACTTGCATCCAGTAATGTGGCTTTCATTTGAAATCTCTTTTCAGGTTGATGAAACGCTGTCGAAGCATCACAAGTACAGATGTGGCCACTCATGTACTCCTACTAACAGCATTAGTGTCTGTGTGTCTGTGTGTGTGTTTGTGTGTGTCTGTGTGTGTGTTTGTGTGTGTGTGTGTGTTTGTGTGTGTCTGTGTGTGTGTCTATGTGAGTGTGTGTGTGTGTGTGTGTGTCTATGTGTGTGTGTGTGTGTGTGTGTGTGTGTGAGTGTGTGCATTAGTGTGCACATGTGTTTCACAGACAGATGTATGCATTTGTATATCATATGCAGATACATACACTGTAAGTGAAGGAAATGTGTGTGTGTCTGTCTGTCTGTGTGTGAGAGACAGCACACACATGCATTTGACTGATGTGATATGACTAAAGGAAGCATGTGTGTGTGTAATGTGTGTGTGTATGTGTGTTTGTTTGGTGTTTGAAGCCAGAGGAGAATCTCTAGAGATCAAGGCAAAAAGACGAGCCAAATGTTGTCGGGATGACAAATTCACACAAGACATACATACACTCTCACACACATATAACAAGCTTAAGACATAAGGACACACACACACACATATGTATGCACATCAAGCATCTAGCCACACACACACATATGTATATCCACACTCACATACACACTCGATCACACACACACACACACACACACACCCACGCACATTCACATGCAGAAACACAACACATTTACATACAGAAACACAAACTCACATAAACACATACAGTCACACACACACACACACACACACACACACACACACACACACACACACACACACACACACACACACTGCTTCTCCTGAGGGACAGCAGGAAATACGCATCCTCGCTGGCAGGGAATAGACGGCATAAACTAAAAGCACACACATGAAAGACAGAAAAAAACAACAACCCTCTCTTCACAGGGTGAGGAATCTGCTCAGACAGTTAACTCTGATGTACCGCACGCCACACG
>CM050220.1:17040923-17083423 GCA_027475355.1 Coilia nasus | reverse complement strand
AATGGAGTGCCTCCAGACTCGCGTGTCGGAGACGATAACATCTCGGTCCTCCAAGAGACCCCCTCTGACTTGGACAAAGATGTGAAGAGGAGGAGGAGGAGGAGGAGGAGAAGGCTGCCTGAGAAGCCACATAGCGGCCAGCAGATGTCTGGCCTTGATGCAGAAGCATCCTTGTCAAAGGCGACTTAACCACGCCATCCATGAGCCAGAACTACACATGACTGGAACAGTGAGGAACCATAAAGGCCATGTCATCGAGGTGATAGCTGCTACTGCTGCAGGCTAACCTTATAAGAGTCAGTCAGCCATTGAGTCATTCACTCAGTCTGCCTTTTAGGAGTCAGTCATTCAGCCATTCGCTCAGTCTGCCATTCAACAGGCCTCCGAAGATCAATGAAGGGGTCAAGTCAGCTATCAGCGTTTCAGTAGTAATATCAGTTACGCTTTTACATCACCATGGCGACTTTAAAAATAACTTTAAAAAACAGTGCGTCTGTACAATAAAACAGTGCTGCTGTGATTACACAAAATATATTTTTAAAAGCTTAAATAACATCTGAGTAGGCTCTTCTTTTGCAGAGGTCGCCCATACGGTAGATCTTATTTTGTGGTCTGTTTTTCTTTTTTGAATGCAGATGTTGAAGACGTAAGAGAGGCCTACTTTTTGCCATCAAAACGATTAATCAAACCAAGAGGTAAGCGAATGCACAATTCTGACGGGGGCGGTCTGTGCTCCAAAAACATGCGGCCAAACAAACAAGGACGCTTTAAATGAGGTCCAGTGTTTGTTACAGCCAAGAGACCATTAAACTGAAACAGGCTCAAGGCTGAACAAACTAGCTTACTTGTAGAAGCTTTATTTCTGCCAAATCAGAGAGCAACATAACCGACCACTGTTGGCAATGGGAAGGACGCATTAAACACAACTTGTTGTAAATCCATGTTATGAGTTGCCTCTTGTTCGAATCAAGCAAGGTGATTCCAAGGAGGCGCGTTGTCAAATGCAAAGAGAAGTTTGCATTTGGAGGGATCAATAGAGATTAGATGTCAGGGAAAGCCCTACACACACACACACACACACGCACGCACACACACACACACACACTTGCGCGCGCACGCACGCACATACACATTCGCACACACATCTACTGCACAACGCTGGATCAGCGCGCACGGTAGGCTCTGTCTTTGTAAACAACGACCCCATTGCGGGGGTCGTTCTGATGTTTTTCAGACAAAAAGCCTCCGGTTAATCCTCATGTATTAGCTTTAAATTCAATAAACTTGCGCATCCGAGTATAATCAAACAACCACCAGTGTTAAATTTCGACACGCAAATGTATTGACATTGTCCATACCCTACTGTGTTTATGACTGACAGAGACCCGGCGTCTCTGCTGTAGTCGGATGCTGCATCACTGGATGCTGTTCGCTGGCTCAGGTTGGTTTTGTGGGAGCAAAAGTCAATACTCCTAATGAACCGCGAAAGTTGCAGTGATCAAACAAGAGCGTAGAGCCACCACGGTCGCACACACACACACAATATGAACATAACTTGGTGTTGAATTAATCAATGGGGAATCTCATACCTGTCCGACCCTGTAGGACGAGACGATGCGCGTGTTGTACAGGCTGAGGCATCTCGCGGCACACCTCGCACGGAAGAGGCTGCCTAGAGAGGCTGAGGAGTCGGGTCTCCTCGCGCCAGCAGCCCTCGTGCAGCTTAGCAGCAAAGTAATCCACAAACACGAGACCCACGAAGTGCACGACATCTCCGCTTGAGCAGCGAGTGGCGCCTGCCGTCGATGACTGAGTCGAAGTCGACTCCAGATGGAATACCGAGAGGAAAATAATGAAACTTCAATCAGGCAGAGGGAGGAGTCAGGGGTGAGGCGAGCTGCCATTGGATGGTCCGTCCTGTCTCGCAGGGCAACGCGTCTCAGGTGTGATGCAGAGAGCGAGGGGAATAGCTAGATGGAACTTGCTGTAGCACATTTTGCAGCTAAGGGTTTTCTTTTTTTCACTCATTTATGTTACTTGAAATCTGGCATCAGCCAGAACAGTGTGCGAATTTGATACTAGGACAAGAGTGCAATTAAAGAGTAGGCAAGATACAAGCCAACTCCGGGGTGTGTTCCTAGAGAACAAGTTCTGTTAGTAGACATTTGGAACAAATGTAAGCCAAGGAAACCTGATCATATTCTTCACAAAGATATATGGAGCTCATTAAAACAAGACAAGTCAAGGAACTAAATCAGTTTAATAGGAATATAAAACATTATTGTTGAAAACAGTCGTGGATAACCTGGACAATCTGTCTCTGATTAGGTCAGAGTTAATACTTCAGAAGTACTTGGAAAGGAAGAGGACTCAGGCTTGATTTTATTCCTTTGGAAACGTCTCCATTAATTCTGTCTCCGTCTGTCAGTGTTCCTGAAGCCATGGCTGAAGAAAAGCACTACAGCCTCATTAAGACTGGTTTAGGGTTCTTTTTTGGAGGCGTCGACTGCCTAGTCTTAATCATATGATCGGATAGGATACGATAGTGTTTTGTTTTCCTTATGTGTACACGCACAGGAGATGGATAGGGATAATCCTGGAAATAGGCACAGGCCAATTGACTCCCCTGGCACCAACCTTTTCCTCTTCGTGTCACAGGATGCTAAGCAGGTTATACTGTGGCTGCATTACTTGACTTAGTTGAAACTGTAGTCAGATATTGTGTGTGGAGCTGGAAAAAATCTCAGCTCTGCATTGTGAAATGAAGCATTGAGGTCATGCAGAATCAGAATCAGTTTGTGTGTGATGGGGACCTAGATGATTGCGTGTGGACCCTGGCGGAGACGCAAGTATGTGAGAGGCTTTTAAACGTGTTGACAGACAGACTCACTTTCAACCTGAAATTTCTCTGGATGAACATAGAGGTCATGACCGCATGTCACTGTGGAAGTCACTGGTGCATACAAGCTGTGCGCGCTGCATAACAACTCAATGTTTGTGTGTGCATATGTGTGTGTGTGTGTGTGTGTGTGTAAAGCAGCCAACATCTGTGAATGGATGCTGATCACACTGGAAGCTTCAGGTCTTTCCGCTGGCCTCGTATTCACCAGCACAGCTGTTTGACCGGGAGAGACCCAGAACCCACAGGCAGGTCCGGAACAGCATGTAACTTCCAGGGAACCCCGTGCACATACCCCTGCATACACAGACACACATACACACACACCTATGCATACACACACAAACACACCTGCATACACACACACTCATACACGCACACACACCTACACACTTAAACACATACTCACATAAGCACAATTAAACCCTCTCTCACCGCTGAAAGAGCAGTAACAACCGTCTTTAGACTTTTACGTCTTTACGCGCTTGACAGTAAAAGTTAACACCAGCACGCACACCACGCGGCGACTCTCCTGGCACGGCGTCCTCGCCCCGGGCGTGGAGAATCCATGACGTGTAGGAAACACTGAACGAAATTCCTCCGCTCTCCGGGGCCAGATTTTTATCCTCTCCTCTCCTCTCCTCCCGCATGCTGTCATGCGCTCCACCAGGCCGCCGTTCCGTTCCACGCCGGTCCCGTTAGCCCGGCTCCCTGGGGTGTTAACGAGCCGCCCTCGCTGCTCCAGCTCCTCCTGTCTGCGTTTTATGGAAGTAGCTGCTCGCTGCTCGCTGCTCACTGCTTGCTTGCTTGCTTACACTGTGGCTGGTGCACCCTGGCGTGCGCTTACTCTCGGCAGCTGCTGCTCTCTCTCCAGCGGTGAGGAGAGCTGGCCGCGAGGAGACGCCCAGGTGAGGCCGAGCCCTCCACACCTCCGGCAAGGAAAGGCACAGTGTGACAGAAGAGAGAGAGAGAGAGAGAGAGAGGAGAGAGAGAGAGAGAGAGAGAGAGAAAGGAGAAGACAGAGAGAGAGGAGAGGGAGAGAGAAAGCGGAAGGGGAAGACACAGAAAGAGAGAGAGAGAGAGAGAGAGAGAAAGGGGAAGAGAGAAAGAGAGGGGAAGACAGAGAAAGAGAGAGGAGAGGGAGAGGTAGACAGAGGCAGAGGAAGAGGAAGAGAGGAGGCCAAGGCTCTGTGCCTGAGCAAACAGTCAGTCTGGGGCCACAGCAAACCTCCTGCAGGCCAGCGTGAAGGTTTTTTTTTTAGAAAGGGGGGAAGAGAGAGTTACGGTTTCTATTCATGTCTTGACACCAGAGCCGACATATTCTGCTCTGTGAGAAAATATTACTGTAGGCTTCCTTCTCCGATGCAGGGGAGGGTGAGGGGCAGGGCAGGTGGAAGGGGAGAGAGGCCGGTCGTGTTTGTTGGGGTGGTCCAACCACAAACTGTAACCTTATAGGTGAAACGCCACATATTCCAGAGAGAGCTACTTAACAAAACATGGCCGTCCGTGTCTCACAAATAAAAATAACCGACTGTGACCATTTAATGGTCTCATTACAGCTGCAAGAGCTGAGTGTGTGTACACATAGACAAGCAAATGTGTGAGAGAGAGAATGCTTCCGTCAGTGTGTACACAATTGTGTGTGTGTGAGAATGCTTCCGTCAGGGTGTACATAATTTTGTGTGTGTGTGTGTGTGTGTGTTTATGCAAGTGTGGATTTACGTGTGCAAGTGTGTGGGGTCTCCCCTGCCCTCCCACTGACTACCAAATGGCATTCTCCCTATCACCACCACCACCCCCACCACCAGCGCCCCCACTACCGCCTTCACCTGCATGGGAAATGCCTCCATTTGTGGGGAGGCCTCTCCTGCAAAAGCCTGCAGGCCCCCCCCCCCCCCCCGGTATGGGGGCTGTGGGTACACCATATAGCAAAGGGGTACTTATGGATGGGTTGGATGGTGGGGGGTTTCAGTGGCGGGGCTACTGTCTCCAGTGGCAACGCTTGTTTACATGCATAAATAACACCCAAGCATTGTTATTTTTGGGAAGGAGGAAGCGCATGTGGTGAGCACACCTTTAGCGTAGCTGGGAGTCTGCCAGGAGCGCTCGCTCACTCAGCGCCATAAAACATCCAGGGCACGAGAGAGGCGAGGTGAGGTGGGTCATTGCTGTCCAGTGGGGAAGGAGAGAGAGAGAGAGAGAGAGAGAGAGAGAGAGAGGGAGAGAGAGAGGGAGAGAGAGAGAGAGAGAGACAGGGACAGGGACAGAAAGAAAGAGAGAGAGAATTTAGTTGAATTTCAAAATGCTTTTATTGCAAATCTTAAAAATACAACATGATCAACTTGCCACTGTAGTCAAAAAGTAAAAAGTAGTTAAAATGTGCAAACTGTAGCTTGCCCTTTTCAACATTACACAAAACATTGTTGTGACATCTTTCCACACATACATCAAGGCACTTCAGAGAGAGAGAGAGAGAGAGAGAGAGAGAGAGAGAGAGAGAGAGAGAGAGAGAGAGAACCTTGGGAAATGAAGAAAAAATCCCGTATTTGCTGAGAGAACAAATAAATTGTATACATCTAGCTGCACAATACTTGCTTGAATGTCATACAATGAGGAAGTGAGCGATCTATGGGGTTTAGTGCACCATTTTTATGTTATAGTATTACATAAGTTTCCTTTAAATCCTAAACAATACCTCTGATAAATTTCCTTTATTTTATTCATTTTTTGACTGAACTTTAGTTTAAGATAAGTTTCCTTTTCTTTGCTACAGTATTATTAATTTAACTAATTATTAGTCTCTATAAGTTTCCTTTTTATCTGTTTCAGATCTGTTTATCTGTGTCCGCTTTGGCAACACTGTTTTAAAGAGTCATGCCAATAAAGCTAACCTTGAACTTGAGAGAAAGACAAAGAGAGAGAGAGAGAGAGAGAGAGAGAGAGAGAGAGAGAGAGAGAGAGAGAGAGAGAGAGAGATAAAGTAGAAGAGAAACCTATATGTATGTGTGCATGTGTATGTGCGTTTGTTTCCATTTATGGTTAAATCACATCATGGCTACCTTCATGTTTTGAGATATTCTATGTTTTTATACTATATGTGCTTTGGCAACACTGTTTCTACCTAAATGCTCATGCCAATAAAGCTTACTGAATTGGATTAAATTAAAAGAGAGGGGAAAACGAGTAAGAGAGATAAAGTGAGGTAGAGGTACAAGACCTGTTCTACAAAGTAAGACTCCTGTCTCTTTTTACAGGTAGACATTCTCATGAACCAATATGGACACAGATATCACTGTGAATTAGAGATAAAACCCTACTGGGTTGTTATTTGAGCCTATGGTGTGAGTAGAGTCTCAAGGAGACTGTTGGAAAGACATAATGAGGTGTGCCTGTGTGTTATTTTTATACCTGTAGGGGTTGGACAGAAATGGTTGTTTCAGATGTGAGGGTGGAAAATCCTGTACAGTGTGCTGCAGTAGACATGTGGTGAAATGAAAGCACTTCCTCCTGGCAGCAGTCACACACAGAACAACAGCATCTTGTGCCTGTAAGTGTGTACGCACATGTTGCTCCAGAAATTGTTGTGTGATTGTAGTTGTGTGCATATGTATACTCTGTGTGTGTGTGTGTGTGAGAGAGAGAGAGAGAGATAGAGAGAGAGAGAGAGAGAGAGAGAGAGAGGGACAGGGACAGAAAGAAAGCGAGAGAGAGAATTTAGTTGAATTTCAAAATACTTTTATTGCAAATCTTAAAAATACAACAGGATCAACTTGCCACTGTAGTCAAATAAAAAGTAGTTAAAATATGTGTGTGTGTTTCTGTGCAAGTGCCTGCTTGTGAGTTAGTGAGTCTGTGTAGCAATTTATGAAGTGCTGGATACACATAGCCTAGTAGTCCCCAGACCCAGCAAGACACAAGCGTGATTCATCAGCGACCTCTAGTGGAAGTAGAAACCATCACAGCCAAGGAGCTACATATACTTTTTATACAACACGAGTTTGTAGCCTATTATTTCTCTGAAATGAGTTCTCTTCTATTTTCTCTGCCTGTGTTTAATTAGAGCAGATTCAAGTTATTCTGCAATTTGTGATTTTCTTCGCGGTTGTGGGGTAACTCTCTTTGGCAATCAGCTAGCCAGCGGACAGCATATTAAACTTTTTCAGTGAGAGCTCCGCATAAATTTGACGCTGTGCTTTCCAGGAAGTTCTTTGTAGGAACACAGAAGTAGCACAAGTACATAGGTAACCCTCACTAGTCGGAAGCAATCATGCTGAGCAGGGGCATTCCACAACAGGAATGGTGTAATTGAATGGTTTCAAGATTTAGGTTCACTTTGTTTTGAGCCAATACCATATGATATCAGTGCAGCATAAAGAAATGCAAGCCGTGTTCAACCTTGTTTTACAAGACTTTAGTATCGATTGATAGTAGATTTTATTACACATTCTTTCAATAATTTTCCATTAGGTGAGATGAAAACATAATTTTGTTTTTTGAAAAATAAAAACAACAATCAGAGTTGTCCACTGGTACCGTCTACTGTTACCTAGGACTGAAATGTTTAAATGTTAAATGTAACAATGTAGTAAAATGGTAGACTATAATGTGTCAAAATGGCGTGGCTTGGTATCCGATCCATTTTCATTCAATACAAAGTGCAACACGTTACAAACAAACAAATAGCCAGGGGTGCTACCAGGTTGCAGGCTGTAGAGTTCCTCTGGTGCTCCTCAGCTCATGGATCCCAGACACAGAAAATGCAACATCATCTTTTGTGTACTTTAGTTGCAGAGGTCGGAGGAGCAGCAGATGGCGGCTACGTTGGGCATCTGCTGGTAGGTCTGGCACGTGGACATGCTCATGCAGCTACGGGTGATGCCCAGCGGCGGGGAGATGAAGAGCACGCTGGCGCAGGCGTTCAAGTACGGCGGGCAGGTCTGCGTGGAGGGCACGCAGGAGTCGGACTTACTCACGCAGAAGTTACACTTCAGAGCTTCACCTGAGACAGACGTTGCACAGAACAGCACAGAGGATGAACATACAAACACGGATGGCAGTCAGGAGGAGAGGGGTGCCTCCTTTTGTAAGTCGCTTTGGATAAAAGCGTCTGCTAAGTGTAATGTAAAGTAATCAAATGTAATGTGCCTGTCAGAATTGTTTACTCTAAGCTCAGAATACATTTAGGACTGCTCTGACATTTTGAGTTTTTTACGTCTCGAATCAAGCACTTGCGCACTTGCACTTTCCACTTTGTGTGTGTGGTTTGGCATGCAATTGTCTGTGTGAAATGGGACAATCAATTGGTTGACCTACCTGAGCTCAAAGAGAGCACCAGAAATGCACAGGCAAAGAGAACACGCATGTTGACCACAGGGCTGCTGCAGACCACACACACACCACACACACACACACACACAAAGGGAATGAAATACAGGTTATCGTACAACTAAACACACCTATACATAGTATGTATATATATATAGTATGAACACAGGTACTGTAAACACATGAACACCAAAAAAGAGTACTGTAATTTTTTGAACAAACATGTTCAGTTGCTCAAACACACACACACACACACACACACACACACACACACCACTCACACACTCACACACACACACACACACAAAAAGTTCTGTCCTCCTGTTCTGCCAAAAGGAGGCCACCCAAACAACTGCCAAAAATTCCAAAATCACACAATTTTAGAATCACCAAAATGCAGAGTTTTCATATTTACATTAAAAACAGTCCCGCGCTTGGTGTCGTCCGTGGTCTTGCGTATTGCCTCCACAAAAGACTACCAGTCTTATATCCCTCAGCCCAGTCATGTGACTGTCAATCAATCACAGGCTTTGGTTGGGATTTATTCACACCCAGACTCCTCCGCTTGTGAAATCGTGGAAACCACAACTCTGTTCTCCCCTCTGGAACTTCCAGAGTGTCATCACAGAGCAAGAGCACGGCGGCAGGGAAGTTAGACAGAGGCCCCGCAGTCTGTGTGTCTCGTGACCAGAATATGCTGTTAAAATATGTCCTTAATTGCGAAAGGAGCATACACAAGTCATTGTGTTTCCACCCAACTGGGTTATAAACTTCGATAAAACTTAAATGTGAAGTACATTCATCTTGGTCCGATGCTAACCAACTAAGTTAGTGGTGTCATACACACTAACCTGTCTGTTTTTTGCTTTTCACCAACCTACTAACTATAGTAGTGCATAGCAATCTTTTTCATAAATCTGTGTTAATGAATCTGTTGCATAAACAAAGCAAATTTCACCTGAGCTTTCTGAAAGAGAGCTGTAGCACGTTGGGACATGCAGTGTCCACACCAGTCCTGACTGACTCAGGCACATTAATGTGAAGGCAGATCACCAACCACCTCAGTGTTGTGTCTCACAGCAATTCATGAAAAAAACAACAATTTATGCTCTAATTTCTAAAAGGTAAATTAAACTATGACATCAAATTAGATGTTTTTTCAAGGTAAAACATCACTATTGTATAGGGGCCAGTACTGACCCTTTCAACAAATACCACTTATCACCTGTAACTGGAGATCAAACACTTGAGTTTGGGCAAGTTCAATAGAATTGACTGAGCTTCATCATCATCAGAATACCCTTTTCTGTCTCCCTCTCCACGTCTTACGATTTCTCTCTAGGCCTTATATGTATAATCAATAAGATAGAGAATCCTGTAGTTAGTGAAACCACCTGTGTTGGTTTCTACCTGCTTCCATCTTAGGTGCAGAGGAGGACCATACATGAAATATGCTGAAATATCTTGACCAACACTAGGCTCTGGCATCGCGGCCAACTGTCCAACTGACCAACTTTTCCCAGCTTTCTCACCTATTTCAGACCCAGCTCCCAACCGGCCTCCATTTTGTCACATGTAACCTCCCATTATTCACAAATCCATTCCAAAGTCCATAAAGTCAATATGTTTAACCACCACTGCTGAAGTCTCTTGGATAAAGCTACTCAAATGCTGCCAGATATGGGCTCTGAGTGTGAGGAATGCCATACAGTAAAATCAGGACATAGACCAGAATATTTGCCCTCAGAACAACTGAGAGTTTTATGGTTATAAACTGTTATTTTATTATTGTATAATGATGATGATGATGATGATGATGATCATGGTGATGATGATGATTATTATCATTATCATTAACATTATTATTATTAAATTCATCTATTATTAAAATCATGACACAGACCAGAATATTTGTGCTCTGAACATTTGAGCTCTTTATTCGTGATTTATGTTTGTCACAGCTGCCATGATGTATGTGTGAGCCTGGATGCTGTGTGTGACTGCAGTGGGAAGAGACTTCTTATTTGTTGCAGTGGTTCCAGTTACAGCAGGAGACCTTGACGCCATGGGTGACGCCCAACTTCAGACACTCCAGCATATTGAAGCAAGACTTGTGGAAAACGTCCTCTGCAGAATGGTGGAGGAGTTAGACAGAGAGAGACAGGCAGAGACAGGGGAAAGAGAAAGAGAAAAGGGGAAGAAGAGACAGGCACAATTGTACATCTGCCATATTTGAAATATTCATGTCTGATTAAGACAAATATTTGTTGAAAAGTGTAGGCATGTAGTCTATATTTAATTAAGGGTTTTTTTTATATTAGTAACAGAAGGGCCTCACAGTTTTACTCTTGCTTTGGACTGTTTAGATAATTATATTTAAAAGTTGTTGATTCACTCCAAAACTGTAACTTTCTCATGACAAAAACAGTCATTGAGCCTGTAGAATGCAATGATAAGCACTAGTGCCAAAAACATTATGTTTCAGATATGCTATTATCCTATATAAAACGTTATAAATTGCCAGTGTGTTGTACCATATTGCACATTAGGGTTGGAGGGCTTATTGCAGATGATTGATTAAGGATGAATGTGAAAATGACTACAGGCACAAAGATAATGGAGTAGGTGGAATTTAAATTAGATTTGTGCATGTTTTAATGGTTTGCACTATTAAAAAAAGTCTGGACAGAGCGCAGACTGATGAAAAGCACAAAATGAAAGAAATGAATTTGAGTTTGCATGTTTTACTCACAGTATTTTGTATACTTGTGAAAAAAACCCTCAGACCTCATATTCTTTATGTCACATTTGTTTGTAGGTAATCTCTAGACACACACATTTCTTAAGCAGACCTGCCACTATGTATGCATTGTGAACAAAAAAAAGGTTCCCACTTTATGTGTACATGAGCATGCTTGAAAACAAGTGGTGTACATACGTGTGTGTGTGTGTGTGTGTGTGTGTGTGTGTGTGTGTGTGTGTGTGTGTGTGTGTGTGTGTGTGTGTGTGTGTGTGTGTGTGTGTGTAAGACTCACGGGCAGGAGGTGGGTAGGTGATCTTGGCACAGGCATCCTGCTCAGGGAGGCAGGTCTCCACGGTTTCCACACAGTCGTTGGCATCAGGTGAGCTGTGGACGCAGTTGTAACACTCCAGGGCCTCACCTGACACACACACACACACACACACACACACACACACACACACACACACACACACACACACACACACACACACACACACACACACACACACACACACACACACACACACACACACACCACTTGTTTTCAAGCATGCTCATATGCACACATAAACTGACAACCTTATATTTCTTGGATAGATAGCCAAGCATAGCTTGAGGTACAATGGACACTAGAGAAAAGATTTCTTGGAATTAACATATTTGCCTACACTTGTCTGAAAAGGCATGGAGAGGCACATTAAGAGCAGAAAAGGAAGTGAAGGAGAGTCTCTGTCAAGCCTCGGTATAGGCCCTTTCACCCCCCTTACTATCTACAAAGCACCTCATTACTTTCTGTTCATACCTTCCTTTAGCACCATTCATTAATTGTTGTAAATATTGTCCTACTTTAAAACATATTTTTAAAAGGTTGCTGCTTCACCAAGACTTATACATATTATATCATATACAAATAGCTACAATATACCTATCATTTACCTATAACATGATATACACATTCATCATGAGCTGTAAAATACAGAGCAAGAGATGGTGAGAGAGAGGCAAACAGAGAGAAAATGGTAGAGACTACACTAATGAGTGGGTGAGAGGGAGAGAGACTAGACTAACGAGTTGAAGAGAGGCTAGACTGATGAGTGGGTAAGCGAGAGAGAGACTAGACAAAGAAGTGGGTGGCAGAGAGAGAGACTAGACTATATTAGTGGGTGAGTGGGAGAGAGAGCCTTGACTGACGAGTGGGAGACAGAGAGAGAGACTAGACTAAGACTATATAGTGGGTGAGAGGGAGAGACTAGATTATAGTGGTGGGTGACAGAGACAGACTAGACTAATGACTGGGAGAGAGAGACTAGACTAATAAATGGGTGACAGAGAGAGAGACGAGACTATATGACTGGGTGAGAAGGAGAGAGACTAGACTAATGACTGGGAGAGAGAGACTAGACTAATAAATGGGTGACAGAGAGAGAGACGAGACTATATGACTGGGTGAGAAGGAGAGAGACTAGACTAATGAATGGGTGACAGAGAGAGAGAGACTAGACTAATAAATGGGTGAGAGGGAGAGAGACTAGACTAATGAATGGGTGACAGAGAGAGAGAGACTAGACTAATAAATGGGTGAGAGGGAGAGAGACTAGACTAATGAATGGGAAAAAGAGACTTGACTGATGAGTGGGTGAGAGGGAGAGCGAAAGACTTACCATAGGTGAGGGCCACCATAAGGACGAGGGCAAAAGCAAAGACTTTCATCTTGTCTTAATCTTCAGACTTTTACGTCTAGACAAAGAGAGAGATACAAAGAAAGATAGATAGAGACAGAGGGAAATAGAAAGATAGATAGAGAGAAACAAATACAAAGAGAGGGAGAGAAGAGAGAGAAAGAAAGAGAGAGAGAGAAAGAGAGAGAAAGAGAAAGAGAGAGGTTAGTACAGACCAGCAGCCTGAGCGTTACTACTCTGTTAATGTCCTAAGTCGGCCTCCATCTCACCTCCTGAGGGGGTTGCAGGTGCTGCGTGTCCTCCCTCTCTTCTCTCCTTCTTTTAAACCCTCCTCTTATCGCAGCGCTCCAGCATCCACACCTACGGGCCACATGGACCAGTGGGAAGATGGCCAGGTTGCCTGATGTACCCTCACACACCGTTTCTCACACTGATAAACTCAAAACTCAACAAGGTCAGCGCTTTTCACGTCACTCTAGACAAACAGATACCGTGTGTAGGTGTTCAGGGTGCTTTTACAGTTTCATATTCCTACTTGAACTTCAATTACAGTTTTTCTGGATAACATCAACCTATACGTTTAGGCCATATTAATTATTGAATTGCAACTGGTAGTGGGTTCATCACGCACACACACAGACATTGTGGTTAGATTAATCTTCAGTTACAGGTTTTTAGATGTATCATGCTGTAGACATTAGATGCCTGAGAAGGTATGTCAGTATTGTAGAAATAAAAATGTTAAAGAGAAAATAAAATTGTTTCTGAGAGTTGTTTGCATGGTAAAAGAGTTGGTGGTTTTCTGGAAATACGGGCAAAAAGACCATTAAAGTGTCTGCTTTTACCAGAGATGTGAGATATTTTGGATTTTGCTTATGCTTTAAGGCTTTATGTGTAGAATTTTGACAATGAGAAAATTTCTTTTAGCAAAAGTTAAAAACCTGATGCTGGGAATGCACTTTCTAGCAGGTTCCACACCTCACAAAGAAACTGTCTCACCAAATGCTCAATACTGTTGGAAACCAAAGGTTAAATGCTTTGTGTGTTTCTCACAAAATCCCAATGCTGAAGACATGACATTACTTGCCTCAGCAGAAAAGCTTCCATTGACAAAGAGGAGTTTTTGGTCATTAATTCAGTTGTCAAATGAAGTTATTTACACACATGGGCATGGCTTTGGCTTGGTGAACAGAAAGAAAATAGAATATGTGTATAATAATTTGTTTTATAATCAAGTGATTTGAAATACCTACAGATTAGCATACATAATTCTCTCACGCCCTTGGTGTAACACACCTGTATTCAGCATCAAGCTAAACGCAACCACTATAATTTTTAGTCTCTAAACTCAACAGGGTGTAACTGTGAGAAAAGATAACAACATTAAGACAATGAAGTAGTCAAACATGAGGCAGCACTGGACCTTTCAGCACTGTAGCCCTCCTGTGCACATGTCCCAACTAAGCCTCTCTTACATGGCTTCTCAGTCAGTATTTAATGTAACCTCCAACAGAGGTAACACGCCATCTTCACGTTTTGATTGCAACTAGAGGTCACACTAACTACTGCTTGTAGACGCCATTTTATTGAGACAATTTTGTATGGTTAATGCTTAGTAAATATAATATCTGCATTTTAAGATATAATAAAGACAATTGTATACTCACTTATACCTTCATGTTAACCTTGTCAAAACAACAGAAGGTAACTAAGAGCAACCAAGGGTAGGTCAGTAATTTTTCACAGTAGAAGGCTACTATATAGCAGAGGTGGACAATTGAAAAACAGTATCGTGACTTAGGAGTGGCCCAACCAGTCCTTGCCTGAATCCTACCAGAGTTGTAAGGCTCTATGGTCTTACAAAACCTGGAGCTCACTGCAAAAGACAAATAGTCCAAAATACAAGTAAGGACATGTGAAAAGCTTTCTACCATTCTGATAGCAATGACTACAAAGGCTTTACCACTGATTATTGACAAGGGATATGAATATTGGGCATGATTTTTAAACACATGAAAATGTAGAAAAACAGAAAACAGTAGTTTATCTCAATTTCAAGAACAGTACCTCATGGCTTTCTGACATGTGCTTATGTATATATCATGGCATAGAAATACCTCATCTTAAATTTTTTTTTTTTTTTTTTACAAATGAAAATTTGGCAGGAGGATAAATAACCTCGGGCTTTTATTGCATATAGTGCTACCAGTGGCTTTCATGACCTTAAATGAAGTTCATCAAGTTGTCCCTTTCACCCAAATGCGGGCATAGGCAAGAACAGTTACGTTAATAAACAGACTGTCTTTATCAGAAGCTCTGGGAAAAGGCTTGATGGTGTGGACTGGGGGAACCGGTGTCCATCCCAAAGGGAACTAAAGACACCTGTTGTTACATCAAACCTGGCCCAAAGCCAAGGACTTTCCACTGGTCCTGAAGCCCAAGACCCTGTGTGATGGCAAGGTGTGCCTGGAAAAAAGCTTAATACACACATTCTAAATATCTTGATTTTACCTACGTTTGTGTATCAGGCACACATCTACACAGGGGTGAACTGAGGTAAGGCAAGTGTACTCTCTCGCTCACTCTCACACACACACTGTGTTTGCAGTGCTGTGTATCATTTCCACAGAGTTATCAATCCTGGCTTCGGAAAGTAAAAACCCTGCCAAGCATTCCTTCTGCCTGTGCACCTAACCAAGTGATTTCACCAATTAGCTGCTCTACCTGTATGGTCATTTGTGTGCTTATTAGGATCAGGCGGTTCAGAAAATGGTTGGATCAAATATGTGGCAGTTTTTTTTTTTTCCTTAAGCCAGTATTGACACCTCTGCAATTCCAAGGCGTGGTCAAGTCCCCACCCACCCCCGCCCCTTCTAGTTCCTGACCACTCCCATAATCCCCCATCCGTGATTATCAATTCAGTCGATGAAACAGTGAGAGAGACAACAGGCATGTAGTGTTCCCAAGCTAACCTACACTTTATTGAATGCAGTACCATAAACCTACTGCTCGGAACCAAGTAACACATGGAAACAGAACCGGATGTATTTACAGACGATACGTTGAACAGAACCGGCGTGGATATCAGAGGTTCTCCTCTTCGCGAGGAACCAGACAGCCCTGTTCTTAAGTTTGGGAGGGGAAAAGCAATTCAAGTATGGACGAGACACTGCTGAGTTTCTTCAGCAGCAAACAGTCCTGCTGCTTTACAAACATGGTCGCACCGTGAGTCTTTTTTAGATGATCAAGCTTCTGTACATTCTGCAAATGTGCAAACTGAACATCTTCCTTTTGTGGTCAAGGACAACAAACCAAGTCATGAATGAGTACCAATATTACAGCAAGCATACTTTACATACACTTTGCAAGCACGCACACACACATACATACACACAAACCAAAGGGCAACTCCACTCGAGTCATGCAACCCTTTGGCACAAAAGCACTCAGCTTCTACTGCCACTACATCATTGTTTATCAATGACTATGAAGCACTTAGGTCCAGCTCAAGGCTAGTACTTGTGTGCAGATTTAAAGGACCATGGAGGTATTCCAAGTACTTGGTTTAACTGACTTACCAAAGCAAGTTAACTCAGCAAATGGTAAATCTCTTAACAGAGGAGCCGCATGACTTTGTTTTACTACGAGAATAAAGACACGAGACCCCTCTCTTACGAGGTTTACCGCTTGCTCTGAGTTAACGTACCGCACCGTGACTAAAAGCTCCTTCCTGGAACACGTCTCAGCTAAGCACCACTTAACAGCAACATACAGTTCACATACACACGACGAAAAACTAGACAACATGTGTGCTTGCGTGTGTGTACGTGTAGGGGATGTGTGTTAAAGGCACTCCAGACTCGTGTGGTGGTGCTGTGTTTAATGGAACCATTGCATTGTAATAACTGTGTAGGGGTAGTTATACTATTTTTTGCCCTGACTTCTCTTCTGTTTTTTCCCCCTAAATATAAGGGGTCTGCTTGTTAAGATCACATGAGCAATGCATGCAGACCTGCAAAAGTACACAGACACAGACTGACTGACTGACAAGACACAGGCACATGTGTCTATACACATACTCACACACACACAATTCAGTTTGGTGAAGCAGTCAAAAATGTGTAGGCTGTTGTTTATCTGTGTGTTGTTGGGAGGGGACAGCGGGAAGACTATAAAGTGGTTTAAAAGCAACAAAGATAAATTGACATTCCACGGTCAGTTTCCTGCCTCTAGGACCCACCATCCATCCATCCAGTACTCTAATCCAAATGATAACACACACACAAGGTGATTCAACTGCATAAAAACAAAAGTTTCCTTCAGAGTCTGGTAGTCAAGTCAGTTGCAGTCCTCTTCCTTCTGCAGGAAAAAAATGGTGGCAGGCATCGACTGCCGAGCTTACAATACAATAGAGCCTTCGAACAAGCGAGGGTGCAATATGGGCCTCTGGGCACTAGAGGGCGATAGCGGACCCTCCGTGGCACTGTCCAGGCCAACTGGGCTTCTTTTGAGTAAAATAAACAACACAAGACATCAGGAGGTAAAAAGTGAATCGATCATCACGTCGGCAGTGTCCAGTTGCACGCGTGATGCTTTTTTTTTTTTTGTGTGTGTGTTCACTACACCAACAGTCAAATTCTCCATCACAATCTGGAGACACGAGCAGCTTCCATGAATCACTGATGTCCTTTTGTACAAATAAATAATGATAAGCACGAAAAACAAAACATATGAGTGGAATAACAGCAGTAAAAACCCAGCGTCACAGAGTTGGGAGAATATATGTTTCAGTGTGAATAAATGTATCTGCGTGTGTGTGTGTGTGTGTGTGTGTGTGTGTGTGTGTGTGTGTGTGTGTGTGTGTGTGGTGTAAGAGCAGAGGGGTGGGATTAAAGATGGCTCTTGTACGTTTCCTGGAGTTCTTCTTGTCCTTTCTTTTATGTTTTTGCTTGTATTCTTCTCTTCTTTTTTTTCATTTTGAAAGACGGCAAAGAGAGCCGCGACTTCCATGGAACGGGGGTGGGGGGGTGGGTAAGTGGTGAAGATCACAGCAGCACGGGATTGGCCTACTGATTGGGGTGCTGGGTGGGGCTTGGTGCTCAGGAGGAGGGGTTGGAGGAGGAGGCAGCACTGGTGGTCTGGCCATGTTCGCCACTGCTGGGGTCTGAGAACCAACAGAGTGAGAAAGAGAAAGAACCGTATGAGATTAAAAAAGACCAACTTGGGCAGACAGAATGCTTTGATGTAGAATACACTGTACCTGCAAATACAAAATAATCACATATAAACTGGTTAGTGTCCACTTGTCAAAGGAGCTAAGTTGTAAGATATTAGACTTTTTTTTTGGAGCTTGAAAACGTTTTCCCTTTCAGCCAAAAGGCCTCTTCAGTTCCGTCCAGTTCAGTAAGTCCAGTTGCTTACAACTTAGCTCCTTTGACTACCATGACCTGGATGAATGAGAATCTACACAGACATCTAAAGGCCTGGATATACTCGCCGCGCGCACCACTGCTGTCAGTGCACATCTGGCGCTGCGTTCTCAAGCGCATAGTTGCCGTGTCTGCACCTCCGATTTTTTGTAACTTGCGCGCAGCAGCCCCATTGAAAACGATAGGCAATGGCTAGTCTGGTTTCAGCTAACTTTAGCCTAGTAACTACCAGCCTAAACATGTATTTTCCATTGCTACAAATCAGCTAATATTACTGGAAACTCACAAGAAATACAAACACTAGCCGTTTTCACACTGCAGGACACGGGGTGGCGACACGTTACGACACGCTAATTCACCCCGGGGGGGCAGTGGGAATGCACGGCGTGTTTTTGAACCCTCTTCTGACTAAAAACTTTTAGGATTTTGTTCAGTTTTATCCACAAACCAACTTGGGTGCAAACCTGCAGTTCGTTTATTAAGCTAACTTTTTGCCTTATCCTATCATCACTCATAAGGTCTTATAAAGCTGAAAACACTGTAAATATACACACTGACTCAAACCTTTTCGGATTTATCCAGTTTAATTCCCAAATCATGATGTAAACCTGCAATTCAGTCATGTTTCACTCCTCTGGTACGCAAGGTTCCCGAACTACTGTGGCATTTGACACCTCTGACGAGGAGAAGATTGCCGTGTGTGTCGAATTAAGTATATATGGGCGTGCGGCGCTGTGACGTCACTTTTGTGCGCACTTCTGCATGCGGCGAGTATACACCTAGCTTTAGTGTCCATTTCTTTTTAATAGTCAAAAAAAAAGTGGGGGCTTCATGCGGAAGGCACAACACACTTTTGCTTGTATTTGTACTGCATTTGTATGGTCACTTTCATAGTTAACTTTAGCCTCGTTCCAGAGTATTTGCTTCCAAAGTGTTAGAACTAACACGTGCACTTTCACAGCTGGCTGGTACAGAACCAGGCAAGAGGAACATCACATACTGACACGTAATCATGGTAAGAGTAATAAATAGATTATTCTTATTATTTTATTTTTAACCAAACTGTTCGCATAACATAGCTGGTCAACGAGAAGCAGGAAGAACATGGAAGTATTTAAACACTGGTAAGAGCAATGAATAGGACAAAGATGATTTGGCTTCTTCTTAAAATGTTCTACGTTGAAATGTTAAAATATTCTAGTTAGTAGTAAGCATACTGAAAATTAAAAATGTAATCAAATTTCAAAGTTTTTTTGTGCTAAAGGGTTTGTTCCGGAAATTTCTGCTCTGTGCTGTATATACCAACCCTGGTTGGTGGTTAGAAGCCAGACCGTGTATATTGACCCTGGTCAGCACAAGTTTCAGCTTTGTGTGTATACTGACCCTGGTTGGTGGTTAAAGGTCAGACTGACCTGGGTTAGCCGATCCAGTGGGGCTGGAGACAGCAGGGGCGCGGGCATGAGCTGGGATCAAGATGGACGCCAGGGACGGATTACTGGACAACTCTAGAATAACAACAAAAACAACAACACTGCATCACTGAGACAATCCAATTCAACACTGCGATTCAAAACCCACCCCCTCTCTATGGCATCAGGTAACCAGAGGTAGACAAACCAGCTTAAGAAAGTAAAGGTCCTGCCATGGTTACACCCATTTTCTGCATTAAGGCATTTAAGGTTTCAGAAAATGTCAGTCAGTCTTGTGCCGTATTGTCTTTGTCTGGTGTTTTGTGTTGTCTGAGTCCTGTGCTGTTCTTATTGTTAAGAATAAACATTGTTCCTGATTTTTAACCACTAGGCTGACTGAGTGTCCAAATTTACCTAAAGTAAATTATTGACTTTTACCTTCCTTCTGCCTGTGGTCTTTACGCAGATAATTTCACTAATTAGCTCATCTACCTGGCTGAAGAAGTTGTGCTTAATATGATCAGCTGGTGCAGTGAACTGGCTGGAGCAAAGATGTGGCAGGACTTTTACTTTCTGAACCTGGGATGTCTGCAGGTGACTGTGAGATGTGCCGACTGGCTAGCCTGGTAAACCCGCCCCTCATTTCACTTCATTTCATTTCATTTTGTACAGAGGGTCTGGACCGGAATCTCTTGTGGGTAATTTAGTCGGCCCCAGCAAGACCGATCCAACGAGCGAACAAAGGGTGTGTTTGTTAGCGGTGACGTTGACCTTGTGTGCTACATTTGAATTGTAGTGCGTGGGTAGGCTAATTGCATACGTGGCGACCAGGCGTTAGCAATTGGGTAAAGGCAGAGGCCCTTGTTTTAAACTTCAGCGGAGTCCACGCCTCCAGGAAGAAATCGTTTCTGACGGTGTCTGGTCCAGACCCTCTGTACAAAATGAAATGAGGGGCTGGTTTACCAGGCTGCCGACTGGCTGCCCACCTACCCTGAGTGGTGAAGTTGAAGAGCGGGGGCCGGTCGCGGCCGTTGGGCAGCTTGGTGTTGGGCTCGCGCAGCTCGTCGAAGAAGGAGTGGGCGCAGGCCTCCAGCGGCGAGAAGCGGGACGAGGGTGTGTACTCCAGCAGCCGCGAGCACAGGGCGATCGCTTCCGGAGGGGTGCGGGGACGGAATACCTGCAGCACACACACACACACGGACAGACGAGTTCAGTGAAAACTGTGGCCAGGCAGTATGCTCTTCAGTCTGTGTGTGTGTGTGTGTGTGTGTGTAGTAATCCTGGCCACAACTTCCCAGAAGCAGTATGCTCTTCAGTGTGTGTTTGTGTGTGTGTGTGTGTGTGTGTGTGTGTGTGTGTGTGTCTGTAGTAATCCTGGCCACAACTTCCCAGAAGCAGTATGCTCTTCAGTGTGTGTGTGTGTGTGTGTGTGTGTGCATGTAAGAAGCAGGGACCACGGTGCCGTTTCTGCAGACGTACCTTAGTCCAGGGGTGTGCTTTGATCTGGGGGAACTTGAACTCTGTGTAATTGGGGTTCATCTCTCGGATCTGCTCCCTGCTGGGTGTGCCCAGAACCTAAGAGACAGAGACACACCTGATGAGCTTTTCACACACACATGGCACATAAATACATACATGCATCACGTCATCCTCCTGGCAAAGAATACAAAAAACCCCTGTCCAAACACACACACACACAGACACACACACACACAAAGACGCCATAGCCTTGGTACCCCAAGCCATCAACTTGTACAACTTCGCACTCAGGTGTAGGAATAACAGGTGCACGCACTGACACTTTTCAATTTGGACTATTTGTCTCCTTATTCATTAACCTGTGCAATTCTTTACCTATCTGTCTAATAAACAGTACAGGCCAAAAGTTTGGACACACCTTCTCATTCAATGAGTTTCCTTTTTTATGACTATTTACATTGTAGATTCTCACTGAAGGCATCAAAACTGTAAATGAACACATACTTAACAAAAAAGTGTGAAATAATTGAAAACATGTCTTATATTCTAGTTTCTTCAAAGTAGCCGCCCTTTGTTCTGATTACTGCTTGCTACAATGTAAATAGTCATGAAAGTAAAGAAAACGCATTGAATCATTTGGTGCTTTGCTGCTGAAATGCCAATTTCCCTAAAGGGACCTGATAAGGTTATTAATAAATGGTTTTATGCTATCTATGGATTTGTATGCTATGCTATGGTATCCTGGTAAAACAGCCCCTCGTACTTCATCTCATTTTGTACAAAGGGTCTGGCAGTGCTTTCACTGACATTGCTGTATTAGGCAGAATTTCTACCTAGCCAATCATCGAACAGAGGGAATGTTTGTGAGAGATGAGGTATGAATGAATTGTAGTGCGTAGGCAGGCTAATTGGATACATGATGACCAGATGTTAACAACTGGGTAAAAGCAGAGCCACTTGTTTTAAAACTTCAGCAGAGTCCAAAGCTCCAGCAAAAAAATCATTTTTCAATACAGCACTGCCAAACCCTCTGTAGAAAATGAAATGAAGTACGAGGGGCTGGTTTACCAGGCTAATGTGATGGGGGAGTGAATGACAAGCACTCTCCTCCATGCTCCCCCATGATTGAGGTGCCCTGAGCATGGCACCGCCCCCACACACTGCGATGCTCCCCGGGCACCGTTGTCATGGCTGCCCCCTGCTCACACGTGTGATGGGTTACATTTTGTTGAGTGCACCGTGTGCTGCCGTTTGCTGTTTAAACGTACGTACCTTGATAATCTCCACCAGCTGATCGACTCCGCTGTCCCCAGGGAAGATTGGCTGCCCCAGCAACAGCTCTGCAAGGACACAGCCTGCCGACCACACATCTGTGATGAGAGGGAGAGAGAGACGTCAGCACCAACCTATGCTTGTTGATTGCTGGATCATGTTGAATGTTGTGTGCGTGATTAACGTTAACGCTTACCTATGCTGAATGCGTACATGTTAATTGTGTACATGTTAAATGCGTACATGAATAATGTCAGTGCTTATGTACATGTTAAATGTGTCATGTCCATGAATAACATAACTACTTGTCTGTGCCGGAGGTGCACATGTGAAATGTGTTGTGGGTTGTGTCATGTGTATAAAGAAGATTACTGCTGGCCTGTGCTGGACGTGTACATGTGAAATGTGCGAAACGAACATTAGTGCTAACCTATGCTGGATGTGTACATGTGAAATGTGCATAATGAACGTTAGTTTTCACTTATGCTGGATGTGTACATGTTAAATGTGCATAATGAATGTTAGTGCTCACTTATGCTGGATGTGTACATGTTAAATGTGCATAACGAACGTTAGTGCCAACCTATGCTGGATGTGTACATATGAAATGTGCATAATGAACGTTAGTGCTCACTTATGCTGGATGTGTACATGTTAAATGTGCATAACGAACGTTAGTGCCAACCTATGCTGGATGTGTACATGTTAAATGTGCATAACGAACGTTAGTGCCAACCTATGCTGGATGTGTAGTCTGTGGCTCCGAAGATGAGCTCGGGTGCTCTGTAGTAGCGTGAGCAGATGTATGACACGTTGGGCTCCCCGCGGACCAACTGCTTCGCACTGCAGGAGAGAGACAACACACCACAGCCATTAACGCCATCATCACAGCGCAATGCTTAGCAACAACATAGTTATGTTCTTCACCAATAGCCCCAACATTATAATTATAATCGTCATCATCATCATCACCACCTCTGTCAGGTGCCTGTGCTGTTTAGGAGAATTCTGGTGTCATTACGGTTTATAAACGATTTGTACACCTACAAAGTTCTCAATGCTTCATTTTGAATGTCAGAGGACTTGTTATAATACAAAGGAAGTGTGGAGCTACTTTGAGCATTTCTAAAGGTCTAAAATACGCTAAAGAGTCTGCCCCAATCACTAGCGTTGTAAGCCTTCTCGACATAAACAGTAAAAATAGTCAAGTTCCAAATGCAGCAGACTAGCGTAGTTTTGCTCCTAAGCAAACATACCAACTCGTTATCATGTTTTAACATACCCAAAGTTCATTTAACGCCAGAATTCTCCTTTAAAGGACACAATCCTTACCAGTCTAACAGCCTGATGGAGCTGTGAGTGTAAGGGTTTCCAGCCAAGCCTTTTCATGTTACATCAGACCATTCGATAAGCGAAGACAGGGTGGGAATGTTTGAAATTCACCTCAAGTCTCTCATGTAATAAGAAACGTATCCACTAAACGAAGTAGGACTAACCCCATATTCACATAGGGGGTGTACAGTATTGCAGCTAATGCTGATGGAGATGCACTTCTTTGCTCCAAATCGCATTTCTGTGGTGTTATAACATGTTTCCATTGAAGTTCACTGTACAACCTTAACTGTTTATTCTACAGTTAATGCCTTGCTTAAGGGCACCTTAGCTGTAGATGAAGGTGCAGGGGGAGTGGTGGTTATTTACTCCCCCACATTTCCCCTACTGGAACAGGAAATCAAATCTGCAATGTCCAATCCCAAGAATCGCAAGACCAACTACAAAACCATTAGGCAACAGAGACAGGCAGACAGACAGACACAAGTCACATACCTCCCAAAGTCACACAGCTTGAGGACGGCGGTCTCTGGATCCAGCAGCAGGTTCTGTGGCTTGATGTCACGGTGGCAGATCCCATAGGAGTGAATGTAGGCCAGACTGCGGAACAGCTGGTACATGTACAACTGCAGGCAGAGACACGAAAATGTCTTTATCTTTATTTGTTTGCTCTCTGAGGATGAAACTGTCAGTCTGGGAATGATGAGTGTTTCGCAGAGCAACTCCCCAAAGTTACTTCCAAAAAGCAATATTTTTGCAGGGAACATAAGGCAATTTTGAAATTAAATGTAATATCTGTTGATCTGTTGAAGACTTTGAGTTGTACCTAATTGTTTTTATTGGCAACCTTTCTAACTTTCTATTCTACCTTTTTCTGTATCTATTTTAACAGAATAAATTGACAGACTCTGTGTCTTTCATGACAACTTGCAAACATTTCTTTAACTTCTTAAATGAAATATAATTGCATGAGAAGTACATATTTGGGAGGAAGAGAAGCAGAGTGTGTGCATATGTACCTATATGTATGTCATATGTGTATGTCATATGCGTATCAGTGCCTCTATTAGGTGCCTGTATGTATATTGTTGCCTCTATTGTGCAATACGTGTACACATATTTCGATTTGTCTATTTGTATTATGTATTGTATTATATGGATTCCACTACCTGTCATATGTTGGGTGTATAGAGAACTAACATCTGCAGTAGTCAACTTCCTTGTATACGTAAGTGTACTTGGCCAATAAAGCTGATTCTGATTCTGATGATTCTGAGAGAAGGGAGACGGGGCAGAGCGGAGGACTGGCGTACCTTCACGTAGATCATGGGGAGCATCTGCTTAGCTCGGCTGTAGTGTCGGGCCACGCGGTACACCGTCTCCGGAACATAGTCCAGCACCAGGTTCAGATACACCTCGTCTTTCTACAGAAGACACAAAAAGATACATACATAAGGGACTGGAGACGTGTTGACAAGACCTGACAGATATTTAAACTTTAAAATAAACAAGACACACCTATGACCGCTCACAAGCCACACAATATGCAGTCACACCAACTAGTGTCAGATTATTTTCTTAATGAAGGCACTCTGCCTCTCACACACAGAGACACATGTACCACTTCGATGCCATGGAGTCGAACAGATGACAATAAAACACACCATTACAAATAATTGGACTCTCCGACAGGGAAGGGAAATGATCACTGTGTATGTGTGCGCTTTATTGTCACGTGTGGTCTGTCTGTCGTTCTTTCTGAGCCTTCTCCAAGTAGCGCTTTGCCTCAGCCCCTGTGTTCCGACGCTGACTCACTCTCCTGCCTCACAACAGCAGCTCCAGCCGGCACGTCCCATTGGCCGGCTGGCTGCGGCGAGCCAGCTGATTGGCACGCTCCCGACGACTGGTGCCAGATGAGCGGTTCTGGGAGCTCCAGGTACTTATCCATTTGCAACAGGCGTCACTGGGGCACAGAACGGGTTGGTGTGCTTGTGTGTGTGTGTGTGTGCCATGCACATGTGTCTGTAATGGGTAATTTTGAGTATGTTCTGTTCCTTTCAAGAACAGTACCAGTGACGCACCTCTTGGAGAAAAAAAAAAGACATTTGCAACTTACTTTTAACAAATTAAACGGGCAAAAAAACGTGATCGCTACTTTGTGATCGTGCATGTCTTCTACCCCTGTTTCTCTATCCTCTTCTCTCTTTAATCCCCTTCTCTCTCCACTGACTGGCTTGAGAAAGTATTAAACATGACGGCTGCAGGGTGGTTGGTGATAGCCTGGCTATAAGCACACCTACGCACCTTCTGCTCCGATATTTTCTCCCTAGAGTGATAGTCTGGGTTTGCCCCCATTGACATGGTTGACTCCGGTAAAATCTTTAACGGGCCAATCAGCGAACACAGGGAGTGTTCGAGAGTGATGACGTCGACTTTGTGTCAACTTTGTGTTCATTTCATTCATCTGGGCATAGGCAACTCTTAGGGGTATCACATAACCATGCACATAGAGCAGACGTGCAGATCCTCAGAAAAGCAAAGGAAAGTAAAAACCCTGCCACATATTGATCCAACCATTTTGTAAACCAGCTGAACCTAACGAGCACATAAATCATTAGAGATATATATTGACTATTTAATGAAATCCCCTGTGTTAACTGCACAAGCTGGAAAAGTACATGGCAAGGTTTATACTTTCTGGAGCCGACACTGACAGCTCTGACATACAGGCAAAGGTAATCTGCCCTAAAAACAAAATTGTAGGATCAAGAGGATGGACCAGAAGAGCAAGAGAAGAGAGGTGAATGGGAGGAGATTAGTAGTCAGGCTAGCACTGCCTAGTGCTTTCGCTCAATTTCATTTACCTCCAGCAACTAGTCAGGAAGCATGAACATAAGTTTCTGTTCCGTCGGTATCTGCATGCATACAGACCAATCAGCGAACAGAAGGGAAATGATGACGTTGAGCTGAAGCGTTCAAGATTGAGTTTCCGGCTGCAGTTTAGCAGCACTAAACGAAGCTGGCGAGATGGATGTAGACCAAGCTATACATTCATTGTTGGCAACGATTCCTGAAATTGAGGATTTAGACACAGAACAAGTAGGCCGCTTGAAGAATTTTATCGAGGAAAGAAGAAGCTATTGGTCTACTTCCTACGGTTTTTGTAAAAGCTTAATTTACCAAGCAGTACCGGTTGGTTGAAGCAAAATGTATCCTCCCACCGTGGCGCGAACAAAAGCCAATACTGATGTTTCAGACGCTTACATGAAGTGAAGATTAGGGCATGGGGAGAAGAAAGATGGAGAGCAAGAATGTGTGTTAAAAGAAAGGAGAGAGAAGAAATTCAAAATAGAAAGGACATGACAAGATGGCGAAAAACAAGAAAGAGAGCATGAGTCAGAGCAGAGAAGAGAGGTGATGGGGGAAGGTTAAGGGACAGTGAGAAAGACTGATCAAGACGACATAAGGAGAACAAGATTTCGTGGTAAAATAAAGGAGAGATGAGAACACAAATAAATATGATTGTAGGGGGGAGAAGGAGAGGAGAGTGTGGAGGGCACAGAGGAGTGTTGACTGGTACCTTATCGCCGCTGGAGTAGAAGAAGAAGCGCAGGCGGACGATGTTGCAGTGGTCCAGCTTACGCATGATCTGCAGCTCGCGGTTCTGCCGTAAACACACAGAAAGACACACATATGACTCACAGCTCAACTCAAAACACTAAACATGAATATTTTTAAATTATGATCAACCAACATAACAGAGAAAATGCCCCCAAGAAGGCCTAGCAGGCCGAAACGTGTAGGCATGTTTTTGTAGCCTAACGAATAAATACATTTTAACGCAATCAATCAGTTAAGCTGTGTTTTGGTGTAGGTATATTGTGTATGACACTAATGCAATATTTTCTATATATTGTTCAGCCCTAATGTGTGGCAACAGTGCAATGCTAAAAGCTAATGTGTAATGCAGAACACAGCTGAGCAAGGGGTCACACGCTGTGGGTGCGCTACAGGCATATCTCAATTAATTTGCATTAATTCATTCAATCTCAATTAATTAATTTTAACTGCAAAAAAGTAGGCCCAACCAAATGCCGAGGGCATAAACATGAACATACTTTCAGAAGGCTGACATTTCTATATTAACAATCCTTTTTTATTGGTCTGATGTAAGACTTCTTCTTTTTCTGAGTTACTGCACACTTTGGGTTTTAATTAGCTTTAAGCATCAAAAATGAAAGCAAACAAGGGCTTTCAGTATTTCACTCTTTTCGTAAAAAGACAATGCAATATGTTTCACTTTTTGAATGAAATAAAGGAAATAAAGAAACGTTTCCACGATATTCTATTTTCGTAGGATGTGTCTGCATATGGACCGAGGGAGGCTTAAAAGGCAAGCCATGTCACTCAGCCAGGCTTCACAGGATATGACATCAATCACACGAGCCCACACTCACACTTAGCCACAATGATTCACCACAGCCCGCTGACCTGACAGTGAGCTGGCAATTAAGCCTAATTTATAGTCCTGCCCACAAGTGTCATTTGAGAGGAGGAAAAAAAAAAAGTTGTCAACAGATGTTGCGGTACTGAAGGCTTTCATACCCCTGCGTAAAAAAAAAAAAACGTTCATAGAACACAAAGATGAAGATACATGTCATGCGTGACCATAGCAACATCTCCGGAGGAAGAACCTATACCTCATATCCAATCAAAGTATGCAACAAGGTCTATGCTGTTTAAATTGTTTTCGATGTACACAACAACCTTTGCAACAACCAAGCAGACAGAAAGTCTCTTATGAGGTCATATTTTGTGGACTACAAACTGCCATACAAAATTTTAATGTTAAATCGAAGCAAACCACAAAAGTTGCTAGTTGTTGATATTTGGTGGAACATCTGTCATCTACATTTATTTACTCATCAATTGATTTGCCAACCGATTGATTGATATAAAAATATTTGGAGTAGCTGCCCTATCTTTGTATGTTTACATGTGGATGTATTAGCATGTACATGAGTATGCCAATTTGACAGCTTTTGGTTCCAGTGCAGGTTTGGTTGTTATGACCTCCCCTCTGCTCTCCTGTTGGACATTGTGTATGAAGTGTCCAGTTGTGGGGTTACAGGATATCAACAACAATGTAAATTGCTGAATGTCGGGATGTTGACAACTTGCCATAACTAAACAAATAGTCATAAAGCTGTAATGTGTTTCAGCATTTTCATCACTGCTAGGCTATACACAGTGAGCAGCTCATGCTATAGGGGAAGGCATCAAGGGCAGTTGGGCTTCTTCTAATTTGCCAAATATGTTGAGCAGTGCCAAAGCACAGCTTGCAGGCCATTCATTGCAGCTAAGCCATGTTTCGCTAAATGTATAGTGTGACACTATGATGCGATATTGCATAATTTTCTATATAGTGTGAAGCCCTAGTCCACCAAATTGAGACCAAGAGGTACTTTTTGTGTTTTAAAAATATACAGTCCTCAGCACAATATCTCAGGAGTGGAAGCTCAATTACATCTAATTTAGTACCACGTGACTTGTCTCAGTCACTCCTTGGTAAAGCAGTGGGAGAAAGAAGAAATTCAACACAAACACACACACACACACTTTCAAACACACTCACAGACAAGCACACATTCAAGCACTCACAAATTCAAGCACACTCACTCACACACATACACACACACCTTGAATCTCTTGTCCTGTAGGACCTTCTTGATGGCCACCATCTCTCCGGAGTCGCACAGCTTGGCCTGGTAGACCACGCCGAAGGAGCCGTTGCCGATCACCTTGATGTCGGTGTAGCTCACCTCCTGAGGCCGGTCGGGGCCCTGGCCTGGAGTAGCCACCACTGTGGTCACCTTACTGCCATCTTTATCTCCTATAACAGAGAGAGAGAGAGAGAGAGAGGGAGGGAGGGAGGGAGAGAGAGAGAGAGAGAGAGAGAGACGGATAGACAGACAGACAGACAGACAGACAGACAGACAGACAGACAGACAGATAGATAGATAGATAGATAGAGATAGATAAAGAGCGAGAGAGATAGATAGAAAAAGAGAGAGAGAGACAGACACAAAATGAGAGAGAGAATAGGGAAAGGGAAGACAGGGGAGAGAAAGGTTAAAACAATATTTGATGTCACTAAAGTATTCAATACAGCTGGAGGAGAAGCAAACGTCAAGTCTCAGCTTGATTAAAGGCGTCACTCCTTAAGAGTGAGTAAATCCACCACACACACACACACACACAGTCATTCTTACACAATAAAGACGCCGAAGTATGAGTCACGGCATTCCTTCAAGCATTCACACACACAGACCCGGAAAAGTGGAAGAGGAAGAGTGATGTCATAGGAATAATCTGAGGAATTTCGTCAATGGACCTGGCTTCACTCACTACAAGGACAGCACCTCTTCCACACTGCCATACAAGGTGCATCATTCACCACACAGAGATACTCATTAGATGAGGTCTGAATGTATAAAGCCATTACATGAGGTCTGAATGTATAAAGCCATTAGATGAGGTCTGAATGTATAAAGCCATTACATTCACTGTGGAAAGGGTGCCCATCTTTAGTGTCTTGGCCCATTGTTCTCCTGCACGTACCGTCTAGTCAGCAGAGAGCTACGAGATGATGAGTCATGCCACAATCTCTCGCTCAGATACACACCATAAACGTCAGCTGATCTCACTGATACCATCACAGGTTCTTGATGGCAGTCACATAGTCTACTTTAACAACTGATTCCAGTCCAATGAAGAGGGACACACAGACTAGCCTGGTAAACCAACCCCTCGTACTCCATTTCATTTTGTACAGAGGGTCTGGCAGTGCTGTATTGAGAAATGAGTTCTTCTTGGAGGTGTGGACGAAATTTAAAACAAGTGGCTCTGCCTCTGGTCGTCACATATGCAATTAGCCTGCCTACGCACTATAATTCAAATATAGCACACAAAGTCAACATCATCACTCACGGACACTCCCTCTGTTTGCTGACTGGCTAGGTAAAATTTCTCCCTAATAAAGCAATGTCAATGAAAGCACTGCCAGACCCTCTGTACAACATGAAATGAAGTACGAGGGGCTGGTTTACCAGGCTACACACAGTCTGCAACTGTTGACAGCACAAGCCCAACTAATCGGAAACTCACACATCATATGGGCCACACAGCTGTAGCTTAGGCAATGGGCTTTGGAAGGGTGGTAGCAGGTCAGTGGGAGGTGAGGGAGTTAAGGAAGGCTAATGAGGTAAAGGATGATCTCAGGCTGTTCCACGACTGGAACAGTAGCAGAAGTAAAGAAGAAGAGAGAGAAAGAAGCTTCCTAGTCTTTGGTCTCACTTGTGTATGTGCGTGCACACACACACACACACACACACACACACACACACACACACACACACACACACGTCAAGCGTGTCCCCACATGGATGAGTGGACATAGCACACTCACAACACTCAGACAAACATTGGGAGGACACACCTGCATACACACTGAATCCCAGGTGCACAGGCGTTCCACACAGGCACACACACCTTTCACGTTTCTGACCACACCCATTATTTAAAAGGAAAGCATCTGGGCTATGACCACGTTGTGAGTCAGCTGATGACTGCTCTGATAAGAGGAAATTGAACGGTGTGTGTGTGTGTGTGTGAAAGAGAGAGAGAGAGAGAGAGAGAGAGAGACTCTGCTCCACAGTAATAAATGACTCTGGGATAAATCTCTGCTGATCTAAGGGACTGCACTGCTACGTGTGAGACTGCCAGGAATTTAGTCATTTTGAGCTCCGGTTTCCTCCTGTGTGGTCAGCGGCGCAACTCCATCACTGGAGGATACGAGGTGGGAAAACCTGTGACCAGTCCAGTTACTCCCACACTTCTGCTGAGTGGGGAAGAGTGAGAAAGCGCTAATCAAGTGCGTCCACTGGACATTAGCCTACTAGAATCCTGTGCAGGGAGCTGGAGCCTCCTCTTCAGTGTATGCCTCAGCAAATATCTACATGTTGTAGTCGATCATAAAAAAAACTCCTGACTCTCTCCACAAAGAACTTGCCTCACAGCGAACCTCTGCTATGCAACTTGACCCTGACAAAATGCACGACTGCAGTAGACATCAGCACAATTTCATCTGATGACATTGTATTGGCTTCTGTAAACCAAATGACACAGACAACTACAATTCTTGGTAGTTAAAACTTCTATACACGCAGACCCGATTGTCAAAATACCATGTAGCTGCCAGGTACATTTATAATGACAAATTCAAGACATCTGAAGAATACTTACGGCTGACTTTCATGTTACCGAAGGCTGAGGGCTGCGGCACTGGTTTGCAGCTCTCCGCGAAGGAAGTGGTTCTGGGTCGACCTGACATGCTCCAACCCCGCAGCTCCTCCGGGACTGCTAGGGTACTCGAGGTTTGTTGAATACGTTAAAAAAAATGCGATGTCCCGCTGTGGGATGTTTTTATGTTAGTCCGAAAGACAAGCTACACCCCGAAAACCAGTTGTTCCTTTCCGATTTTTCCCTACACAAGGCTCTGCCCTCTAAACGTAAGCTAATGTTAGTTTCTACCAAAGTAACGTCACTGATACCACCTTTCTAAAACGACAAATGAGACAAATAACGTTAACCAACAATAGATACAGAAAAATTCAAAAGTCTTTTGTTAAAAAAATAATAACGAGGTGGTGGTGCAGTAGGGATGCGTTATAGAACTGTCACAAATGAAAGCGTTCGCAATTGATAGCTAGCCAGCTAACACCCCGCGCTGCCTTGCCTAGCTAGGTACTGATTCTAGCTAGCTGGTTACAGCAAGCTTCTGGATTTACTTTAAAAATCAGAGACTGGTCAAACTGACTGACACTAACAACAATCAGTTCGTTTTACAAACTTTGTTCCAGTGACAAATCTATCATGAACAGAACCGTACAAAGCGGACTGTCTGACCACGGCTACAATCCTAGCTACTGACACTGGGTAACTGCAAAAGCTGCATTAGCCATGGTTAACGGCTAACATCGGTCTATTCAATCTGACCAACATACGCATAGGATAAAATCGTAAAAAACACGCTGAAAAAACAATCCCCCAGCTGCCCAAGTTCTCCTGGTCTGATACACACGACAGGACAAAAAGTGTCTTTTTCTGGTAGAATCCAACGGATGCTATCAGGCAACGAGGACTCCTTCCTTCTCTGTCTGTCGCTGCCTCGCTGCCCGATACCATAGAAAGCCGGCAGGGTCGTGACGTCACACGTCCCCGGTGAGAAAACTGGGGTGGGACAAACATACCTCACAAGGCAGAATCGATGGAAGTGCGTGAAATTGCGTGGTCTTGCGCAATCGTTAAGTATTGCCTCACAGCTGTGTAATCAAATTATTTTCATGAATGTTACATAAATGAAAAGCAGAACTTCCAATATACTACGTGATATGTTAATGAATGTCACATCAATGAAAAGTAAAACTTCCAATAGGATACTGGTTTCTTTTGTCCTAATTTTGATACCTGTTAATATGCCCTAATTATGATGCCTGTTAATATGCCCAGATGGCCTTACATCTTACAGATGTGGAACATCTGTTCACCTAATATTGAGCATTTTCTTAATTTTAAGGTGAGGTCAATAGTGGTACACAAACAAGATTACACACATGCCAACAATTGTGTAACTGTGTGTGTGACTTTGACTTTGACTTTTGACTTTGATATAATCTTGATACTCTAGATTCTGCTGCTGCCTTCAGAGGGAGGTTTAAGCAAGTGTTTAATTTCTACCAAAGGGTGGCATACATTGCTCTGTAATTCCTAAGAAAAAAATCCATATATTGTAAGGCCTTCTTAGGGTTCTCTGTCAGTTGCTACCCAGTTAACCACACAAGAGCTTCCACATCTGCTCAGGAAATGAATTTAAAAAAATGTCAAAACAGTGTCACAAAAGTGTCACCTGTATTTGTCCCTCTGACTGAGGGGTACCATGGAGCTGTGTATATAGCATGTCTCTGCCAACCATTACCTCCCAGAGAGTAGAGAATGAGCATTTCATCCAAGAAAAATTAGGCAGTTTTCTGCCGCTTAAAGGTGACAACTTTTACCTGTCTCTGCACCATGACTGACATCAAATCCACTGGATTGACACAATTATAAAAGGGTCAAAAGTCCACTATTAATGTCACGTGTACTGTATGTTAAAGTACGTTATTATAAAGAGCAGCTGTCAGCTGAAACTTTGATATCAGTAGCCATAAAGGATGTAGGTAACCTTTATTAATAAATACATAAAGAGACAGGCCTAATCACAACCTACCCTAATGCAATTACTTCATGGCTCATCTGGTCTTCCTACGATGAACCTCTGAGTTTCAACAGAGTGAAGGACCTGTAACTCAGTCTCTGAGTTAAAGCAGCACATCTAGGATGTGGCACCAATTATTGAAAAACTGATGGTGAAAGTGAAAAAAGGAAAGAAGGTAAAGCCCATTTTTGAATTATTATTAATGTTATTATTGTTGTTGTTGTTAATAATAATACTGTTGTTATTAGTACTACAATGAAAATAGCATGTGGTTACATTGTCTTATACCATTAAAATACAGTTAAAGCACACAAGAATGCACTTTTACGATATGGGATACTGTGTGGGGTATAAAACGGTTTATTGGTTGAGGAACAGTACAGTATGGGCTGGTGTGCTGACAGCAGTAACACAAATGCTTAATTTCTTGCCTGAGAATTTATCCATATGTTTCAGTCAGTCAGTCTCTTTTGTGACCTCTTTATTACCCTTCAGGATGTACAGTAAAGCCCTCAGAAAATCCTCATCTTTAACTGAGTTCAACCAATCTGAGCTCACACATACAGGCAGGAAAAGTGCTTCATGCTAATGGCCATGATTAGCAGTGACTGCAACCACATCATCCCTATCTGCATCTAGAGAAATTAAGTAATGTAAGACAGACAGTATGGCACTGATGTCAGTGGATGGTAGAATCTATTACAGTACACATTCTGCACAGTACACATGTCATCACGCATGACGGTATCTGCCCATTTACAAAACATCTTTCATATCAGATCACAGCTAACACAGACCAGGCCTTGCACAGACAAGCTTGGTCTTGGTCAGCCCTCCCAGATCAAAACACCACACTGACTAATGGCCAAAGATTTATCACAGGCTATGAATATTAGTGCTTTGAGGTGCAGATTGAAGAATGGGGTAGGCAAAAGGGGGTATCTGATAGCGACCTGAGGTGTGTGCTGTGTGATAAGCCTTCTGTTTGTTTTTTCCCCTCCGGACAGCCCTTTCTGTGTCAAACCAGTCGGCTGGACCTTGCACAAGTGATTTACGTTGGTCTGGACAAAGGAAAGTAAAGTATCCAAAAAAATAAAATGACTGATCTATCCTCTGATTTGCAATGATGTACAGGGTGTGTAACATTACCCTCACATCAAAATAATTATAATAGTAATAACAATGGTAAAAATAATATTAACAGAAAATGCAAAATACCAAATAATACATATATGAAAAAGTACAAACAACACAAAGTAATGTAATACAATTGAAAACATTACAAAACCATTCATAACCACTTAAAATTTCCTCTGTCTCAGCATCTTCTGTCTGCCCACCAGACCATCAGACGGCTAAGTATGGCACTGGACAACACAATACTTTTTTTCATTCGTTGTCTGTTCCTTTCTTTCGCTGCAGCTCTTCATCCCTCTTTCCCTCACACAACATCTTTGGTGTCCACTTTCATGGTCTCCACCGTTTCCTGCCGAGGTAGATAGAACATTGATTAGGATACTGTGTTGAAATCAGATCAATTTAAGTTATTATAGTCAGACGTGTAGCACATGGCTATCTTAAGGGTGTTTCAAGTCAGTAAGTTAGTGACTAACCCAACCAAGTTAGCCTACAGTTAGTTTTAATCCTAAACCTCCTAATAGTACAGTTTTATGGCTTCAGTCTTTTTGCAAAACAAAGCCACTGCACTGCAAAGCACTGGCATTGCGACTTATTCCTCCAACTCCCCTTACTGCCCTATTTCACTAGTGACTCTACATTTCTATTTCCGTTATAAACATAGAGAGTGCAGTGATCTACAGTAAAGGCATTGTGGGGCCAAGGCCCACTACCAAGCCAAACATGTGCTTTCAGAATGCAAGCATACCTCTGAAACACTCGCCTGACCATTTCTTTCTACTCCTCACTCACCTGAAGTTTGTTAAGCTCAGCGACCCTGCGTGTCCACTCCTCTTCCGTCATCTCCTGGTCCATGCCTTCGGTCTCCTCCAGAGCAGGAAGAGCCTCATGGCCTGCTGTGGAGGGAACAGATAGACAGCCGGAAGGGTGAAACTAAAGAATTTAAAAGCCATGTAAAAAAAAAAAAAAACTAGAGAAACAAAGTAGAGAAATTCAAAAACATGTCAGCCACTAGCCACTAGCACACAGCGTAGTCACTCCCACCATTCCATATACCAAACCAATAGATTAAAACTTCAAACACTGCAATACACACACACACACACACACACACACACACACACACACACACACACACACACACACACACACACACAGACACACACACACACACACACACACACACAGACACACACACACACACACACAAACACACACACACACACACACACACACACACACACACACACACACACACACACACACACACACACACACACACACACACACACACACACACACACACACACACACACACACACACACACACACACACACACAGACACACACACACACACACACCAACACAAACACACACTCTTTTCTTCCTCAATTGAATACCTGCCCTTTCAAAAAATGAGTGGTGTTTTTTCAACTTTTTGCTGCAATGTTGTCTTAAAGTAAATGAATAAAAGTATAAACTAGTGGTAAGCACTTCTTTTAAAGAAAGTTGGTATGCATTACCCTTTATTTCAAAGGGTGTAAGTGTTACATGGAGACACACCAAGCAAGGTAGGAGCACACTGCACTGCACTACACTGCACTGCACTGGTGCAGGTGAGGCGAATGCAGGTGTGGACTCACCTTCGCAGGTCACTGCTGTGCAGACCCAGTTGCCGCATGCACAGACGCAGCGGTTGCACTCCACCTGCGTCTCAGCTCCGTCCTCATATGTCTCATCCTCAAGAGCACACTCTGGAAACACACAGTGATAATCAGGCATGTGTGTGTGTGTGTGTGTGTGTGTGTGTGTGTGTGTGTGTGTGTGTGTGTGTGTGTGTGTGCGTGCGTGTGTGTGTGTGTGTGCGTGTGCGTGTCTCATCCTCAAGAGCACACTCTGGAGACACACAGTGATAATCGGGCCAAACAGGTTAATTACAGTTTTTGCCCATTGCTTGAACGCAATAGACATATGCTTAAACCAAAGTAACATAACTTGAAGTTGTGTTACCATGCCTTAAACACAGTGTAACCATACCTTAAACACAAACGCTGCTTTACACTTTAGTTGCAATTCTGCAACACACTTGCTCCTTTTTGCAACACACTTGCTCTTGCACACTACACACTATTTCATACATAAGACACTTTGTTCAAAAATGATATACCGATGTATCATTGGCAAAACACATCTATTCAAAATACAAAAAACAGTGTTTTATATAAAGTAGACTAGTGTGTTGGTGCTGATGTGACAGTGTTTTCATAAGATACAAGTGTGTGCAATTTTGTCATGATAGTGACATTTTGGCAAAGGATTGTTAGGTTTTGATTGCAGAGTTTCAATTTGACATAGATGTGAATGGTTTATTTCTAAGTGTTGTGTCCTATGTGCTTGGGTGTAGCGTTTTGGCACAGCGAGCCAAATTTTGCAAAATGTGTTTAAGCAATGGGCAAAAACTGTAATCTCTGATTATGGGTGTAACTGCAATGAGTGCATTCATTTGTTTGTGCTGGCATACATCAACACTTGCTTGTGTGCGTGTGTGTGTGTGTGTGTGTGTGTGTGTGTGTGTGTGTGTGTGTGTGTGTGTGTGTGTGTGTGTGTGTGTGTGTGTGTGTGTCTGTGTGTCTGTGTATGTGTGTGTGTGTGTGTTTGTGCATGCGTGTGTGTGTGTGTGTGTGTGTTTCTGTGTCTGTGTCTGTGTGTGTGTGTTTGTGTGTGCATGTGTGTCTGTGTCTTTGTCTGTGCATGTGTATGCGTGTGTGTTTGTGTGTGTGAAAGAGAGAGAGACACAGAGAGAGAGAGAGTATCTTACTTCTCTCTGGAGGGTTGAAGTCTGGCTTCAGGCAGTTGAGGAATTCGTTGAAGCTTAACTTCCAGTCTGCATTCTCATCAGAGAGCTCAATAAGGGCATCCACACAGAGGCTCCTAAACGCATGACAAGATACGTTAATTACATAAATTAATCCATTTATTAATACATTAATTAAAACAAACAAACATGAGAGTGTAGTTAATAGCAGAATCCCGTATAAAAGGGACAAAAGATTTCCTGTAATTGAAGATAGATAAAGTGATGACCCTAACAGAGATAAACATCATTAGTCATTTTGGAAGTAAATTGTGGTTGTGGTTTTGTAAGTAAAACTTTGGGAGTCGGGCGGGGGCGGTGTAGGAGATGAGATGGGGGAGGAGGAGGATAAGGAGGAGATGAGGCCCAGACAGGTCCTTGGGGTGAGCGAAGCCCAGACAGGCTCCCTCTCCCCCCTTCTCCTTCCCCTCCTCTTTCCCTAATTTTTTTTTTTATTATTTATTTTATTTATTTTATTTATTTTTTTATGCGTTGGTGCAAATAGTTGGTAATGAGCAGGAAGTAGTACATTTTGGAAGTAAATGGTGGTTGTAAGTGAATTGTGGAAGTACATTTTGGAAATTTGGGTAGCAGGTAGCTAAACTGTGGACACACGCTAAAGGATTGATCACCTTTAGTGGGGCCGCTTCAGGGGAGGGTGTACAGTGAATAAAGGCCCGAAACACCCGTGGATCCTGAGGTACACTGCTGAGGATGTGTCCCACATAGTGTATGGATAATTGTAATGGCTGTAGTTAGGAAAGCCTGAAGTGTGGTACAATGGGTGCTCTCCCCACATGTGCAAGTGTCTTGTATTTTTATGTATTTATCTAGTTATTTTAATTGTTAAGGAAATGTTGGAGGAAACTGTAAAGGCTTGCCAGTGGTCCTGGATGAGATGCATGTTGTTGGCATGGTGAAAGCCATGGGGGAAAGCAATAGGTAGATGTTGCTGAGTGGATCATGTAAACGGCCCCAGCAGCCCCAGTCACTGTAACAGTAGCCGGCTGGTTCAGGTTAACCCTTGTTGAGCATCTGTCTGTACGGCTCCAGTTGGCCATCCCCTCAGCTGCTCTGTCCTGTACAGCTCACATGAGGTTGCGTGAATAGCTGTAGTCAGCGGCCAGTTGTGCGTGTTACACCTGGGAGTAGGGACTAACAGCCTGAACTATTTACTTGATTATAGGTAGTGTAGGGGTAGGTGTAATAGCTATAGTTTCTCCCTAAGGTGCTCTTCCTACATGCACAAGTACTTTGTGTTCTTTGTAAATCATTAGAGTAAAGATATCTCATTAATGTGCTGGTATTGTTAGCCATCCCCACCTCATTCTGCAAACCAATTCCTTACCTAGGTGCCTCGTGCATGTATGTAGGTGGGGTGGTTGGGGGGATTGTCATACCTTTGTGTACTCTGTGTTCTCTTAGCTTGTTGTATCAACCTTTTGTGAGTCACTTTGGATTTTGGATAAAAGTGTCTGCTAAGTGAAATGTAAAAATGTCTCCTAACTTTGTATTAGATTTGTGTAGCATGACACATCAGACCTAGCTTTATTGCAGTGATCTTTAACAATCTTCACAAATGTATATATGTGTGTGCCTACGAATACTGACCTGAGCAGGCGGTTGTTCTCCTTGTTGTTGTAGGAGGTGACATTGACGGCCGTTTCGTTGTGCTGGATGAACCTGAGGAACTCGGTGGAGTCTAGCTGGGAGTCTCCGTTATCATAGTTCTGCAGGGCAGGGGTCACAGCAGTCACACAGACAGACAGAGAGGGGAGAAGTCAGACGCTGACACACACACACACACACACGCTGGTCAATGACAAACCGGTTGTCGGTCATTGGAAACAATGGCTACAATGGCTACAATGGCTGACCAATGACTACATTTACAGTGGAGCAATTACGTAAGACATGTTAGCCACCAGCTACTAATACACAGCTTAGCCACTCTCACCATTCAATAAACAGACAAATAGATTCAAACACTGCAATACACACACACACATACACACACACAAACGCACACACACAAACACAAATACACACATACACATACACACACAAATACACACATACACACACACACACACACACACACAAACCTCAAAGTACTTGAGCAGGACATCTGTGAAGTTGGAGCCTTTGGAGAACCAGCCGTCGGGCTCCACCTCAGTCTGCAGCCACTCGATCACACGGCTTCGCAGCTCGTTGCGATCAGCCAGGTAGCACACAACTGTGCGCGCACACACACACACACACACACACAAACACAGGCTGGGTTAAGCACAGTGCTCTTCATCACAACTTTATATGTGTGTAAACTAGAGTTGTCAATCCCAGCTCAAGAAAGTGAAAACCCTGCCATGTATTTTATTTTCTGATGACATTTTCGTCCTTTGTGGACAAATAAAGAAGGAATCTGAATCTGTATTCTTTCTGCCTGTGCACTTAACACCAGTGATTTCAGTAATTATCTCGTGAAAGTGATTGTCATTGTGATTACACAGCACACCACAAACCACACCACAGCACACAACAAAATTCAACCTCTGCATTTAACAGCAGCTGTGGCCTAGTGGTTAGGGAGTTGGTCTTGCAATCGGAAGGTTGCCGGTTCGAATCCCACCCTAGCCATGGTTGAGATGCCCTCTGGATAAGAGCGTCGGCTAAGTGTAATGTAATGTAATGTAATTAACCCATCACACATGTGAGCAGGGGGCAGCCATGACAATCCTGTAGTCACAGGCCCATTACCTGACCTGGTGGGTTACCTTAACCCCCACTCCACTGCCCCTAATCTACCTGTCTGATGATTTAAACACAAAAACAGCATCCATTTGTCCTTACACAGCACATCACACCACAAAACTGACTCTGTGTTTTAGCCCATCACACACATGATCAGGGGGCAGCGATGACAACAGCACCCAGGGAGCAGTGTGGGGACGGTACCGTGCTCAAGGTGCCTCAGTGGCACTACTGGCAATTGGTGGACTTGATTGTGCGGTCACAGATCTGTTACCTTAACCACCATTCCACCACTGCCCCAAGTCAAAGTTTGTGTGCTCTTTAAGATCAGCTGATTAAAAAAAGTTCAGATAAGATATGTGGCAGGATTTTTACTATCTCAAAGCCGGAATTGACAGTTGAGATGTAAGCACTGGCTAAGATTAATCAAGTCTAAACGGGACTTACTGGGACTTGTAGCTGGCTTGTCGGTCTTCCTCTCTGCGACATAAAGAAAAGCAGGTTATTACAGATGAAGGCAGTTCCTAGAAGGTTATCTAAAATAATATTTT
Source organism: Coilia nasus (assembly GCA_027475355.1). Classification (NCBI taxonomy): domain Eukaryota; kingdom Metazoa; phylum Chordata; class Actinopteri; order Clupeiformes; family Engraulidae; genus Coilia; species Coilia nasus. The sequence goes on along the minus strand of CM050220.1, from coordinate 17,042,247 downwards.
TTATCTATAATAAAAATTGTTTCTCAAGTGTGTATGTGGGTGTGTGTGTATTTGTGCACTGCACTACCCTGCGTTTGTTCTGTTTGTGTGTTTGTAGTGTGTGTGTGTGTGTGTGTGTGTGTGTGTGTGTGTGAGAGAGAGAGAGAGAGAGAGAGTGCGAGAAAGAAAGAGAGAGCACACTTGTGTGAATTCATGGTTGTGGGCATGCATATTATATGCATGTAAGCTAATCAGTGCTTGGCCACTGAGCATTGTGAGTATATCTAGGGTTAAATTGATTATTAATAATTAAATACTGCTTGCCGTCACATGGAGGACATGTGGGAGCATCAGGAGCACATACATAACATAGCATGTTAGAATAGTATGCAGGAATAGTATGCAAGTGTGCATACTGCAGACTCACCCTCACAGTGTCCATCATGGGCCACATGCACCTTGACTCCGGTCAGGCAGGCGTCTCTGTGCAGCTCACAGTGGTTGCGGTACGTCTTCCCATTGCTGCCACACACCGTGCGCTTGTTGGGCTTACAAAACTACACACACAACAGGCCATACTCAGTGTTAACCCAATACGTAAACTGTATATACACATTACACATACCGTGGACTAAAGCTGTGTACATAATGTGTGTATTATTGTAATATTATTTTATTGTGTGTGTGTGTGTGTGTGTGTGTGTGTGTGTGTGTGTGTGTCTGTGCACTTGTGTCTGTGTACCTTACCTCCACACACACACAGGTCGGTTCTCCCTTCTCTGAGACAGCACACTCTCTTCCAGCTCCACAGAATACATTTGCACACACCTGTGACTTCTTCCATGCTTCCTGAAAAAGGAATTAAAAGCAAACATAAAAACAGCATATTAGTGGGCTAAACCATGTTTTCTGAAATATACACTGGATACATACAAATACACAATGGCAGTCACCGACGCATACTTATTAGCCTTCTTCTCAGATGGTCATGCATGTTTTTGCCAGTAGATGGCGACAAATTCCCAATGTTTTAGTTCAGAAGATAAATGACACCATTAGAATAGATGCGTAGGACATTTAGAAGTTTTAAAAAAAGTTTCTCAGATTTGCCATGGACTGGTTTAAAAAGCATTTAATCTCAATGCCAAATGAGCTCTGTATAGGTACTGCTGTGCTTTTTCAGAGAAGTGAGGCATATTCAACAATCTCAACAACACCTCTTCATAGATTCTAAAATGTATTCTTGAATCCAAACTTCTTTCATCCAGAACATTAAATACTTGCTGTGAGAAACACACCAGTAACTCTGCTCTCATATCTATCACAGGCATTAGCCCCTAAAACA
>CM050220.1:17015923-17033423 GCA_027475355.1 Coilia nasus | reverse complement strand
AAAAATCCAGATTATTTTTGAAGCGGAAACATACGAATAGGATCAACGCTGTGACAAAATTATCTAAAGGCAAAGAACTACCTTGAAGGACATCGACGACTACCAGGCTGGACTTTTGGATGGATGGACAGAGAAGCGGTCGTAACACAGGATGATGAGCACAGCGACTGGAAATCTGAGCTCCCCGAATATACCCCTCCTTCTGCCGCTGACGCATCCAATAAGCCTAGATCTTAATTTAAGACCAATGCATGTTCATGCTTCTCTGGAATTCGCCTGAAGAGAATCAAGAGTCTTCAAAAGAACTAATTGTTGACACATTTTTTCTTATTATGCCTGGTCAAGTGCACTGTCCACTCGTATCGAAATGTAAGTCCTTGTTCGCATTCAAGGGTCGTTACCTTTCTGTATGGAGTTTGGAGCTTAATCCTTATTCCCTTCAGATATATATTTGTCTAGATAACACTTAATTGTCAAGTGTGACCAACACAGTCTCCGGAATGTAGTGTTTGTGCAACATCACAATAACAGATTTATTTTCTTGAGCACGTCACTTTTCAGTAGCAATGTGCTTATAAATGACATTTGTCTTCCATTTAGTTATATCTGACACTAACGTTAAAACTGTGTGCAGGGTGTGTATGCGCAAAAAGGCCAAACTACTCAACTTATCTTCGTCTCACTCGGTCAGCAGGGTAAATGCTGCCACCTGTTGGATTTTAACTGCGATGGGCACATCTAAAAGTATAGTTACAGTGAAATGTAGCCTCAGTCATGTTAATAAGCGCAATAGATAAAGATAGAATTAGCCTTCAGTCATTCATTCTGCCAAGTGAGATAGATAGATGTTTGAACATTTTAATTGGCACAACTTTTATCAAACACAGCGAGACAGCATGACAGGACAGAGAAAAGACATCAAATAGAAAAAGATTCTCTCTCACAGTCAGAGACAAGATCCAAGAGATCCAACAAAATGTGACAGGCTGCCTGGACTCAGTTACAGTTACAGGGCATCTATACTGCCCTACAGAGTTAAAAGGTAGTAACTGCATACTTTGTGAAATTTAGTTGAGAGCGGAAACTGACTGTATAACACCTTCTTTCTTGTTACTAAATCTCTTGCTTCTTCCTAGTAAGGAAGTACTTGAAAGTATCACCACTATTATATCTACAACATGTTTGACTGGGCAGTATGATAACTTTAAAGGCATTTTCCCCAGTTCCTATTACTGCACTTTGCCTTTGTAGGGCAGTAAAGGCAGCATTGTTGCAGTCTACTCCTCAGAGATAGGGTAACAGTAATCCACAGAGTCACGCTTCGCACGGCTCCAGGTTATTTGGGATGTGTCATACAGAGAGTTCATTCTCTCTATGTAACTGTCATCTCTGTGCTGTTTTGTGTTGACTTCCTGCACAGATATCTGTAGAAACAGGAACATTTTTTATGAAAAGTGTTAATATTCCACATACATTGTAAGTAAGGCACAACGATAAAATGAAGGATAATATTTGGAATATATGATATAATGGAAATAAAGAAGACCCGATTAGTATGAACTGAAGGTGCTATGTGTAAGACATTTACAGAAAGTAATCATATAATGGTCCTAATATGTCACTGGAAATTAAGGAAACATGGAGATTAAGTAATCAAAGGATGTTAAATTAAAATGTTAATTTCACTGACACCAATAGTACAGCCACAATATTTACATTTTAAAACTTAATTTGCAGCCCACACATTCTGTTTATGTTTTAATGTTCTGTTTTGTCTCTTGCCTCTAGAGGGGGAACAAACCTTAAGAGTTTTTTGAGTTTGGTTGCGGTGCCAGTTTTGGCCACGATCTTACATGTAGCACCTTTAAGCTTTACTAAGACACTGTCCCCCCCAACACAACAACCCAACAGCCCATACTAGCACATACAACCATAATCCTACCTCTCTCATCCTCCTCGTCTGTTGCTGTTTCCCTGCCCCTGTCTCTGTTTCTTGAGAAGAACGTCCTGGTATGCATCTAGAGAAGTAATTCAATACTGTTTTAGTACATGTAGGATAATGGGTTCGATAAAATGTTCATGAATGTATACTTTCAGAGCAGAAACCTTACATCACCTCTGCAGTGCCATGCAATAAACAGGATGCATGTTAGAGTTTACAGACAGAATGCCTGTGAGAATGTCTGAGACCAATCAGAAAATTAGGAAGGTAGAGGTGATAGAAGTTAGATACTGTATACACTATTTTCCTACAGCCTACTGTTGATCTTAATGAATCTACCAAAGAAACTAGTTTGTTACTAAAGCTCTTAAGCCCCTCTTTAAAGGAGAACTAAAATGAAAATTGGCATGTTAAAACATCATACCGAGTTGGTTTGTGTACTGAGGAGCAAAATTGATTTAGCCTGTTGCATTCAAAGTTTAACTATTTTTTATCGTTTGTCCCGTTTTATCGTTTGTCATCATGGCGGCGACAAGAAACTACAGCAAGGTACTGTCTGGTAAATGTTGTGTACACTTACAAAGTTCTCAGTGCCTTGTTTTTAATGTCTGGGCCTTTGTTGTACTACCAATGGAGTGTGGAGTTTCTTCGAGCTGTTTTAATGGTTTAAAAATAGCGTAGTCGTCATGCTTCGTCTAAGGGCACCTACCACTTCCATTATTAGCCTTCTAGGACAAACGCTAAAAAATAGTAAAACTCTGAATGGTATGATGTTTTAACATGCCAATTTTCATTTTACACCGAACTTCTCCTTTAAGCATTTTTTAGTGGGGCACAGCTGATTTTTACTGGGTCATGTGCCCCAGTAAATAAGGCCTAGTGACGGCCATAATTAAGACTTGTAGTTGGTGGAGTACTTATTTCTTCTGTGGTAAGTAGTTACAATCCCATCAGTTTTTTTGTAACATAAGCTGTACATAGGTCCTTGTAGTTTCTTTATTTTTTCAATATTGCAAAGCCTCTAGTTCTTCTTTGTCTTATATATTCTGTGGGTTCTGATAGAGGTTTCATAGTTGTCTTTTTTGCACACTTGGGAGAGTTGCACCCTCATTTCACTTCTGCTGTGCTCTGGACAACTACTATATGATAAATACATGTCTCAAATCTCGAATCTTGAATTTGATTAATAGGCCTATCTAGTTCATCCTTAGTAAAAGCATCCCAAAACAACAAGGCAATAATTATTTAAAATCACCTGTTTTCCATAAATTTGCAAATGTGAAAGATGAATATGTATATCACCGCAATGCAGATCATCACAGCAATGCAGGCGAGCAATATCAGCATTGACTCTGTCATGACCTTAGGCTCTCCTCTTGAGTCTGTGGTGACAGGAAGACGACGATGCACAGGAAGTCACTGTATAATAAGATTATGTTGGGCTGAGATGAATGAGAAAGCTTCTCTGCATTTTGGCTCAGGTATTTGCATGCATGTCTGACTGAGGAGAGGAGATTGTTGTGGTCCAAAACAGGGAGATGCTTCACTGACAAATACCTTTTTCCTTTTAGTGTATATAAACGCTAGCCTGGTACACCAGCCCCTCACACTTCATTTCATTTTGTACAGAAGGTCTGGCAGTGCTGTATTGAGAAAAGATTTCTTCCTGAAGGTGTGGACTCTGCTGAAGTTTAAAACAAGTGGCTCTTTACCCAATCGCTAATGTCTGTTCGTCATGTATGCAATTACCCTGCCTACGCACTACAATTCAAATGTAGCACACAAAGTCAGTTTCATCGCTCACAAACACTCCCTCTGTTCGCTGATTGGCAAGGATTGGCTGGTACCTAATACAGCAATGTTAATCGCAGCATGGCCATACCTTCCGTACAAAATGAAATGCAGTACGAGGGACTGATTTACCAGGCTTTTCTTTTACTATATTTGAACACATGTTGTTATAAGACAGTGAATATTACAGTATAACTTACACCATTGACTGGTAGTCTGTCTGACCATGCTCTTTCATTTCACTTCACCTTCACACATGGCAGACACTTTTAGTCTCTGGAGCCAGAATTACCCACCTCTGCAGGTATTATTTTCTAACAGAACGTACAGTGGACAAGAGACAGCCTTTACCCACAGTAACTTAAAGCAAAAGTAGTGTGTCATCTTACTTCGTAGAGCTAAAACAAACAGAGAACAGCTGAAAGGTTACGGCTCAGAAGGAAAACAGAGAAACCATTAGAGATTTACAGACCTAATCAAATAAATTAGTTTTTACCATTCGTCGCTCGATGGCTATGTGTCTTCAAATAGTCACTTCTTCATGCATGCACGCTGGTGTGTGTTTGTGTGTGCGTGTGTCTGTGTGTCTCTGTGTCTGTGTGTGGGTGGGTGGGCACACACGCATGTACTCACACCACACCACACCACAGTACACAGGAAATCACACCTTTGCTTCCGACAAACAAAATCTAAACAACCAAACACCCCCACAAACACACACTCACAAACAATTTATAGTGTTTGTTAGAGTATTTGAGTAGAATGCACACACACACACATACACGCGTGCACACACACACAAACTATTTAAGTAAAGCAAGAGACCACCTCCACAAACTCACACATGTGCACGCACACACACACACACACACACACACACACACACACACACACACACACACACACACACACACACACACACACACACACACACACACACACACACACACAATAGCCACAGCAACGTTATAGATCACCACATGCAGACACTGGCATTATGGCATTGTAACCTCATAGTCCTTGTAAGGTATCCACAATACCCAGAGGCGCACGCACACACACACACACACACACACACACACACACACACACACACACACACACACACACACACACACACACACACACCACACACACGCAGACACACACAGCGAGAGAGAGACACAGAGCAGAGAAGGTCTGGTCATTACAACTGTAATGTCACAGTCTGCCCAGAAGAGGGCATCAGAACGCATTACAGTTTTTTTATGGTAGCTTACAAAGATATTTCAGAATTTGGCTCATTGTTTAAAAAAAAAGCTTCAAAAACTGGCTAAATGAAACTTCAGCTGTATTTGAATACACAGATCTCATACACAGATGTCTATAAAAAAAAAACTAATACAAATTATTCAGAAATCGGCTTTACACTTTTTTAAAATACCAAAAAAGTAGAGTTATAGCAATCAGTACAACATTTTGCTTCACTGTAAACTACTGTATTGACTGGAATGACAGAAAAAGTACAAAGCAATTGTACATACTGCAAGCAGAAAACCCAATTTACTTTTGCTACTGGGTGGGGTGAAAGGATTATAAATTCCACCTTGTGATATGGCCACATAATCTTGCAGTATCAACATCCAGCGTATATCTTCCTGGGATAAGCAATAGGGAAAACATTACTATATGAACCATATCCAACCGCTTACTGACCCAATCACAATGTCTTCACATGCCATACCAGTCCCAGACTACAGCAACCTAATTATTATCCCAGATGACTACAAAGTTTGTGTGCATGTTATGTGTGTAGTACCTGTCCAGTTCAGTGACATCATACATATACTGGAGTACACAAAGAAATGGGATTTCTGTACCTGTGCAGTATTGCAGGAAGCATGCAGTAAACATACAGCACCACACTGTAAATCTTTATGTGAGGCTAAGAATGCATTTTGCTGAATTCAGAATCACAGAAACAAATAGGGTACATAATCTAGGTATCTGAAATGCCCCTCTCTATTGCCAGGTCTTCTTTCTATGTAATTTTACTCTTTTGTACTAATTTTCCTCTTCTAATTTTGCTCTTCTTATGTCCATGCTGACAGTTGAGCTTTTTTTCCTTAGTATGGACTTTCATCATGGCGGCGACTAGAAACGAGCTTTTGTAATGGTTCAGAAATAGCATTACGTTCAAGCTTTCTCCATGTCCTTGTTAGTCTTCTCCACCAAAAGGTAAAAAATTGTAAGGTTCAATATGCAACAGGCTAGTTTGGTTTTAAATTTCAGCAAACATATTAACTCGGTATGATGTTTTAACATGCCAATTTTCATTTGTAAGTGTGTGTGTGTGTGTGTGTGTGTGTGTGTGTGTGAGAGAGAGAGACAGAGAGAGAGAGAGAGAGAGAGAGAAATAGAGCACCACTAACACTGACAAATTGACCACACCGGACTTTTTATTGGCTTCATTCACAGTTTGCAAAAAGGTGATACTTGCATGCAACTAGGAGCAAAATAGACTACAAGTTAGTACAAAGTTTTGCTTGAGTCTTGTTTTTTTTTTTCTTCTAAGAAAGAGAAAATTGTGTCTGATAATAAAAATTAAGAAAAGTATTTGTCATAACATTACATCAACATAAATCTGCTGTGGAAAGTGGGTTTTGGGGTTTGGACTGAGGAGAATTAACGAGAGTAAGCTGTTGTGGTGTTGATTGCCCCTCCTTGAGGAAGAGCGTCTGACTGGTCACCTCTCTGAGCTGTGCATTTGGACTGGTCTAAAGTGATAATACACAGGGCAACATTTTCAGCAATGTTGTCGGGTAACATGCTTAACATGACAGCCTCGAAATGTTCGGACTGGATGATCCCGAAAGGTTACCTGCTAATGATTTCAGCTCTCCTGATTAAAATATGTTGACTAACATCAGTGGGAAAGCTCTCAAACAACATCTGTCTGTATCGTTGCATGGCAACATTGCTCAAAAAGTTGCCTACCATCACCTTGAGTTCTTGTTCTGTTCTAGTCAGTGACCCACCATTGCTCAGAAGTGTCTACTACTTCACAACAGCATGGTAGGCTGATCTCAGATCTGTAAACTTGGACTCCTTGGCCTGTTCCGGCCCTGACCTTGGCCTGTTCCGGCCCTGACCTTGGCCTGTTCCGGCCCTGACCTTGGCCTGTTCCGGCCCTGACCTTGGCTAACAGTCTAGAGCCCTTGGAGGACTGAAAGGAACCAGCAGGAAGAGTGGTGTCAGTGTGTGTGTGTGTGTGTGTGTGTTAAGCGTGTGTGCATGTGTACGTGCATGTGTGTGTGTGTGTGCGTGCGTGTGTGTGTGTGTGCATGTGTGTGTGTGTGTGTGTGTGTGTGGGTGTGTGTGTGTGTGTGTGCGCGCACATACTTGCGTGTGTCTGCACGTGGTGCCTGTGTTTCATGTTTTTATGGCCTTGCACACAATTACGTCCAGTCAGTACTTGCTTGGGGCTGCTGCCATTCCTAAGCACAGCATGGATGCCTTAGAGACACTGCAGAGAGACTGAGGCAAGACACCACTGTGACTAACTGTTGCCACACAGAGGCACACTGAGGGTTGACTGTTGAGCCTGCAAACACTCCCATGCTCTTGCCATGCTCATAATATTTGCACAACTTGTGACACTTGGATTTGTCTTAAATAATGAGTATTTGAGGAAACAGACTATAGATCAAGAGGCCAAATAAACCTTTTTTGAGAGGGAAGGCATTGATGTGCATGTGTCTGTAAAACTTTGCCGCATATATGGGAATTCTTTACCATCTGAAAAATAACCTTGTTTGTATCTTTCAAGGCAAAGGAAAAATTGGCCGTCACTTTCCCTCACCCACTCTCCATACAGCAGAACAGTACCCTGACAATGTTACAGCCCAGGAAAACTAACATCAAATCAACAATGAGGAACTCAAGGAGGATAATTCCTCAACATAAAACAGCAGAGACCACTGCAGGGGAACATTCACAAACAACAGAATATCTTACCATGTTAATCCACATGTAACATTCAACAGTAGTATTTGCACAGGTCATCCCAGGAGAACACACAACTGACATAGCACCTGTTTGCGTCTACGTTGTGTTTCAAACATCTGCTGGCTTTAAACAGCACATCAGAGCAGAATGTGGTCTATATTTAATGGCATTTTGGAGCTTAAGGCCTGAAATCGGTTTAAAGTTACACATTTAAGGAAATGATTCCAATACTTGTTTGGTCAAAATAAAATGAAATACAAAAAAGCAACAATAAACATACACAGATGACAGTGAAATTACTTCTACAAGTGGGTTAGATCAGAAGGGCAGTTGGGGGCTAAAAAAAATTGCCATGAAAAGTCGACGGAGATACAACAAAAAATTGAAAATCATTTCGCAGTGAATCCTGCAAAACAAAAAAAAGTTCTCTACTAAACATTCTTTTTTTCTTGCCTTCTACTACATAGCATAATTTATTATTCACTTGGACATGATGACACACAACAGTAATAAATTCAAATACATTTGGCAGTCTCAGTTGGTGAATTCTATCAATTTGCATCGATCGCCTACATTTACGCTTGTTGGATATTTACACTTTTCTGTCTTCTGTCTGAAATCTGAAATGGAACTCGCTCGGCTGATTGTCTCGCTCGTGGAGCGGACAGCGGGTTGGGTCGGGCTAGTTGAAGTCGGGTCGGGTCTGATGCGTTGTTTTCTTTAGCGCTTAGCAAGGACGCCTAGTTCAGTCATGGCTGTTATTTTATTGTCTGTAGTTCAACAATACTTTGTGCTGATTGGGCGTGATCTTTATCATCAGCATGGCTGCCGGCACAGGGGAGGAGGAGAGCTCTGGCCCTACGCGCACGGCTATGGCTAACAAACTTTTTGGGCGACAACAAAAAAATAAAAAATATTCCCAAGGGTCTTCTTAGTCGTTTTTTTAAAAATGTCGAGATTTTTCAAGCTTGTGACTAGAAAGCAAACAACATAGAATGCTATATTTTGACCTGACGATAAGCAGTGGTCATCTTATAAATATTAATATATTTATATATTTATATATGTACTATCTGCCATGAGTAACTGTGCAAGGAGTTCATTAATAGTTGTCTCACCTCACACACACAGAGTAGAAAGCTAGGACACACACTCTTGACACATGTTCCATCTCGGTGGAGATCGTGAAGCATGTGTGTGTGCGTGAGTGTGTGTAGGTATGTGTGTGTGTGTGTGTGTGTGTGTGTGTGTGTGTGTGTGTGTGTGTGTGTGTGTGTGATATGCATGTGCAAATGTATATATGTATGTGTTTGTGTGTGTGCTTCAGTGTTTGAGGTGATGCGATGTTGCCCTGACAGCAATGCAGAAAGAACCTGCATCAATAATAACATCATGTACAACATCCAGCTTCATGGCTAATCCATAACAATGTAAACATCGGAAGCGGCTGAATTTTTTCTTTCGTTTTATCTTATATTATCGTTAAAACTCTCGGTAGAAAATGTGACTTTTAAAAACAGCATTTTGTCCCCCTTTGAATAGTAACTCCTGCCTCTGTGTTAGGTTGACACGAACTAAAGGAGTTGTCTAACTTTAGTTAGTTTAGCTTTTTTCTTAGCCAGTTTGATAAAAACAGTTAGAAAAATACTGCTGTATAAAAACGAACTCAAGTTTTTTTTTCTTTCCTCACAAAATTGCACAGCATTTGTTTTTGTTCTTCCTTAAACCTGTTTTTTTTTTGCTTTATCCTTTTTTTCCTCCCAATAACAAGCTGGCACTTAAATGTCACCACAGAATGAGAGTTGGGGTGGGGGAGGTGGCGGGGGGGTTGCTTCCTCTCTGCTGCAGCAGGGACACTGGGACGCAGGGTGGTGTAGCGCTTGTTGGGGCCAGGGGTTACGGGGATTGGGGGAGGGTTGATGGTTGGTCGGTTGGTTGGTTGGCTGGTGGGACAGGGGTGGTGGTAGTTGTGGTTAGGGGTAGGGTTGGCTGTTGCTCAGGAGCGGAGGGGGTCGGGGGATGGGGGGGGGTGACTCATACGGTCAGGTCGTCGGAGCGTGCGCGGCTGCTGGCCCGACTCAGGCTGCTGAGGGGTCGCGTGTCCTCTATCGTATCCGTGGCTTCTGCCTCCGTCGGCGACTCCAGATCCTCCTCATCCTGACTCGACACCGCCACCACGGCCGCCCTCGTGGTGGCCGCGTACGAGGGCAACGTCTCGTCGTACACCTTGGTCTCGTCCTCCGCCAGGGCGGCGGCCTGCTCTGCCTTCTCGCCGCACGGCTGGAAGGGGGCGCGCCCGGCCTCCATGCCCACTTCCGTCAGGGGCAGGAAGTGGGCGGTGGCCTTGTCCTCCTCCAGCAGCTTGTAGCCCTTGGCCTTCTGCAGCGAGGACACGCCCACTCCCACGCCCACGCCGGGCAGCCCCTTCTCGGGCGAGCCGCGGCCCTCGCCCTGCGCCTGCGGAGGCTTCCGGAACACAAAGTGGATCTTCTTCAGGCCCAGGTGGCTGATCTCCACAAAGTTGAGGAAGAGCGAGACGCACGCCACGGCCAGCATGAAGATGATGAAGACCGTCTTCTCGGTGGGCCTGGACACGAAGCAGTCCACCGTGTTGGGGCAGGGCCAGCGGCTGCACTTGTACAGGGGCAGGATGCGGAAGCCGTACAGGAAGTACTGGCCCACCACGAAGCCCACCTCGAAGAGCGTCTTGAAGATGATGTGGCAGATGTAGGTCCTCAGCAGGGTGCCCTCCAGCCGGAACTTCTTGCTGCCCTTGGTGCTGGTCTCCTTGGTGGTGCGGACGCTGCCCTGGTCGGGCGCCAGGGGCAGGCGCTCCTCGTTGGCCTCCTGCTGCCTGCTGAGCTCGGCCTCCTCGCGCTCCTTGCGCTTCTCCTCCATGTGCACGTGGTGCACGGCGTGGCCCACGTACACCAGCGACGGCGTGGACACGAAGATGATCTGCAGCACCCACAGGCGGATGTGCGAGATGGGGAAGGCCTCGTCGTAGCAGACGTTCTCGCAGCCGGGCTGCTGCGTGTTGCACACGTAATCCGACTGCTCGTCGCCCCACACGAACTCCGCCGCCGTGCCCAGGATGAGGATGCGGAAGATGAAGAGCACGGTCAGCCACACCCGGCCGATCACCGTCGAGTGCTCGTTAACTTCCTCTAAAATGTTGCCCAAGAAGCTCCAGTCCCCCATAGTGGCTCAGTGGCTGTGACAGAGGAGAGTGGCCTTTTAGAACAGTGGTACAATAGTGACTGTTAGCAAACACCAGCGACACACTACGAGAGCTAATAACCGAAACATCAATATAATCTTTAACGTGTTACAGGAATGCAAACTGGTATTAAAAACGTCGATTCGACCAAAATCACCAAATTACAGAATAGTTACAGATCATCAACAGCTCCTGCTATATCCAAGAAACAGTGCAACTCCCAAACTAAAAAAAATGCATCAAATGTTTAACTTTAATCGAAAGAAGATCATTTAAACTTCTACATTAAATTGTTTTTTCAGGTTTTTTTGCAAGAATTGTTGGATGGTTTGAACTATCGATAACATCGATAGCGAGAAAGCATGGCAGTATGCCTCTCCCTACACCCAAGACACAATGGAAAAGCATCCATCAGGAAAAACTCGAAAACAAAACCGAAATAAAAAGAAAACGACAAAAAAAGCTACAACCTGCAAAAAGTAACAAAATCCCCTTGGTCACACTGTGTTTCTCTTGGCTAAAACCAGAGAACCAGAACCAAAAAAACCAGAAAAAGTCAAAACGTTTTTTCTCTCTCTCTCTCTTAATGTAAAAAGATTCGAATGAAAATGGGCAACTTGCCACAGCAGAACGGTCCAGCGCAGTAATTTGCGTGTGTCCTCGCCTTCTGGCACCAGCGGTGTGAGGTGAACTTTTCCCCTGCGGACTCCTAACCTAAGGCCCAGCCCAACTTGTCGCCCCAGTGAGCAAGAGTGAGTGGATCCGCTCTGATGGTTGGTTTTTAGTTTGCTGCAATATTTAAGCTGGGAGCCAGACAGCCTTTATTCGGCCTGCGATGAGCAGTGACGCAGGAGACAATAGCCGTGTCCGTGTCCATGCACCCACACACACATGCACACACACACATATACACACACACATACACACACACACACACACATAGGAATGGCAGCAACAGCGGCAGTATGGCGCTGAACTGACCCCGGCGCTGCAGCTACGTTAAATGGCAAGTTAAGTTAAACGACAAGGCCCAATAACAGGGATGAAAACGCTGTCAGTGTCAGTTTCCCATCTATACATCTATTTTACACTATAGAGACTATAGTCTACACCAAAAGATTTTCTCATTACAGATTTTAGAGATTTCAGTGTGGGACTAGACTAGTCCACATATGGGAAACTGGTCCTTTGACTGTAAGGTCATACAAAATAATGCTACCACTGGTTTAACATCAGAGTCTGACACCAAATGTCCACTTTACACAACAACACAATCTGGCCTACATACATAGTCATACACACATACAGCAGCAGTGAGACTGTGTAATTTCCTTTTTTTCCCCAATAAAGCAGAATACAGACATAAAGGTCTATGCAAAGCTAGCGGGCCTGCATTGATGTATCAAAAGGAAATCAAATACAAACTGTCTGTTTTTTTTCTGTTGGTGGTGGTGGTTGGGGGTGGGGCATGTGTAGCATCACAACATAGGTCCATGAATGGCTGAATGCACCAGAGCAACAACAGCCACGAGTTCCACTGCTAATTTGAGCACCATGTCTGGACCCTGTCCATACTGTGACATGTCTGAGGATGATAATTGGCAACTAAGTTCTAGATGGGAAGGTTACCAAAAATGATTGCTGCTGAAGTTCTCTTGGTACTCTCTTCAGTGGCCAAATGACACCTGTTGCTTGCAACATTGATGAAGAAGTTGCCCATTGTATCGTCATCTTGAGGGTGTGGAATTACAGCAAGGGGTTAACAACACCCCAGCCAAGGGTTTCCCTATGTGAGAGTGTATACATTGCAAGATATGCTATATGTAGATAAGCAGTGTATCTATCTGGTCAACGTGTGATAAAATTTTAATAAAACTGTCTTTTAGTTGACTAAGTGCAATGTGTAATGTAAATAATAGTGTCTAAGAATTCTGAATGGCAAAAAAGAGCAGCCATCAGTGTTTAAACAACAGGAGATCCTGCAGCATATTACAAATGTTGAACAGCACACAAGATACACATTAGCAGCGGAATAAACTATTATGAGGAAAGCCAATCTCTATAAAGTATTAGTTCGTTCAATGGCTGCTAAACACCACCACCATTTCCGTAGAAGCCCATGGTGAGGATTTTTTTTCTCTTTATCTTTTTTTTTGTGGTTATGTTTTGTCTGTTTCCCTTGAGACTAAACTGTTGTGCCATTCTGTGAGGGTGATGTTTACGTTCCCACTCCATATCTTTATGTGGTCCCTTGAGTGTTATTCAAACAGATGAACTTTATCAAGATCCCATGAACCCGGAGTCACATTTTTTTTCCCATCAGATAAATAAATGCCCACATACATACACGCTAACAGACTCAAACACATATAAACAGCCATCTAAGCCAGCACAGGGCAATAGTAGCACATTTCTGTGTAACACTCAGTTGACCAAGGCCAAGTTGACCATGGCTGGTCTGGTCACAAGGTAAGGGTCCTGTTTGATGACAGCCAATAGACTTCAGTCATCATCAGCAAACAGGGATTAGTCCAACCCACTTTTACCATTAGCTGATCCAAAAGCTCAACCATGCCCGGAACACTGCCTGGTCCAATCAGAGGACGCACACTGAAATGATATCATTAAGCTTTGCCTCGTAATTGGAGGTTGAAGGTCTAACGTGAAGGGGTGGGTGGGGCTAAAAAGGAATTCTGCAAATGAGTGAAGACAGAGACCATCGTCTGCCTCATACATCACTCACTCATCCAATCACAGGCAAAGATGTGTGGAATTCCTCTGTGGAATATATGGTCATACATATGTTGTGATGTGTATGTGTATTTGTGCGTGTGTGTGTGTGTGTGTGTGTGTGTGTGTGTGTGTGTGTGTGTGTGTGTGTGTGTGTGTGTGTGTGTGTGTACTGTATGTTGTGTGCCTTAATGTATAGAAGGAGACGAAGGGACATATATGTGTGTCTTTCTGTTAGAGTCTCTGTACATACAATGCAGCATCATGCTCAATGTCTAGTTTAAAGAAGATGGTTAAACAGCACCATCATCTAAAGGTCCCAATACCCACATTGTGTAATTATGACGTGACATGTGATGTGAAGACCGGTCATTAACCAGATGATGCTGGTAAATGTGTGTCTGTCAGAAAGAGAGAGAGAAACCAAGGCAGAGAAAAAATAGAGAGATGAGAGTCAGATATAATAGGGTCTGTCATTGTTTTCTGTGTGTGTGTGTGTGTGTGTGTGTGTGTGTGTGTGTGTGTGTGTGTGTGTGTGTGTGTGTGTGTGTGTGTGTGTGTGTGTGTGTGTGTGTATGTGAGAGAGAGGGAGAGAGACAGACAGACAGAATGAAAGAAAAGAAAGAGAGCGATGAAAAAGTGAGATATGAAAGGGTCTGTTTTGTGTTTTTAGTGTGTGTGTGTGTGTGTGTGTGTGTGTGTGTGTGTGTGAGAGAGGGGTCGGGGAGGGCAAAGCCCAGGGCAGCCCAGTGGAGGAGTAAGAGCTGCCCTTTCTGCTGCCCGACTGAAAACTTCCCATCAGCAGATTAGCGACACACAATTGCCATGGAGACGGCTCTTGCCATCAGCCACAGTGCACAGCAAATATCACACTTATGCTATATCACCCTCTTCACTTCACCCGGCTGCCTTTCCACCCGAATTCACATAGCAAAGATGAGGAACCCCAAACAAAACGGTCAATATCCAAAAAGGCTAGTGGCTTAATCGGGCTCCCTGCTTCAACCAGTTTTGATTTTTTATATTTATATTTACGTTTAGTTTGTTTCAGTATCCTACTCACGTGTTATGTTTGGTCACGTGAGCGCATGAGAGCAAAAAGACCAGTGTAATTCACTCCTGTGTATTCATCCCCAGCATAACTGTGTGTGTGAGTGTGTGTATGTGTGTGTGTGTTAGGGTTGCCACCTATGTCTGACAAAAAAAGTAACATTTCGGGCAGCCCAATCAACCTTTTTACTTATAAGCAGCGACCCGGGTGTCAGTGTCCCCGGAGAATATTTTTTTCCCAGGACAGACCATTAAAAACTGGGACAGTCAGGTAAAACTAGGACAGGTGGCAACACTAGTGTATGTGTGTGTGTGTGTGTGTGTGTGTGTGTGTTTGTGTGTGTGGATTCAATACTGTATGTAAAGTGTGTGAAGAGTGTTAAGTAGCCGGCGTTGGAGAGCAGGGCTGGAGCCGCTCACTTTAAAGGCGCTACTTGTTGATACTGCAGCGCTGGCGCGCTAAGCCGTGGGGTGCAGATGTGAATGGCGCAGGGATTTGCCACAAAGGCATGATGTCATGGTGGAGCGCGCAGTGGCTATTGAGCGCGCCCGCTGAGGCGTGAGGGCGCGGAGCAGCGGCCGGCCGGCGCAGATCAGCACTGGCCCGCCAAACAAAAGTATCTTGCCCCGATCTGCCTACACGCAGTCACCCCCAGCGCCACACGTTTCCTGCTCTTGACCGGCCCGTTTAGCTGACAGCCCAAAAACACACACATGGGCGGTAGCAGGCATGGCCATTAACGAACGCACAGCATAGGGAAGACAGATAGCAGAGTCTCAGAGAGAGAGAGAGAGAGAGAGAGAGAGAGAGAGAATGAGAGACACAGAGAGAGAGAGAGAAAGAGAGAGAGAGAGATGGAGAAAAGAGCCGTTAGAAAGTATAGGAAAGGGATTTACAGAAACAGTAAGGAGAGGTATGAGGCAGGTACTCAACTTAGAGTAAGGGAATAGAAATAGACAGAACAGGCAAGAAGAGAGAGAGAGAGAATCCATTTGGAGAAAATGGTAATAGGAAAAAAGGGGTTCAGCAGAGTGAATGTGAACGCCGGAGTGAAAGAGAGCGGGGTAAATGGAAGGAGAAAAAGAGAGAGAGAAATGATTGATAGCGGAAGACACAGAGAGAGAGAAGGACAGAGAGAGAGAGGGGGAGTGTGTGTGTGTGTGTGTGTGTGAGAGAGAGAGAGAGAGAGAGAGAGAGAGAGAGAGAGAGAGGAAGAGAGAGAAACAGACGGAAACAGAGAAAAAAGAATGAAGGGGCAAAAAGACAAAGGGGAGGAGAAAGCTTCATACTATTCACAGTGTTATTAAAAGCCAAGTTATTGTTAATTGGGTATAGCAGTCTTCATGTCTTTACTCCAAACATAGACCCCAGAAGGGTAATATAATATTTTTTAAATTACTATCAATTTATTAATTTATAATAATAGTCTATTTGCATTACACAGATATGAAGTCAGCCAGATATTAAATGTTTGCTGAAATGATTATTTATCTAATGTATATTTCAGCAATTGTTCTTCTCAAAACATTATATACCAGTAACGCATAGTCAATGTTATCATGTATAAAATTACAATTAATTTAATTTTAAATCTTAACCCATTGAAAGAAAAATCCAGTGAAAAGGACTGGGAGACTGGCTATACCATTGATACTGACATGGTTAATACAGATTCCTGACAATCAAAAGATCTGTAAGGACAAATGCACGCTCAACTTCATTTCACTTGTCACATAGGTGAAGATGCTTTATGCTAACAGCATTATTATATTATATTATATTATATTATATTATATTATATTATATTATATTATATTATATTATATTATATTACATTATATTATATTATATTATATTATATTATATTACATTATATTATATTACATTATATTATATTATATTATATTATATTACATTACATTACATTACATTACATTACATTACATTACATTATATTATAAAAAAAACAGACAAATATATTTGTATTATACATTTTGAAAATACATACATACGTTAAAACATATAAAAGAAATCAAGAAAGTCTGTTCCAGATTAGATTTTATTACTGTTCGTTTGTTGATAAATAATAAAATCTCATAAAATCACTACCATAAAATTTAGTAACTTTAAAAAGATGTGTCCTTGTATATCTCCAAGACAAATGAAGCAAAAAAAAAAAAAAAAAAAACACTATAATGTCCTGAATGATGATATACTGATGACAGCGATGTCCCTTTGGGTTTCTCCTGGGCTATAATCCCATTAATCTCAATTCTAGCTGCACTCTTTTGATGCTGGCAGGGCTGGCTCCCTCTCCTCTCTGTGCTGCCGGCATGCCGGGCATGCCTGCTACAATAAGGAGGATTTAACCGTTCCACTCCACTTCCATCCCCACGCAGGAACAGGAACAGGAACAGGAGCGGGAGTGCTGGGCTGGACTGGCTGCAGAGAGCTGCTGTAGCCATAGCGCACACAGTACTGGCTGTTCCCACCATCGCATTACACCTCATTTACATACGTACAGTTTCAGAGTTTGAAGAAATGAAAATGTACAGAGGGTACAACGTTATGAGAAGACTCACAACCAACAGTTTCACTGCATGTCCTTCTACCCAGTATGTCTATGCATGTGACAAATAAATATGCTTGTATCCTTGTGTGATCGTACTGTACAGAATCGGAGACCTGTATTGCTGCTGTGTACAATTACACACAATATTGTACAATTACAATATGATGGCATGTGTAAGTTAGGCCTAGTCCCAGATGAGTGAAATAT
>CM050220.1:17003423-17008423 GCA_027475355.1 Coilia nasus | reverse complement strand
CAATGGCAGCCCTGGAGAGCCCACTGAGCAGTAGCAGGCTTATCCACCCCCTTTGTAAGACTGAGATGTACCGCAGGTCTTTTCTTCCTCACGCAGTAAGACTGTATAACAACTCTCTGCAGTAGCCATGGTGGTAATGGCGGCGATGATGATGGGCGGGTGTTGGGGAGCGGTGGAATGTGTTGTGGGGGGGGGGGGGGGGGGGGACTGCTTGACTGACTGATTATTCTGTATGTAGCCAACTGCACTACCTCCTGGTATTTTTAACTTATTCTTAACCTTTTAACTTTTTAACTTTTATATTTGGTCAATTCCAGCGTTATGGACGTGACATTTGAACTCAAAATGGCAACAAATAACCCAGTATATCTTTATTCTCTTCCAGTATTTAAATAGGTGTTGCATATTTTAAGGGCATCCCATATTGGAGAAGTGATAGAGAAAAAAACAATTCCCATAGTACATTTAGGGCATAAGAAAATGACAATAAAGACATGCGTTATGGATGTGACAGGAAAACTACCACTTTTCTTGGGTGACTACACATTTTCATCAAACTCTGTGAACTTGTAAACCTAATATCAAAATGCAGATATCCATTTGATAAAGGGGTCCAAGTTCAACATAAAATAAGCTTTGTTTTAAATATTTTGTATTTCATGCAGAGTATTGGAAGGAAAAATCAGTGTTATGGATGTGACGCAATTCTGTTATGGATGTGACGCATCTGACATACACATGGCATCTGTTTGGGAAATTAACAATTTACCAGTCATAGCCCTTTCATCATACCAAAAAACCCTCTGAATATCAGCTAAAACTATCTAAGTTCTTAAATAAGATTTAGGATGGCTGCTGTTTTGCTGCTTTATGGATTTCAGCTTGCCTGCTGTAGTGGCTTGTGGCAATACTGAGAGTTATACATGATCACAGTTGATTTTAGCTTGGGTCTTACATTATAAAGAAACACTGACAGTGACATGAGGTTAGGTGACCAAATAAATTATTTATGTATGTATGTATGTATGTATGTATGTATGTATGTATGTATGTATGTATGTATGTATGTATGTATTTATTTATTTATTTATTTATTTATTTATTATGAAATGTAGGATCTTCCTTCCTTTTTACACAGCCTGCACAGCCTCATTGAATGTATCCTCAATAAACCTCTGAAAACATTATAACACGACGTCAGGTAGGCTAACCCTAACTTGGTGACCCATAGCTTCGTGGTCTTGGTGTTCAGATGCCTGTACATTGTAACTTTCCTGCATGCGCAAAATCAAAAAGGTAAACAGTGTATCGTGACTAGTCAGTCTACCAAAAACACAGCGTAATTTTGTATTGGTCAAAGAACTAATGACAGAGAAAAATAAGGAAACACTCTGCAGGCGAAACATTATATTTCAAACATTACATTGAGTTCAGTCAAAGCCAATACCAGATTCATAAACAGAAAAATATTTTTTTTAGCGCAAAACATTCAGTAACAACAAAACAGTTGCTCAACGCGTAAGTTCAGCACGTCTCCTTAACAGCGGTGATCCACTTGCTCCGTCACATTCACCGTGCTGCACGCATTCAATTCAATTTCAATAGAGTCCGGCACGTCCTCACGGCTGCTCCCGCAAAGGTTGCCGGGAATGCGACACGGCCGTTTGGATAGCTCCGGCACGTCAAGAAGTTGGGCTCTGCTCAACTTTATGCAAATTTATCCATCGAACGCGTCTGCGTTATCCAATAAAAGTAGAGCACACGGGGGTATCCCATGACACCCGCGGTTCTCGTGAAGGTGTATTTATCTCGTTACAGTTATTGTCTGGTGGGTTTTATGTGTGTGTGCATGTAACAAAACACATGTGTAAAGTTTGGTAAGGGCACCGTTGTCAGTTATTATGGTTTGTTAGCTTGCTATATCGATAGATACAGGTAGACAGATAGCCTCGTAGATTCCAAAGACACGCCCATGCCCAAACATTTTGAAAATGTACATGCAGTCCCTATCCGGCAACACAAGGGGAGGCAGTACGTTTTCATAACGGACCAGACGGAGCAAGTGGATTTGTACCGTAACTCGTTAAGGTTTCAAATCGGTACCAAAAAAAGAAACAACAAAGCCGGTATTGAGTGCGTTAAGTGCGGAGTGCGTGTGTGAGAGCAGCAACCGGAGAGGAGGAGAGAGATAGTGGCGTGCACGGTGGAAGTTCAGACAGCCATCAGGATAATGTAGCCCAGGCGTTTTGTACAGGTATGTGAGTGAGCGATAGGCCAAGAGACAAAGACAGAAATAGCGAGAGGAAGATCAACTCGCTACAACATAATCGTGTAATATGCTACACACGTGGACCGGAGTTATTTCAACACGTTGACACAAAACAATGCTGAAGAACGTAGCCTTGGCATTACGAGTTTGTGTAGTCACGTCCATAACAGTCACGTCCGTAACGTGGGAAAATACAGTTTAGAAAGGGAGTAGAATGGCTAATTCATTTTAATATATCACCTCAATAAAAGTTAGTTTTGCACGGAGAGTTTGTTTTGTGTTGCATTTGAAACGGATGTATAATAAGAACTTTTTCTAAAAAATGTCACGGACGTGACAGCGCCTGTCCTGTGAAACGGTGTCACATTAACAAGGTTTCACAGTGACACAGAAATGTGCAATCACATATCTCATTTACAGTTTGCTTCAATAAACCCATAGCTTCCTGAAATGAGGCTGAACATTGTTGTGGCAAACATTTGGATCATATATGGTTGTTAAAAAAAAGATTCAATTGGATGCATTGAAATCACAAAGTTCTTGACTGCCATTAGATAAAGTAGTGAGCAAGGAGGGCACAATTTATATGCCAAATTGGTTTAACTTATTTACCTTTGTAAAATACAGGCCTTGATGATATTTTTTTAAGTGATTTTGTTACATTACATGTTACTTTATTTTTGCATGGTGAGGTTGACATTTACATGGAATTGCCCATTTATTGATTTAACTTCTTATTTATTAGGTCAAATTTTCTTGCACTTTTTCTTTTATATCCCTTTCCTTTAACTCTGGTCTTGTATGTCTTGTATGTCTTGTATGTCTTGTATGTATGTCAACTACTCATGTTGTTTGTGGAATATTTGTTGCTGTTACTACTGCGACACATGAATTTCCCCACTGTGGGATAATAAAGGGCATACTTACTTACTTATCACTTAAAACATTTTACTCTTTCTATGTTGCTAAGTATCTACTCTTTTGGGGGGTCTTTTACTTTCTGATTATTTATAGATAGAGATATAGAGATGTACAGAAAGCTCAAAACCTCTAAACAACCCTTGTGGGGTTATGTTGTAAATAGTGGTGGGCATAGATTAATTTTTTTAATCTAGATTAATCTAGATTAATCATAAAATTAATCTAGATTAATCTAGATTAAAATGGCTCATTTGAATTCTGCTGAAGGCATTCAGAATGTGTGCTACCTAAATAATGACTAGAAGTAAGTCTTTGAGAACGGGTTTCTTAAGCCAGGTGGCACAGTAGACCAGGGGCTCATCTCCTGTTTCCAAAATGCATCACTAACTGCTTGAAAAAGCTGTTCTACTTTGATACTTGGTGATGGAAATAAATCATGTTCAATAAAATGTACTTGTGTTTACTAGCTGTTTATTTAGTTAAACATGAACTAAATGAAACATGAAACATGGATTTTGAACTGTAAGCCTACATAAGAAGTTGTGATGAACTGTTTACAGTCAGTAGCTTTGTGTCAATCAGTCCAAGCTCTATTTCTCCTTCTTCCACCAGTCACTTAGGCAGACCAGCTTGTTCACATTTTCTGGTGGCAAAGTAGATCTCCTTTTCTGCACAATATGGCCTGCTAAAGAAAAAAGTCTCTCGCATGGGACAGTTGTGGCAGGAGTCCCCTTCAGTGCAATTCGGCTAAGTATACATCCGCATTAAAATATAGAGGTAGGGTATACATCCGCGCTAAAATATCAAGGTGAAAGCAGAAAGTGTTGAGGAAGGGAGCCGTTTGCTTCCGTGTTCTATTTTCGCAAGGGGGAGGGGGGAATCCCCCTTTATGCAGTGCAGAGCAGATTCTAGGTTCGTTTTACTGAAATGAATGGGACACATGTGGAGTTTAACTAATAAATTGGTCATTACGTTTTTCTGGAGTTGTTAAGGGTTTTTTGGAATCATGTGTCACAATCTGCAACTATTTGTAATAATTTCAAACCTAATAGTGTAAGTTGTTACTGTTTGGATTTTGAGAAAATTAGCTTTATTTCAGGTCAGGCAGCAACCACTTACTATGTGGTTGTTAGCGCGCTAACGCTAGCGAACTACGCTAACGTAATGTTTTGAATTGAAAGCTGTCACTAACACCCACCTAGATACTGTTACTGGTTATAGTGTAAGCAGACAAAGTAATATAAAGTTATAGGGCTACAGCAATGTATTAAATTCAAGGTGAGCCCAATCGCTGTTAGCGTTTAGCACATGATGTTGTTATAGTTACTACTATTCACTTGAATGAGCTAGAGCTAGTTCGTTAGCTTGCTAGCTCGCTTTACAGACACACTAAATTATTTTCTAAGAGTTCGAAATAGGAATTTGTTGGCATTTTGGTCCCATAGTAACGTATTATGTTGGCTTATCTTTGTAGAATCTAAGATCTTTGGTGAAAGTCATCATAGTTTGTGTAGTATAGACCCAGCTCCCAACCCAACTTTGAGAATAGATTAACGGCGATATATTTTTTATCGCGCGATAAGAGTCTCGCGTTAACGCAGCACGTTAACGCCGATAACGGCCCGCCTCTAGTTGTAAATTAATGCTAATTCTACTACTTTGAAGAGTCTGGTTCATTAAACTTTTTTTCTTTTAAACAAAAAAAAAAAAAAATCATATGAAATGCTTCAAATAGCCTCCTTTAGTTTCATTATTAGTTCAAATGGCCTATGCTAGCCCTCTTCTAAAATGTCTACTTTTAAAATACACA
>CM050220.1:16968423-16993423 GCA_027475355.1 Coilia nasus | reverse complement strand
TAAAATTTGCAATAAAAGTGATGACACTGTGAAAAACAGGAAATAAACAGAAACAACAAAAGGCCCTGCCTGCTTTAAAGACAACTAACTGCTCCTCCTCGAAATCAAAATAGGTCAGTCTTCCGCAAGGCTTCCTGCTACTCTAAAATAGCCTATGCTAAGTGCCCAAAAGAAAGCAAAAGCACAAAAACCCATCACCACACAAAAACCAACAGGATGTAAAACTAAAAGCAAGAAAAAGGCAGAGCAGTTCTAGCCTGGTAAACCAGCCCCTCGTACTTCATTTCATTTTGTACAGAGGGTCTGGAACAGAAACCATCAGAAACGATTTGTTGGAGGTGTGGACTGTGCTGAAGTTTAAAAAAAGTGCCTCTGCTTTTACCCAATCGCTAACGCCTGATCGTCACGTATGCAATGAGCCTACCTACACACTACAATTCAAATGTAGCACGCAAGGTCAACGTAATGGCTAACGAACACACCCTCTGTTCGCTGATTGGATCGGTCTTGCTGGGACTTG
Source organism: Coilia nasus (assembly GCA_027475355.1). Taxonomy (NCBI): domain Eukaryota; kingdom Metazoa; phylum Chordata; class Actinopteri; order Clupeiformes; family Engraulidae; genus Coilia; species Coilia nasus. Next base: position 16,992,903 of record CM050220.1, on the reverse strand, counting down.
CTAAATGACCCTCAAGAGATTCCGGTCCAGACCCTCTGTACAAAATGAAATGAAGTACGAAGGGCAGGTTTACCAAGCTAGAGCAGTTGCCCCAAAATACAAATAATGCCAAAAATGCCTATAAAAAGTAAGAGCAGTGTGTTACAGAGGAGCAAGCTTCACATTGGAGTGAGCTGTGAGTGGGCTCAGGGTGTGCTTGGAGTGTGCTTCCTCCATGGTGGACCAGGGCAGCTTATAAAAAAACAGGCTACACCCTCTCGATCAAGGACACCTGCACACAATCACACAGGCAGACAGCAGAAACACACAATAATTCAATTAAGGCAACTGCAGGCAAACAGGTATACCATGGCAAAACAGGGCAACGTAACAAGGATCTTGGGATTAGGCACTTTAGCTATTAGCTTAGCATAAATCATTGAATCGGATTAGACAAAATCGAGTCAATGAATCAAGAAACTCAACTGTTTAAATCTACAGGAGTTGGAAAATAAGTCTATTTCCCAAAATAAGTGGGGTCTTCCTTTAGGAGAAACTTAAGTGTCTCACAACAAGGCTTGAGGAAATGGGCTTTAGTGTAGCTGCTGAGTCAGGTATGGCCTATAAAATAGGCTTGGGACGGGATGGGCCCAAAATCCAGGCCTGAAAGAGACTTCATACTGTGGTTGGGACATTTTCAGTTGTCATGTTGTCATTTGTGCTAACACAAATTTCCTGTGTCTGACATTTTCATTGTCTCAAATTCCTGTCTAGTTATCTCATATACATGCTAATAAATGATTTACTCTTTCTCACACACACACACACACACACACACACACACACACACACACACACACACACATACACTTATCATCGTCTTTCCTACCCATAATGCACACAGTTCACAAACTACTGTTCTTATTCAATGTGGGATGACCTTATTATTTGAACACAAACTCCAGGCGATGAAGACGGGAGACACTTGACTTCACGCCCCACTTCTTTTCTATAGGATAGAGAGAAACAGAGCGAGAGAAGGAGAGAGAGAGAGAGAAAGCCAATGTGTGTGTGTGTGTGTGTGTGTGACTGCATGTGATATAATATGAATGCTGGTGAGCTATTTTTACTTTAAATGCTTCTTTGTTTGGCTGCATCGCTCATACAAAGGCTTGAAATACCCATGAAATGAGAAACACACACACACAGGAAAACGAGACTTCTCCTTACGGCACAAATATATATATATATATATTTCGATGGGTGGGGTAAAAGTTCTCACTCTCTCTGTTAACCCAAATTCTAGGTGAACCTTTTGGTTCCAAGAACCAAGAGGTCACATGAAGTCACCTGGATGGTCATTGCTTTTATTTCACCTTCATGTTTCATACAGCAGAGCAAAATTTAATTTCTCTGGGAACATGGTGTCACATACAACATGAAACTCACAGTTAACATAAAAATACAAAGTGTTAAAAAATGGACAATGGAAAAAAAAATGGAGTCAACAACCACACTCAGCAACAAAGTGATGGAGTAATATGGGTGGCTCCATGGAAGATAAATAATAATAATAATAATAATAATAATAATAATAATAATAATAATAATAATAATAATAGTAATAATAATAATAATAATAATAATAATAATAATAATAATAATAATAATAATAATAATAATAACAGTAATAATTACGATATCAATATTAATAATAATAATAATAATAAAAGACAGAGATTAAGAAAAATACATTTTATTTAAAGAGCCTTTAAGTTACCCAAGGGTAGTGTACAAATAAAATAACATGGTCATAAAACAACATAGATAGAGTATGTAATTAACCAGTTTGTTGGGATTTCAATTATTCCCAGTGTTCTCCAGTGGAGAACTCTTACTGAGGTGACTCTGTTCCCTGGCCTTGAGTCAGAGCCAGAAGCGAGAGAGATACATGCAGGAATGTTTGTTTTCTTCTTTTTTTGGTCTGTGTGTAAATTTAGACAAGACTTCCTTGAGACTGCTGCCCGTTTCCCAGCGTCATCGCCATCAGTGCTGTGGGAAAGGTTTATGCCCCTGGGTAAACCATTTTAACTTAGGCTAAAGCTACCGGCACAACATAGAGACATACTCATACAGATACATTACGTACACACCTTTTTGCACTTTCTCTCACATACGATGAAACACAGGCACACACACACCTTTTTGCACTTTCTCTCACATACGCAGAAACACAGGCACACAGACAGACACAGACAAACACACACACACACACACACACACACACACACACACACACACACACACACACACACACACACACACATAGAGTCTCTCTCTCTCCCTTTCTCTCTCTCTATATATTTCTCTTTCTCTCGCTGACACACACACACACACATACTGAAACACAAACACACACACACATTCGGACACAAACACACACAACACACAAACACACACACACACACACACCCACAGGGGTCAATGTCAATACTTAAGAGTTATTAATATGTGCTTCTTACATGCCAGAGATCCATTCCCATGCATGGCAGAGACATTCCCATGCATGGCAGAGAACCGCAACAGGCTCCTGAGATGGGCCCTGAGGGCGGGGTTTCCCCTGTATTTCAGCAGCCAATTATATTGTCAGATTGTCATGTAACAGATAGGAAAAGGCACTTCAGTTCCTGTAAACTTTATTTACTATATTTTACTATAATACAAGGAAAAAGCCTCTTACGCCTGAAATATGATGCAGGGTCTTTTCAGCTTAAAATGTAATAACAAACAAAATTACAAAGCACATTTGATCATTTTTATTTTACGCATAAATAAATTGTAAATACAAACTTTAACAGTAACATTTCATAAAATACATGATTTGTTGTTGGTGGTGTTGTTTTCTAAGCAAATACTGCTGATGCATCAAAGGTAAAGTTTCTGTCAATACTAAGCACTAATTAAAAATTGGGTTTACTCCTATGAATGTGAACAACATTTCCAATTACAGAGGTAATAAATCACATAAGTTTTCAAATAAAATAGCTATTTTTAACTGTATACTTCCCCCTTGATATTTGTTACTTTTTTAAGCAGGCCTGTGTTGTTATCAGCCCCTACTGTGGTTATCTTCCTGATGTTTTTTTTTATAGAATCTAGACACAGGATGATCTAATAAATATTAATAGATATACCTGTCCCTGCTTTTCTGTGAAAAATGAAAATGTTCTCTCAGCATGACATTGCCAACTTTATTATTACAAAACACCATTGTAGCTTTTCTTTGTTTGCCAGCTATGCTACTGTAGGTTTTTTCAAGTTTTCACGTTTTTTCTTCACTGGCTGAAGAGTTAAACTAATTAGAATCAGACCTATTGCTGAATATATAGAACAAGCACATGGCAGGACTTTTACTTTCTGGAAATAGTTTCTTCATTTCTGATTTTATGTAGTTATCTCACAGGTTGCAGTATCTTCTTACTACAGCTTTGAGAAGCAGAATATAATGGTTCAAGAAAATGACTTTGATGGCATTTGGCTGATGAATATTATAACATTACATAGAAAAGGTACCTGTACTCATTATTGTCAGGTTTGTTTTATTGGAGTAACACATATTGATAACAGGGTCTCTTCTTTCAGATTGTTCTGAAAACACCCACCGATAAATATGATAATTTAAATCTGTGATGACAGTTTTCCTTTTTGCCTGCAGGCTCCCTCTAGTGTTCAACCTAGAGCATGGCAGACTGGAGCCTTCTGGGTAACTTCCTGGAGGAGGTGCACGAGCACTCGACGTCGGTGGGCAAGGTGTGGCTGACGGTGCTGTTCATCTTCCGCATCCTGGTGCTGGGCACGGCGGCCGAGTCCAGCTGGCTGGACGAGCAGGAGGACTTCATGTGCGACACCCAACAGCCCGGCTGCGAGAACGTCTGTTACGACAGCGCCTTCCCCATCGCACACATCCGCTACTGGGTGCTGCAGATCGTCTTCGTCTCCACTCCCTCGCTCGTCTACATGGGCCACGCCATGCACACCGTCCGCATGGAGGAGAAGAGGAGGAGGAAAGAGCAGGAGGACAAGGGAGGAGGGGAAGATGGAGGTGGAGATGGCGGAGGAGGAGGAGGAGGGAGCGAAAGAGGAGGAGGAGGAGGAGGTGGAGGAGGGGAGAAGAAGTACCCTCATGAGGAAGAGAGGGATTGTGGGAAGGGCCAGGAGGGCACGACCAAGATCCGCCTGAGGGGGGCACTGTTGCGCACCTACATCCTGAGCATCCTGGTGCGTCTGCTCATGGAGGTGGTGTTCATCGTGGTGCAGTATCTCATCTACGGCGTCTTCCTGAACGCGCGCTTCACGTGCGAGTCCAAACCGTGCCCGCACACGGTCGACTGCTACATCTCGCGGCCCACTGAGAAGAACATCTTCATCGTGTTCATGCTGGGCGTGTCAGGGCTGTCACTGCTGCTGAGCGTGCTGGAGCTCTACCACCTCGCCTGGAAGCAGTGCAGGCGTTGCCTCCGCAGGTACCGGGCCGAGCAGCAGCTGAGACAGCAGCAGCAGCAGCAGGAGGAGGAGGAGCAGCGAGCCTTGACTCCGTCCACCATCATCGCGTCGTCCCCCGAGCCACCTCTCCACCACCACCACCACCACGCCTTGCCGCTAGCGCCCTGCTCGCCCCCGCCCGACTTCAACCAGTGCGTACGCCAGGATTCGCCCGTTCACAACCACGCCCGCAGCCACGCCCACGGCCACACCCACCCCAGCTGCCCCTCCTACAGCGACCGGCTGGCCAACCAGCAGAACTCGGCCAACATGGCCGCCGAGCGACACCGCGGCCTGGACGCCGGGGACGACTTCCTGGGCAGGCAGGTTTTTCTGACGCCAACCACTACTGCGGCGGCCCCGCCCCCTCCCCCTCCTGCGGTGGAGGAGGGCGGAGCCTGTCCCCAGGTGCTGGCCAATAGCTTCGTCAAGGACAAGCGACGCCTGAGTAAGACCAGCGGAGCCAGCGTGCGTCTGCGGCCGGACGACATTGCGGTGTAAAATTTTTAGGGAGGGGGGGCTGGGGGTTGGGGACTAAGCTTCGCTCAGCATAGGAGGGCTAAGCATCCATCCTAATCCACTACCTGCACAAGCTGCTGTGCATGTGTGTGAACTAAGCAAGTGTGTTTTTTTTGATACTGTAATGGTGAGGAACCGTATGGAAATTATGGTTGTTGGTTACTGTAATGACAAAGAATTGTGTGGAAATTGTGTTTATGTGCTCTACACAAGAAGCAATAGCTTTTCCCACTCATAAAGAGCTCACATAGGAGCCAAAATGGAGAAAAGACCAATTTCCCTGTTTTGAGGGTCAACTTACAACACTGTGATAAAAGGGTCAAGTAAATAGTTTGCACTACACTGGGGATGTTTTTTGAGCTGATTATTGTACATGCTGCCTATACAAGCAGTTCTAGTTAGATGGCCTTGAAGGACAGTTTGGGTCCTGTGAAGTCCTCCAAGTAGTTCACAGACTGACAAGACAACTGCATCTTGTCACTGTCATCATTGGGCACATGAAGAAGACGGATGCATGTACACGACAGCTGGAGATGTTATTACTTTTTATTTTTGACTTTGCACATGGGTGCGCGCACACACACATTCACACACATTGACACACACACACCAACACACACACACCAACACACACACACACGCACACACACACACACACACATAAACACACACACATGCACACGCACACATACATTCACACACATTCACACAAATTCACACACACACACACACGCATATTCACACACACACACACACATACACCAACACACACGCACGCACACACACACACACACACACACACACACACACACACACACTCACACACACACGTGCAGAGATAGACTACACTGATCCCTCCTCTACAGATATTTCTCCCATACATTTCAGGGTCACTCGCATGCACACTGAGGGTAATGGGATTTATATCTAGGTGAAATGAACACCAGAGGACAAAGTGGCTGGTTGACACACACACACACACACACACACACACACACACACACACACACACACACACACACACAAACATTCAAATTTGTATTTACACATAAACACTTATTTACACCCATTCAGTATAAACAGCAGACACATACTCACATAGAAACACACACACACAAACACACACGCGCACACACAAACACACGCACACACACACACAGTCGCAAACACACACATACACACACAGAGACACGCACACACACACACAAACAAACACATATACACACACACACATACAAACACATACTGTACACAAACACACACACACTCGCGTGCACACACACACAAACACATACACATACACAGTCAGACACACACACACAAACACATACACGCACACACAAACCAAGAGCCAGTGCAGTCTGTCTTTCATGCTCATGTGCCAGCTCTCTCTAGCAGCTGTAAAGTGACCCCAAGGCCTGGAGGGTGCTGAATGTGAGACGTGATAATCTTCCCCCGTTGCGGACAGACAAGACACCTCAGCCGTCACCTCTACTAGCACTCTGTCAACACAGCGCAGGACGTCCACAGGTGTCCTGGAGGGAGACAGCATGGACTGACAGGGGCTAAAGGCCTGACGTGACCTACAAATACACACCTGAAAGTCCTGGAGTACAGCATCAGGTTGTGTTTACAGAGTCGACACAGCCGTATGTCTGGGAAAATACACAGGCCAAGTATCCATTGAACTTATTCAATTTTGCAAAAAAATCTTTTTCCAATTTAAATTGTATTTATACAATACAGAATAAAATGTGTAGAAGTCACATTTGTGTAAGGACTGCAAGAATCGATAATGAAACTTACATTTTCAATTAGGATTTTTTTACAAATAGTTTTATAAATGTGCAACGAAAAGTACGATGGAATCCTGCTTACTCTAGCCTTCAGCTAACAGAGGGTGTGCAGTGCAGTTCCTTGGAATCTCATAGGCCAAGGACATTGAAGACATAAATTCCAAGGTTTTTGGACCTGAGTTCCAATGAGGCCAGCATCACACAGATTGAATGTATCAGCATGTCAGTGTGTCACACAAAGGCACACGAAGACTGCTCTAAGCATATGCGACTGGAATGCGGCACATTTTCTACAAAGTAATCATACAAGCAGCTTGCTTTCCTCTTCACTTTGACCAAGCTGTGAGTTTCCACATGGTTTGCTGTGCTCTGTGCTCTGTGACATTTGCCATGCCCTTTTCTACACCCTTGCTCTTCATCTGTTTTGCCACTAGGGGTCACTCATTCCCCTCTCCCACACCGCTACATCCCTCAGATTGGGGCTCATCACCACTCCCTTGCCCTGGCATACCAGAGGTTGTCCTTGTGCAGCTGTGAGGTCTGGTGACAGTGCAGCGAGACCCTCCCCTCCCTTGTGCCTAATATTAGGCATCTCTGGCCTCCAGTTAAGAGGCCTGCAGACACATGGGGATAAATTTAGCAAGTTGGCTGCATGCATGCATGTATGACCAGAGAGACCTTGGAGGACTTTGAGGGGGGTGTCTGTGGATGGGGGGTAGCAGTGGGGTAAGACGGACACTTCTCATGAACTTGCGACTTCTCTCCTGACAGCTGGGCAAGGAATGTCTCAGCAGCTGTTGTGTGGTGTGGGGGGGGGGGGGGGGGGGGGGGCTTCAGACATTCACTCCTGCACTCTCTCAGGCCTCTGCACGTGTTGGTAGCGGCATGTGGCCCCTCAGGGCATGACTGTTTGTATGGGGCCCTTTACTGATGCAGGACATAGTCGACACATCATGTGCTTACTTTAAGGGAATATTGCTCTGAACACTGTGTCAGGGTTCATTTGATGAGAATGTAATTTGTTGTGCCTGATCCTTCACAATCTGTGATGCAGTCATTTTATCATGGAGTCGGTTTATTTGTGAACCACTGGACCTTATGAGTTTCCTCCACTGAATTTCGGTAAATTCATTAATTCATTCATTAATTGATTCACTTTTTTGTAGCTCATACACTGCTCATGTGCTTTCATATGAGAGACAGAAAGAAACTATGAATATTTCTTGTGCAATTACATTTCTGCCATCATATCAGATTCCTGGCACAATAAATGTCTGAATCAAAAACGCATTGAACAAATCATTTACCATTTTATCGATAATAAATATGCCTGTGCCTGTCATGTGAGTAATTTCAACCGTTATGGAAAATGGTGTCATGTTATAATTCCACCAGCAGGGGGAGGCATAGCTCTTTGAGCAGCAAAGGAATGACTCAACAGGGCACTTTATACCAAACAATAGATTTTATTTGTCTTCCAACACCACTGCCGACCCCAGGAAGTGGTTCTGTACCAAATTTTTAGTGAAGTTACACACGATGACTTTAAACCACAGGGACAGAAACATGGAGACGACCTATCAGCGTTTTTTAATGATGTGTTTTTCCACGTCTTTTATTTATTATCATATCGGTTTTCTACAAAACTCCCCTCTCAGCAACTGATCATCTTTCGCCAGAAACCGCGGCATCCAGCCTCTTCCTCCTTCAAAAAAAATGCCAGTCGGAATTGCTTTGCGTTTATTTCGTCCATAATGGTGTCTATGGTAACGGTCAACGGGTGAGGAGCTAGGTTGGCTAGTTCAGAGTGAGGCGGCTGTCTGAGTTTCCATGACGATGTCAACCACCACCAACGCCCCTTCCCCAGCACGCCCCTCAAAGCCTGACCCAGTCAATCACCCCAAGTGGGACAGCATCATTACTTAGCCGGAAGACATCGTCTCCCTCTGAGGACTATTGACTTCGTGTCCAAAAGAAGTGTTTCTCTACGATACAAAACAAAGGAGAACAGAAAAACACTTTCTCATTCTTTACAGTTAATTCGTGTTTGTGCTTTGTCTCTCGATAATACTAGCATCTGTATGAGGTCTTAGTTTGGTTTATCATACAACGGAGTAACAAAGGAAACAACATTTAAAAGAGTCTTTTTTTAAACAATGCACAGTATTTAGTAACAGGACGGGCAAGGCTGCCTCACCCAGATTTATACACACACGAGACACACACCGGAAAGTAAAAGGACCTAGAGAAGTCACTGGTAAAATCCCTTTTACAACACAAGTACAGCACACACACACACACACACACACACATTCATACAGTACATAAAGACACACACACTCAGCAATACACACACACCTGCACACACAAACATTCAGAACTTTAGTCTCCTCTTGAGGGAGGTTATGGGGTGAGATGTAAACAAACTCCTGCAAAAGAAGTTCCTTGCCTTTTTAACTGTCTTTGTCTTGTCCTGTATGTAGGTACGTACGTGTGTGTGTATGCTTGTCAATTCTCCTTGTTATATCCTGCAGTCTGTCTGTGTTTTTTAGTTCTTCATATTTATTCACTCCTGTAGTTCTATTTGCACGTTTGTTCTAGAACACAGCTGACTAAGGGGTTCCACTGCTGTGGTTCACAGCCAACTCTCTGGTCCAAAGTGTTCTTCAGAAGAGGCTTTCCCCAAAAAAGTCTCTCACTCAAGTCTGGTGGTGGTGACCCCCTCCAAGGTCAAAGTTTGGGAACACTGTATTCCCTCATTTAGGTACCTCTGAGAAGTTGGCACGTGTGAATCTGTGTGTGTGTGAATGTGTATGACCCAATTTCTCACTACCACTACTGCCACAGCAAATGTGAAGCTCAGTCCTTCTCCACACACACACACACACACACCCACACTCACAGGGACACACACCCACCGCATCACGGACACACACGTACGAAAACTCTAGAGTGAAATCTCCTCATGGGGTCTCAGATTTCTGTCATCACAGGTTTAGTGTTTCTGCTTTCTGAGGCTCAGAACATCATATTCCCAGGATTCCCCGGGCCGGGGTTAAAGTTCATGCCCATGTCCCCGCCCACGCCACGCGGCCTCATCTGCGGCATCATCATTGTCTGCTGGGGGCCGCCCATCCCCTGCAGCGACATCATCATGGTGGGGGACCCCCCGGGGCCCGGGTGGCTGTACATGGGACCCCGCTCTTTGCCCTGCATCATGCCGGGCCCTCCCATCATGGCCTGCTGCTGACCGGGCGACAGCATCCTGTGCTGGGGTCCCCCCATGCCGCCCTGGGGGCCCCCCATGCCTCCGGGGCCCATGAAGCCCTGGGGCCGCATGCCACCGTGGCCCCCACCGCCCATGGGCAGGTCCTGGGGCCCCATCGGTCCGGGCCCCCCCATCATGCGGGGACTCCCCTCCCCCATCATGGCCTGCATCTGAGGAGGGAAGCCTCCGTGGTGCGGGGGCGGCTTGCCGTCGCCGGGGCCGCGTGGGAAGTAGGAGAGCGTCTGGCTGGGCTTGTCGGACGGGATGATGCGCGACAGGTCGAACTCGGGGATCCCCGACGCGCCCGGCCGCATCACCTCCTGGAGGTCGGGGTCAAAGACGCCGCCCATGCCGCCGAACTCAGGACCCCCGCCTCCGGGCTTGCACATGCCCGGCTCGGGGCCCCCTCCCATCCTGCCCATGGGGCCCCCCTCTCCGGGGAATCCCATGCCGGGCGGGAAGCCCTGGGGCCCAGGGCCGTTGTGGGGGTACGGGCCCTGCTGCGGAGGCGACTGTCCGGGTGGGTACCCCTGCCCACGGTGCGGAGGCATCCCCATCCGCCCCTGCACCATCATGCCCGGGTCCTGGGACACGGGGGGCATCATCATGCCCTGGGGCATCATCCCCCCGGGGCCCATGCTGCCAGGGTGAGGGGGCATGCCGGGCCCCATGGAGCCGGGCGAGGGCATCTGGTTGGGCATCTGGCCGGGCATGCCGTGGGGCAGTGGTTGGTTGCCCATGGTGTTCATTCCCATGGGGCTGAGGGCGGGCATGGGGCCACCCGAGCTGGGTGCCATCATGCGCGGGTGCCCAGGGTGCTGGTTCACCCCCATAACTGCAGGGGAGAGAGAAAAAGAGAGAGACAGAGACAGAGACAGAGAGAAAGAATGAGAGACAGACAGATTAAAGTTCAAGACCATTTTAAGGATTTTATTGTACATGTAAAGTGCAAACACCATATACTGAACTATCTAAAACACTGCTGTAGAAAAAAATATTATCGTTCAAAAGGGCACGTTCAAAGTCACATTGGCTTTCCAAAATCAATCAAAAATCTATTTTAAAAAAGCTGTTACATAAAGTACACGTTTTTGCACAGAACACAAAGTCGCTGAAGCATATCATCAATGCCTTAGGGATTACATGTGTTTACAATGATTACATGCCCACTACATGTGTGTATGTGTGTGCGCCAGCTCCAAAGAGAGTTTGTGTGTGTGTGTGTGTGTGTGTGTGTGTATTAAGGCTGCTCGATTATGGAAAAAATCTGAATCACAATTATTTGGGCCAAAACTGAAATCACGATTATTCAAACGATTATTTTGTTTTCCTCAGTAACATGCTTCATTTTTTGAAAATGTATTTAAAAACATTTTGAAAAAACATTCTTGTACCTTCGGATTTTCCCTAATACCTTTCTTCGTAAACATTAGTAAGTCTCTTTTGATGTCTAATGTACAAACAGTAGAAATGTCTAATGTATATATCTAATGTACAGTACAAACAGTAGAAAATAATTAAGACAAAAACATTGTTGCCCTTGATTTTATTTGTTTTGAGATCGTTTGGCCCTGAAATCGTTATCACGATTAGAATTCGATTAATTGAGCAGCCCTAGTGTGTATATGTGTGTGTGTGTGTGTGTGTACGTGTTATGTGTGTGTATGTGTGAGTGCCAGTTTCAGACAGGGTTTGTGTGTATGTGTGTGTGTTTGTGTGTATTTGTGAGTGCCAGTTTCAGAGAGGGTTTGTGTGTGTGTGTGTGTGTGTGTGTGTGTGTGTGTGCGTGTGTGTGTGTGTGTGTGTGTGTGCGTGTGTGTGAGTGTGTGTATGTATGTGTGTGTGTATGTGTGATTGCCAGTTTCAGAGAGGGTTTGTGTGTGTGTGTGTGTGTGTAGGTGTGGGTGTGTGTGTATGTGTGTGTTTGTATGTTTGCTTACCAGGCATGCCGTTATTGTTGGGCAGATTCGGTGAGCGCGCTGGCGGCGAGTCGTCGTCCGAGCTGGCGACGGTCTTGATGGCGTCGTGGTACAGGGGCGTGGAGCTGGGCATGGCGAACTTGGACATCCGCGACATCATGATGGACAGGGGATTCTGGGACAGCGTGGGCTCTGGTGGCATGTTGTAGGGGCTGCTGGACGGCAGGCTGCTGTTGCCCGGGGCGACACTTAACGAGCCCGGCTGATTGGACGTGCTGCTGGGGGGCGGGGCAGAGGAAGGGGCACTAACGCCTGCAGGAGAGAAAACAAGGATACAATATATACAAGGGCATAATAAATAATAAAAAATAAAAATATGTGGTGAAGGGGAGCCTGGTAAACCAGCCCCTTGTACTTCATTTCATTTTGTACAGATGGTCTGGACCAGACACCATCAGAAACGATTTCTTCCTGGAGGTGTGGACTGCTGAAGTTTAAAACAAGTGCCTCTGCCTTTACCCAATCGCTAACGCCTGGTCGTCACGTATGCAATTAGCCTACCTACGCACTACAATTCAAATGTAGCACACAAGGTCAACGTCATGGCTAACGAACACACCTTCTGTTCGCTGATTGCATCGGCCTTTCTAGGGGCCGACTACATGACCCTCAAGAGATTTCGGTCCAGACCCTCTGTACAAAATGAAATGAAGGACGAGGGGCGGGTTTACCAGGCTAGGTGAAGGGGGCATGGATGGGAATACTGAATAGTGCACATTGCATTGTGGCTATTGCATAGGAAGAGGTAGTGGGGCAAACCCAGGTGGAGCATGGGCACTAGCAGCAAGAGTGTAACACCCAGATCGCACACATGTGCACACACACACACAACCATATACACACATACACACACAGTAGTTAAATGAGCAAGGTGTCCATATAAAGGGCAGTGTCACTCTCCCGACGTATTTGGAAATCTCAGTAGTCTCTAATGAATGCTGACAATTTAGGCAATTGCCCTAGTCACTTGCACAAAAGCTCAACAACCAGTTTAAGAAATTTGGAACATGCAGTAGAAACAGAAATTGAAAACACACACACACACACACACACACACACACACACAAATGAAGAACAGAGGAGAGGAGAGGAGAGGAGAGGTAAATCAATAGAAAATAAGAAATTTCAGAGTCTAGTTGGGGTAGCTGGGGCCTAATGGTATGAATAGGGAAAAACGCTGGTGGGGTAGTGACTAGTAGCCTGGTAAACCAGCCCCTCGTGCTTCATTTCATTTCGTGCAGAGGGTCTGGAACAGAGACAGTCAGAAAAGATTTGCTGGAGGTGTAGACTCTGCTGAAGTTTTAAAAAAGTGCATCTGCCTTTACCCAATCGCTAACGCCTGGTCGTCACGTATGCAATTAGCCTACCTACGCACTACCATAGACATCCTATGCGCACTGCAATTCAAATGTAGCACACAAGGTCAAATGCTCCCCAAGAGCGTCCGGACCAGACCCTCTGCACGAAATGAAATGAAGTACGAGGGGCGGGTCTTACCAGGCTAAGTGACTAGGAGTGCTCTCCTGCATCCACACCTATGACTGAAGTGCCCTTGAGCAAGGCATCTAACCCCACGCAGCTCCAGGGGGACTGTGCCAGTACCTAATTCACTGTGTGTCACTCACTGGCTAAATGCAATGTCATTTGATAGTGGCAGTGTAAGTAAAGGCAGTTAAAGGCAGCTATCCCAAATTACTCAAGAGGACATCTTTGGGGTAATCTAATTGGTGGTGGGGACTGAATTGTAAGTAGTTCTTATTAAGGCTGGGTTGAAAAAGTGAGTCTTAAGCTGAAGGTGTTTCCTAAGTCTGCCTCTGTTATGTTAAAGACACACTGAAGCTGTGGTATACACTAGCACACTACTCGCATAATAACCTATTAACTTCATTACTGATGATTTTAATTCATCTTACCAAACACTACCACCTTACTCAACAGCATCAGGGGCTTATTAAATGCTTGGCTGAACGAGTGAGTCTTAAGTAGCTGCATCAAAGTGAGTCCACTGACTCTGCATTTCTGATGAAGCTGTAGTATACAGCTCTGAAAAAAATTAAGAGTCCATTGTAAAATTATCGTTTTTTTTTTATTTAACTATTTATAGGTATATGTGTGAGTAAAGTGTTTTTTTTTTTATTCTGTAAACTACTGACATTTCTCCCAATTGAAATTCAATGGCTGTCATACATTTAGAAATGCTGATTTTAAGAAAATTTGCTTTGATCTCTTAATTTTTTCCAGAGCTGTATACTAGCACATCACTCAAATGATATTTATATGGTCTATTTGACAACCCTTCCACCACACTCGCTGCCATCAGGGACCTACCTGGCTCAGAGCTGCTCATCATGTTAGGGGAGGTGATGCTAAGGGGTGGCTTCCCTCCCTGGGGGGCCCCGGGGCTCTGGAGGGGGGGTTTGGGCGAGGACGTCCATCCCGGCGAGGGCGCGGGCACGGACGGAGACTTCATGTGCACGGGCGAAGCCCCCGCGGAGCCCATGACGGCCGGGGACTTGATGGAGGCGGAGGCCGTGGCGATGGAGGTGGGCGCGGTTCCCGTGAGGATGCCGGCCAGCTGCGAGGGTGTCTGAGGGGACTTGAGGCCGGCCGACGGGGACGCCAGCATGGGCGACTGCACCTGGCGCAGGGGGGGAGACTTGAGGGGGTTCACCCCGGGCGACCCGGCCGGCTCCGACTGCTTGCGGCCCCCGCCGCGCTGGTTGGGAGGGGGGGGGCGGCGGAGGGGCGCCCGACATCAGGGGCTGGTTGGGGGGCATGTGGCTCAAGCGGCCGTTGCCCCCGGGACCCCCTCTCTGGTCCGGCATGAAGGGGGGCTCGCCTCTCGGCCCCCGCCCAGGGCCCATGGGACCCGGTGGCTGATTCATGGGGGGGAACTGGCGGTTGGGCCCCATGTTGAAGTCACCGGGATGGGGCTGGTCGGGGAAGGGGGGCCCCTGCATCATCTTCTGCTGGGGCCCCATGTTCTCAGGCATGGGCCCTCCTCCTCCTCGCATCTTCATCATGTCCTCGGGGCTCAGGCCCATCTTGGGGTTCATCATCTGGGGGCCAGGCCCCATGCCCATGTTTCCAGGGCCCATGCCAAAGTCGGCCATGTCGCGGCTCAGGCCCTTGACGAACTCCATCCTGGACGAGGGGCTCATGGGCGCCTCGCCGGGCATCCTGGGAAACATCATGCCCCCGGGGCCAGGCTCCATGTGCCGCGGGTTCCCCATCATCCTGCCCATGTCCATCATCATGCCCGGCTTGTCCCCGCCCCCCATGCCCTGCTGGAACATGGCCTCCTGCACCGCCTGCGGGTTGGGGAACCGCTCCACCCGGCCCCCGGGCCCCCCGGGGCCCCCGAACATGCCCTGGGGGAACCCGCGGCCGTCCCCCTCGGGCCAGCTCATGCCGGGCCCCCGGGGCATGTGGGGCCCCCCGCCGTCCATGTCGGGGTTCATCATGCCAGGGAAGCGCTGCATGTGGGGGTGCATGCCTCGCGGGGGGCCCCCCATGCCCATCTGCTCGGGAAAAGGCTCGGGCCCCCCGGGGCCCCAGCCGTCGGTGGGGTTCATCTGGTAGGGCGGAGGAGGCCCGCGCATCATGCGGGGCCCGTGCGGGTGCATCATCATCTCCTGCTTGCGTTTCTTTTCCTCGTAGAACTCCTGCTGCAGCTTCAGCCAGGCCAGCTGCTCGGGGGTCATGTGATCGCCGGGCTCCATGCCACCGCCGCCGCCCGGAGGGCCCATAGGGGGGCCGGGATGGGGCCCCAGCTCGTCCGGGGGAAACTGCATGTCTCTGGGGCCGGGGGGCCCGAATGAGAGCCCGTCTGGACGAGGACCCCCGGGCTTCCCGAGGCTCTGGGACTGGGCCATCATGGCCTGCAGGGGGCCCTGGTCCGGTTTCTTGGGGCCCCCGGGCCCCTCCATCATGGGGTTTGGGGGTGGGCCCCCCATGTTGCCCTGGGGCCCCATGACGGGCATGTCCTTGTCGTCGGGAAAGAGCATCCGCTGGATGTCACGCAGCGTCTGCAGTGAGCGCTCGCGGTGCTCCAGCTGTTCCTGGGACAGGCCCTCCGTGTTGTCCCCCAGGGACAGGAGATCTGGTGGGACCTGCTGCTGCTGCTGGGGGGGCAGCTGGCCCTCTGGCCCCTTGGGCAGCTCCATGGATGGATACCCGCCTGGACCCTGCGGAGGGTTACCCTCAGGGGCCAACCCAGCCCCAGGGTGGGGGCCGGCCTCCTGCGAGCCTCCGTCGTGAGGGCTCCCGCTGGGGACGCTCTTGGGGTCCAGGCCCACCGAGGAGGGCCCGTCCTGGGGCTTGGTCCCAGGGGCGGAGGCCTGAGGCTGGGACGGCGGCGTAGGCTGCTGGGGGCCCGGCGCTGACGGTTTGGAAGCTGGCTGGTGGTTCTGCTCTGTGGGCTGGGAGGAAGGAGGGGCCCCAGGCTGCTTGGGGCCACTCCCCATGGGGCCCATCTAAACACACAAGCAGAGATATTGCCGTCATTATGGTCACTGTTTGCGTTGAAGGGTTTGGGTCTCACACTTTTTTGACATTAATAATTCATAGCAGACAAGTGCTGTTATGTTGCTGAATGATGTTGTTACCATAGGAAGTGTGGGCTTGTTGCCATTAGAGATGTGGCTTATGTGGTAGGCGATGATGCTGTCGGCATGACCTGTGATGACTGCTTCAGCTGCCCTGAGGCACACACACGCACAAACACAAACACAAACACACACACATACACACACACACACACACACACACGCATACACACATATACACACAACGAGTTAGTATTGTTTGCAGCTCAGGATTTATGACCATTTTAAAAACAAGCCCATGTGGTACAGACAGCAGTGATATTTGTGCTTGTGTGCTTATGGCTGACGGTGTTGAGTGTGTTGAGCATCTGGAGGAGGTGTTGTCATACCAAACCTTACTTCTATTTGTGGGGAGGGGGGTGGTGGGGTCGAGAATCTGGCCTAGCATAATTGCAACGTCCCTGTAACTGTTTGACATCACCGTCTTCCAAAAACTACAACTCCAATCTTGCTTTGCAACTCCAAACTCCATTGCAGTTCCCTCCAAATAACAGCTAAGTGAGACCTCTCAGTTGCCGCATGACAGAACCTAGACTTTCAGGCCCTCTGTGTGCTGCTGACACAATCTGAAATGGGACACAACTAAACTGCACTCCTAGCGCCAGACAGCTACGGATGCCTAGCGATACGCACAGAACTGCACACTTGGCAACAGACAGAGCCGCATGCGTAGCGACAGACAGAACTGCCCACTTAGCAACAGACGGAACTTAATCCTTGCTGACAAACGGAACCAGGGGGAAAAGCAACTTCAGAAGCTGGGGATTTTTTTTTTTTGCACGCTGCTTTTTTGTAGTGTCAAACGTGTTTAGGCGAAGTTCGACCGGCGTCTCAGAGGACTCTTACTTGTTCGCCATCTCCGTGGTGAAGATGTAGAAGACTTTTGTGCCAGATTTTTGCCCGCAGCCCATCTCGGGCCCTGCGCTCTGCCCTCCAATGGCATTCTGGGTAGGGGTGGTGGCAGACAGGGCGCTGGGGTCAGGCTTCATCTCTCCAGAGTTGCAGTCTGGAGAAGGGTTGTGAAAAAGAAACAAAAATACAGTTTATGAAAACCTGTCATGGCTCATCAGTGAATATACACCATTATATTCTGACTAATACTACTATTTAAATGTACTGATATTGAATAATTTGCATTAGGAAATGTTAAAACCCCATAGAGGCAAAGAAGGAAAGGAAATGCAAGGAAGGAAAGAAAGATACAGACCGTAGGTTGTCACAAATATACCAGACAGAGAGAGAGAGAGAGAGAGAGAGAGAGGGATAAAGAGAGAAAGAGTGAGTGAGTGAGTGAGTGAGTGAGTGAGTGAGTGAGTGAGTGAGTGAGTGGGTGAGTGGGTGAGTGAGTGAGTGAGTGAGTGGGTGGGTGAGTGGGTGAGTGAGTGAGTGAGTGAGTGAGTGAGTGAGTGAGTGAGTGAGTGAGTGAGTGAGTGAGTGAGTGAGTCAGTCAGTCAGTCAGTCAGTCAGTCAGTGAGAAAGATTGTGTGAGTGGGTGAGTGAGTAAGAAGGAGTGAGTGAGTGACAAAGAGTGAGTGAGTGAGTGAGTGAGTGAGTGAGTGAGTGAGTGAGTGAGTGAGTGAGTGAGTGAGTGAGTGAGTGTAAAAGAGAGAGTGAGTGAATAAGAGAAAGAGAGAGATGAAGAGAAGTGAGAGACAGTGAGAGCCAAGGCCGTGCTGTGAGATGATGTGCCCTTACTGAAGAAAGCAGCCTCCTCCTCATCAGTCTCGCCTCCTGAACACCAGTCTGCTCCACTATAGGGCTGCCTCCGCTCAGACACGCACAGACGCTTCGCCCTGCTGCCCATCTCTAATAGCAGGAGAGAGAGAGAGAGAGACAGAGAGATAGAGAGAGAGAGAGAGAGAGAGAGAGAGAGAGGGAAAGAGAGGGAGAGAGAGAGAGAGAGAAAGAGAGAGAGAGAGAGACAGAAAGAGCAGACAGAAAGAAAAAAAAACGAAACAAAATGAGCAACAAGGGAAAACTGATGAAAACTCCAAAGCATGAAATTGTCCTTCTATTTAGAGCAGGTCCCTCTGAGGGTCAGAAATCTGCTAAGTACCACTACCACTTCCACCTAACAAGCATTCAGATTCGAAACAAGTAAAATCACAATGGTCCACTTAAAACTGGACGGTCAAGCCATCCAACTGGTTCAATCATATATCACATATATCTAAGTGTCTAATGAATGAATCATAATCATGATAATAATTCAAACCACTTTTGGTTAGAAACTCAAATAAAGGTGTCAATCTGGGTCTTATTTCCTGTACACTGTATTCATTAGCCATAAGTTCTTAGTACTTAGTACTGCCCGTGTCTACAGGGCAGTAAGCTTGACATCCTGGAAGAACATTCAATCTGTCAACAACCCAAGTCACCAGCAGGGGGCTTTCAGGTTGTTACTGAAAGAAGACATGCTTCCCCCATTTCCCTAAAATGGTTCATTCCTGATGCTTCCTAAGCAGCCGCTGCACTAGGCTGATCCATTTTGACACATATAGAGGGGGGAAGATATCTTAATGCAGCACAGTGGCCGCAAGGCACAAATGACAAAATACGGGGAGAGAAAAGAGAGAGAGAGTAACAGAGTATGATGGAAAATAGACAGCAGTGCTGTTAAATCCTAATAATGTTCATAATCATATCACAGTACATATCCTTACATATACCTACTGATTTTAACAAATCCCATACATTAAGGTTAAGACCTCAATAATCATGCAGACAAACAGCCTCATTTGATACCAACAGACCACAATAGCCATTTGTCCCAGCTGTGTCCCACAGTCACAGCTTTGCATTAGTGTTATCTAGTCACCTGTCGCTTCTAATTTTAAAGGTCTCATTCCACAAGAAACTGTTTAGCTCTTTTTTAAATACGACAGGTCACTCCAAGTGCCATATGCATGATGCAAATGAAAATGTTCTTCTACCCCGATTGCTTCCATTAGTCAATAAAAGAAAATAGGAGGAAACCGAGAGAATAAGGAAAAGGCAAACAAAGTGACGTACGTTTGTTAATTAGAGAAAGCCATGCCATAGTTTTTTCAGCATTTTGATTACCAGAGGAGTGTCGTTCCAGCACACATTCACCTAGCAAAATATAGGTATGTAAGTGTGTCTGTTTCGAACGTTTAAATCTTCTATTTGGTGTGCTTTGAATGATTGTAACCTGTGACTAGCAGGTCTAGAACCTGTCATTTCCCCCATCTTCTCCACCAAGCTAGAACAGCCTGAAACAGGAGCACTAAAGCATTTTTTCAACAAAACTGGCTCACAGGGCATTCCTTAATACTAGAGAGCACCGCAAACTTAATGAAAAAAAAAAAAGAAAAACGATGCAATAACACCTTTAAGGGTTTTGTGCTCCTGGGAGCATACCAATCAACAACCAATCCCATTGAAGAGTGATGACCACTGAATGAATAAATGCAAATCACATTGGCATAATGGATGCAGCACCCTTGACTCGGTGCTCCTAGGTCAAACAAATGGTTTGCAGGTGAGTCAACCTGGATTTAGAAGTTACAATCCAGTACCACTTATTCCACATCACCAAGTTCTACCTGTGCACTTAATATATTATGTGATTTCCTTTGGCTGAAGAGGAAGTTGCGCTAATTAGAATCAGCTGGTTTGGTCAGTGGATGGAATAAATGTGTGATACTGGACTGTAGCCTCTGAAGAAAGGTTACCCATCATTGATGTTTTTTTTTTTTTTGGTTCGCTGGTCTACAATCAACTGTTCTTAGTGCCTATGTAAAAAACATGCATGGTAGTAAATTCACTTTCTGAAGTTTGCCTGAGTTCCCCAACTCTGAGGCAACTGCTTTAGGCTCGAGTGACTAAGGTGGAAAGGGGGCGTACCTTTCGTACCTTTTGGTTCGTTGTCATTGGCAGCCGCGCTCTCGTCGTGCTGCTCGTAGGACTCCGCCGACGTGCTCCGCTCTCGCTTGACTTTAGTCCCGCCCTTGGCCCCGCCTCCCATGCTCTGTCCGTTCTTCAGGCCGAGCCCCGCCAGCGGCGCCTTGGGGTTGTGGGTCCCGCCCAGCGCCTTCGGATCACAGGGAGAGGCCTGCGATTGGCTGCCCGCGCCCCCCTGTTTTCCTTGATTGGGCAGTTTAGAGTCCATCTGGGCAGCACTGGATGGAGACATGACAGGGGGCGAGCGAACCATGGCCTCCTGCTTTGACTTAGGACTGCTGGCAGAAAAAGAAAGAGACAGAGAAAGGAGAAGAAAAGGGGTGGGGGGGGGAGAAAGAAAAAGTGTTATAGAAGGAAAGTAAAAAAAGATATACAGTGGGTTGGTTTTTAAGGCATAGAGAGAGTAGGGTATAATAGTAAAGCAGAACACAGGGAACAACAGGAACACATGAGAATGAGGGAGAGAGAAAGAGAGAGAGAGAGAAAGAGGAAGTAAGAGAGAAAGAACGAGAGAGAGAGAAGAAAGAAAGAAAGAAAGAAAGAAAGAAAGAAAGAAAGAAAGAAAGAAAGAAAGAAAGAAAGAAAGTACTTTAGGACTCTAGGACTCTAATGTGTATACATATTCCATTAGTCAAAACTCCATTTGCAAATCTATGTGAGATAGAACAGAACAGCAGCCTGGACTAAATCATACACACACGCACACAAGCGCCCGCACACACACACACACACACACACACACACACACACACACACACACACACACACACACACACAAGCGCCCGCACACACACACACACACACACACACACACACACACACACACACACACACACACACACACACACACACACATGCAGAACTGAACCCATGTCATTATAACCCTGAAGACCATCTGAGGTGCCTAATGTGAGGATGTGCGTGTGAGCGTATAGGGAGTTTAACAACAGAGCTCCCCACCTGTGTTGACCAAAGGAAGGTTTGTGTTCTGTGTCTATTTGTGTTAGTGTGTGTTTGTGGGAGTCTGTTTCTGCGCTTAATTGTGTGTGTGTGTGTGTGTGTGTGTGTGTGTGTGTGTGTGGCACAGGTGGGCAGTTAGTATGCAATCAGTGCCCTGTTTAACCTGACATACAAAGCCCTGACCTGACACACTGTGATGACCAGGTGCAATGTAACCCACACTCCCACACAAATGTTCTCACTTTCACTCTCTCTCACACACACACACCCACACACACTCAACCTAAATGCTAGCTCAGGGCGAGCTGCCAGGTGTGTGTGCCCAGCTGGATTCTGGCAGCACTCTAACCTCTCTAGCGCCCCCTCTGGCATGAGAGAAAGAGCGGCAGAGAGAGAGAGCTGAACAAGGGGTTAAAGAGAAATGAAGAGACAATACTGTGCAGAACACAGATAGATAGATAGATAGATAGATAGATAGATAGATAGATAGATAGATAGATAGATAGATAGATAGATAGATAGATAGATAGATAGATAGATAGATAGATAGATAGATAGATAGATAGATAGATAGATAGATAGATAGATAGATAGATAGACATACAGTAGATCACTCATTCAGAGAAAAGAGACAGGAAAATTGTGAAAAAAGTTCATGAAAAAAAAAACAGGGCAAGAGAAAATGTGGAGTAGACAAAGAGTATAAAATCCATACAAGGGCTACGAGAGAGAGAGAGAGAGAGAAAGAGAGAGAAAGAGAGTGGGAGAGAGAGGGAGAAGGACAGAAAGAGAGAGAGAGAGAGAGAGAGAGAGAGAGAAAAAGAGAAAGAGACCTTTGGGTGTGCGCTGACGGGGAGTTCCTGACTTTGGCGTTGCTGGGATGCATTGACGAGAGTCCCACAGATCCAGCGCTGGGTGGAGCCGGGTGCTGCTGCGGACTGGGCGCGTGCGGGTGTGTGTGTGCGTGTGCGTGCGTGTGCAGGTGCGTGTGCGGGTGTGTGTGTGGGTGTGCGTGCGGGTGCGCGTGGGCGTGGGCTCCCTGGGGCCCTGTGGCGCCTGTGGCTTTGCCCCGCGTGCTGCTCCTCGGGGGAGGGACGACGACGTCACCGCCACAGCCCTGCTCCTCTCCTCGCTCTCTCGCTCGCTCTCTCGCTCGCTCCGGTCGGCCAGGCGCTCCGCTGCTGCTGCTGCTGCTCCTGTCCTCCGCCACCTCCAGCATCCTCTGCGTGGACACCCCCGCGGAGCCTCACTGCCCCCCCCCACACTGACACACACACACACATACAC
Source organism: Coilia nasus (assembly GCA_027475355.1). Classification (NCBI taxonomy): domain Eukaryota; kingdom Metazoa; phylum Chordata; class Actinopteri; order Clupeiformes; family Engraulidae; genus Coilia; species Coilia nasus. The sequence goes on along the minus strand of CM050220.1, from coordinate 16,970,042 downwards.
ACACACACACACAGACACACAGAGACACACAGAAAGGCAAAGTTAGTTGTGTGTGGTTGTTTTATATCATTTACTTATCTATATGTGTTGTTGCTTGCTTGTTTTTACCATCATTACTTTTATTGTACTTATTCATGTTTTGGCAATATTAAGTCATGACAATAATGTATATTTGACTTTAAGCAAGAGAAGAAAGAAAGAAAGAAAGAAAGAAAGAAAGAAAGAAAGAAAGAAAGAAAGAAAGAAAGAAAGAAAGAAAGAAAGAAAAGATGGAGAGAGAGAGAGGAGTACAATCAGAATGTATTAGACATTTGGAATCAGAATCTTGTGAATGTGCTGTGCTCCTACTGTATGCATAGCATTTTGTAAGCTTGTCTGTGTTTCTCAGAGTAGGTATGTTCTTGAACACAGTTAAATGCAAATGTGTGAGTGTGTGTGTGTGTGTGTGTGTGTGTGTGTGTGTGTGTGTGTGTGTGTGTGTGTGTGCGCGCGCATGTTAGTTATGTCCTCAAGATCCTGATTACTCTGTGCTATGGAAAATCCTGTAAAAATCCTGCAGACACTGTCAAACTCTATGTATTGCACTGTGTAAGCCAGCTTGCCTGTGTTTCTAGGAGTCTATTATGTTCTTGTATATACTTCAATGCAAATGCCTGTGTGTGTGTGTGTTTGTGTGTCTGTGGTCTGTGTGTGTGTGTGTGTGCGTGTGTGTGTGTGTGTGTGTGTGTGTGTGTGTGTGTGTGTGTGTGTGTGTGTGTGTGTGTGTGTGTGTGTGTGTGTGTTTTTGTCTGTGTGTGTGTGTGTGTGTGTGTGTGTGTATGCATGCGTATGTGTGTGTGTGTGTGAGTGAGTGGATGTATGTACATGTAGATGTGTGTTAGTTTCGCTCCCGAGCTCCTGATTACAATGCGCTATGTAGGGTTCTGGAAAGATCCTGCAGGCACTGTCAACCTATATGGCCATCGAGTAAACATTCAGGACGGCTTCCAAGATCCTCAGATGATGTAAGCAACTAGCAGCAGCCTTTGCTCTGGTTTCTGGTTGGCTGGGGGTGGGAGGAGGCCGGTGGACTGGTGGAAGCATCCAGAGGTTAAGGGTTGGGAGTGAGGCAGGGGACTTATAGAAGGATAAGGGATTTAAACCAACACTAAGTAGTTTTTCAATCTTTGTTTCCAAAATCGTTTCAGTGGTTCATCAACTCGTAACAGGGTGAAGGGCACTAGTGAATTCGCTTTGCGGCCTCCATAGGCTATAACCGCACTATGCAAGTCTGCAAAAGTGGGTCGCTCCAATCTGTAATTTGAATGAAACACAAGAAAGATAATACCGCTGCAATATAACATATAATATAACGTAACCACTGTAATAACCTGTAGGGCGACCGAAGAGGAGAAGTGCTTTAGTGTTGCTTTAACGGGGAGGCAGGCGGTTGCGCGAGTGTCAATGTGAGTTGGGGTCCCTACCATCGGTAGTGAGAGGCTTGCTGTTCTTGGCTCCTGAAGGCCATAGCTAAGAATTGGGAATGGGCTGCAGGTTGATTCCAAAGGTGTGTCCAAAAGTCTCATGGGAAAGTTTTTAACCAAAGTCCATTGTGGCATCACCCCAGAAACAGTGAAAGA
>CM050220.1:16945923-16958423 GCA_027475355.1 Coilia nasus | reverse complement strand
CGCACCTAAACAGAAGTACACGCATCCGTGTGCACACACACTCACACACACACACACACACACACACACACAAACACACACAAACACACACACACCAGCAGAATGACAAGCTGATTAAGACCCAGCATCTTGGCTGCTGGGCATTGCAGCCTGGCGACACAGCCGCGGCCTGGCCAGGTGGAGTGAAGCGGGGCAAACGGTACAGCTGGGGCTCCCTACAACCACCAGCGTTTGGTTTCACCACTCCGACACAGGGGGCGGCCCAGCCGTACTAATTAAGGCTTCTGCACCCAGCGAGGTGATTATTAAATGCACTAAAAATATAATTGAAAAACAGCATCAATGACAGTTTATTTTAAAAAACTAAAACTAAATAAAAACTTAAATTAATAATGCAAAACTAACTAAAACAAAATTATTTGTTCAAAGTGATTCTTTGTTATGTTGTGCTACCTTAAATAAACAAGTTCAAGTTCAAATGGTTAACTGTCATATACAGCAAGAAAAACAGGTTTCTCTATAATGAAATTATAGGATCTATAAATCACAGCTGTCCTAACACCTAAAAGACTAAAAGTAAAACCTAAACCAAAACTAGTAAGTTCTCAAAATAAAAACAAAAACTAAAATTATGTATTTACTAAATAGAAAAAATATATGGAAAAATCATAATAACTTTGCTAGTAATGGGACCGTTGCTTCATTTTGGCAGTGACCCCCACATCTCTCCAGCGGAGATGTTAAGGTCACTAATAAAAGACTGAAAAAGTTGCAAGCATCCCGAGTCCAGACAGTAAACATCCTGCCACATATTTGTCCCAGCCAATTCACTACACCAGCAGATTCCTAATTAGCAAAACTCTTCAGCCAGCTATATGCGCTAATTGTGTGACCTCACCTGTGTTAAGAGCACAGGAAGAAAGAAATACCTAGCAGGACTTTCACTTTCTCAAGCTGGTTTATCCACCTCTCGTTGCGCAAGTACGAAGCTTTAACTCATTAAGATTTTCTAAAATGATCACTTGCACATTCATCAGTGTGATGCAGGCTGGTTCACATGTTTCAGTGTAATCATGTCTGCATTAGTATGCAGACAGGATCTGTGTATCTGTGGTGTTGAGTCACATTAAAGGCAGAGATATTGGCAATCATTACACCACTCCAGGAGGCATTATCACACAGGCATTAGCATTCCACTGTGGTTTTATTATATGCATCTATCTGTTCCACCATTTTATGTACCACACACACACACACACACACACACACACACACACACACACACACACACACACACACACACACACACACACACACAGTTTCTACTAAAAGTGAGGGACCACAGTGTGACTGAGCACAGTGATATATCACCGAGTTTCTAGCTGATGCACATAGTGCTCACACTGCATCAAACAGAGCAGCGTGCAGCATCGAAATGAGCAGCACCGATGCCTTAGTTTCTATGGAGAGGGGGACAGGGCACACATGATCTCATATCTTATGTACATATACGCCACCCCAATTAACCTCTACATACATGACTGTAACCATAAGACACACTACTCTAATGTGGCTGTGTATATGTGTGCATGCGTGCCTCTGTGTGTGTGTGTGTGTGTGTGTGTGTGTGTGTGTGTGTGTGTGTGTGTGTGTGTGTGTGTGTGTGTGTGTGTGCAGTGGGGTGGGGGTGGGGGGTGGTATTGAGATCCAAAGCTACTTAATAGAAAATATGCTCAGCAGCCCACAACTGTCACCAATATCTGACACAAAGGACGCCTGCATTAAGAAGGAGGAATCACAGATTTAGAAGAGCATATCCTGCATGAGTTATGCAAGTTGTTACTGTAGGAATTCAAATGTGTTTTTTGTAACTCTCCTGGCCATATTACTGAAACACCCTGTTGACTGACCAGTAATGTTTATGGCCGTCCGAGCTACTATGTTTGTTTTGTATTTCAGAGCCAGCACTGTGCACAAAAGCTCCTTTTTTAAGCACAAACAGTAGATGCACTGGTAAAAGCCCTGCTGTGAATCTGACGTGTTTGAGAACAGAATTTCAAATCGTACTTTTTTACTATATAGTAATTTCAATGTAATAAAATATTTTAGTAACTACAAAATTAAAATATATGAGTATATATTATAGTAGTTCTCTACTCTATAGTAGTTCAAATATGTTAAAGTAGGTTTGGTAGGTTGAAGCTATAAGATTTAGACACATCTTCCTTGTGTTAAGTGTATGCACTGTGTATTTGTGTATACTGGGTCTAGCTTTGTAATCTTTCGTAGCGCCGTCCCCGTAATCAATTCATACGGTATGGCAGTATGGCAGTATGGCACTAGAGCAGAAGAAGAAGTGGATTCACATCCAAACAACAATCCAACCAACCTTTGGTGGCTGCACAAACCATCCCGCTGCTGTACGACACACAATAAACTAGCAGTCACCATACCACTTAAAATGTGATGAATGTACCTTCCTGATGACTTTCGTTGGACAAATAGTTTGTGCCAGACATAAGATACAACAGAGAGGGGAAAGAGAAAGAGAGAGAGAGAGAGAGCAAGGGAGAGAGAGAGAGAGAGAGAAAAGGAGAGAGAGAGAGAGAGAGCAAGAGAGAGAGAGAGAGAGAGAGAGAGAGCAAGAGAGAGAGAGTGAGAGAGAGAGAGAGAGAGAGAGAGAGAGAGAGAGAGAGAGCAACAGAGAGAGAGCAACAGAGAGAGAGCGAGAGAGAGCAAGAGAGAGAGAGCAACAGAGAGAGAGAGTGAGAGAGAGAGAGAGAGAGAGAGAGAGAGCAACAGAGAGAGAGCAACAGAGAGAGAGCGAGAGAGAGCAAGAGAGAGAGAGCAACAGAGAGAGAGAGAGAGAGAGATGTGGTATGTGCGAGAGACTCTTACCTCAAACGACCCTCAGGTCTCACAGACCTTGGCAGGTCCTCATCTGAAGAGCAAGACGATCAGTAGTCCGTGGCTGTGTGTGCTGCCTCACTGTTCAGCAATCACTGTCGTCACAGTCTAAGGCTCCTGGATTGTTTGTTTACACACCTGAGGAGACAGAAACGGTGAGTTAAGAGACTGAAAACACACACTCATGAAATACAAACACACACAGTCGTACACACAAATGTGCTTTTCACACTAAATCCACAGACTAACTAATACATGTATACCACGTGCTCTTCACACACGCACACAGTATCCCATTACTGAACACTTTCACAATTTAACAGACTTACAGTATAGGCTCTCACATACACATAATAAAGGTGATATAACACTTCCAACCATTACACTTAGTGCTTTCTAGATTACAAAAATCCAAAAATATCTTGACACACAACTTTAAGGTACATAACGCCTCTTTGCTATCGACCCCAAGTATACATTCACTTACAGTACACACACAGTGGTACTGGAGTCAACTGAAATCAAAGACACCAGCCTACTCTTACTCTTTGGCCTATTTATTTAAGTAGTAACTCAGTAGACGATGACGGTATTCAATACACCACGATGAGGCCTGCCACAACTCACCCACTTAACCTTATAACACCATGCCCACTTACTGAGTGCAAGTTGGGTCTGACATGTCAGGCTGGCAACACTCACAAGACACTGTCGAACATTATCACCATTCAAACCACAGGAGAGGTGTTTGCATGATAACAAATTATGTAAGCAATACATGGCAGAGGGTTCTCATAGGATGATGCTTCTGTTTGTTTGGGTACTCCTAAACAAAGCAGGCCTCCAGTAGCCGTGAGGTTGAAGGGAGTGAAATAAGGACACAGTAGACTGCCTGATTCATACTGACCGGCAGAGCATATTTCAAGCCCTATAATAATAAGTCTTTTCTTTGTGTCTGCTTTTTGGCGTTTCTATGTACATCAAGAACTGAAAGGGTTACTAACACTTGTAAAAGTAAGGCTTAAGACCCGTGCCCTGTGAATGACTGCAACTGTTACAGTAGCTGGCATCAGGCCCGGATGAATTAAACAACTGAACGGGGACAGAATCTCATCAGAACCGAGCCTCAACATTTCCTGTGGATGACAGACGAAGATTTGTCTGCAACACTGGGTTGCAGGCCTACACAAAAAGAGCTGGGGGAGCATGATAATACTACGAACACATACGGTGTTCATTATGCCTACCAAACACTGAATTCGTGTGTTATACAGACTCTGCACCTACTACGTTTACTTACTAGGAGATATGTTAGACTAATTACGACGCTGTGACAAAGTATGTAAGCTACTACCACATACCCACTCGCGGTGGAATATGCAGTGTGTTGTGATTGTTGTGGTCGCGTGCGTTTGTGTTTATGTTCCCTGGTGCACGGCTGGCTTAAGGTAGGAGGGAAATGATTTTTAACAACAGGCAAAAACAAAGACATTCTTACCGGTTTGCCTACGGATGGACGCAAAGGCGTATTCCAAAGTAGTCTACTAAACAAAACAATCACAGGTTTTTCTTTTCGCTCGGTAAAGTCACAGTGGGAGCTATCCTGCTGACAAGCGCATAACATAATCCTTTAAGTTTTCTGAGACAAAGTTAAACTGCCAATATTGTTCGCTCCCTTGCGGACACTATTAACGCGAAACGGCAACACAAAGTTCGGAATTCCACCTTAAATATTATTTTGAAGTAATAAATATCCACCTTAAATCTCTCTCTTTCTCTTTCTTTCTCTCTCAGGAGGTTGTTCCTGTTTGGGGGAGGGGTGTCTGGCCAACTCAGCTAAAGTCCTTTCGGTAACTCACTGGAAAGCCCAGTCGAAACTTCTGTCCCGATTTAGCGTGGAAAACTGTCCAGTAGACTGGTCATAAATATTACGCTATTAGCGTACAGATCTGTCAACACATTTTAAGAGTGTAGCCTACTCATACAGGAAGATAAGTTTACGGTATAGTCTCTAGGCTAGCTTAAAAGAAGCAAACGAATAGGAAAACTGTTAGCATTTCACAAATGTTCACAAACAACAAAGATCAATATGGTGCATTGCTAAATGGCAATATATTCCCATTCGTTTGGACAACAAATCTCCCAAATGAGAACCTTCGGAGAATAATGTGTGTAACTGTCAGCAGCAGTGTTTGTGTGCGTGTGTATGTGTGTCCGAATGATACATGAGTGTGAGGGTGGTGTATGTCCTGGGGAGTTTGGGGTGTCTTAAGAGTTAAATATAATGATTTTATTAGTCCTTGGTTTTGTTAGCACATTACTCTTCTTCCAAACTTCACACACAAGGTACACTGTTTTCACCCTGTCACTTTCTCAAGCACAATCTCTCTCTCTGTCAAATACTCTTTTCCAGCTTTTTGCTTGTTCTCATGCGCACTTGCACACACACACACACACACACACACAGCACAGGCAGGAGGGAATCGACAGGAGTTCCCCCCCAGAGCTCACTGACACCATTCTCTCCTGCTGTTAAAAAAAATCAACATAATGTGTTTATATTTTCCCTCATGATGATGCATGCTGCGCCAGTGGTGTTTTCCTCAGATTCTCAGTATTTACCTGACAACTGTTGTTTTGCAGTGTGTGAATTTGACTACATATGTGTGGGATGCCTGCAGTGTGTGTGTGTGTGTGTGGCTCTGTGTGGCTGTATTTGCTTTTTTGTTGTATTGTTTGTGTGTCAGCATCCCTGTGTGTTGTGTTTTTTTAACCTGAGGGAGTATGTGTGTGCCAGTGTATGTGTGTCTGTTTGAGGTGTGTGTGTGCACACTAATATGTGTTTTTGTACTTGTTTGTATGTTTGTGCTCTGTGTGTGTGTGTTTTATTTCTTAGGGTGATGGAGCAAAAAAAAACACCCCAGGATGCTGGGCTCTGTGCTGCGGGGGTGTCGCAGGCTAGTGTGAGGTGACATCTGGTAGCATGAAAGGGCAAAACAAAAGCTCGGCACTCCACAAGAAACACGCCGCACCCCAGATGCCTCTGCTGAGACTCAGCACAAAAGGAACCCTCTGCTTCTCTGAACTATCCAGCCGTCCCTCAGATTAAGATTCAAACCATCACCAGCACCAACATAGCCCCTCTTCTGATGCGGTTGACTGCTAGGCAATCACCGATTTATGTAACGTCATTTTCCAAGGTAAGTTGTGCTTAGGCTCATTGTTTTCTCTCTCTCTCTCTCTCTCTCTCTCTCTCTCTCTCTCTCTCTCTCTCTCTCTGTCTCTCTCTCTCCATAACAGGGGTCAGGTATTAATCCAGTCAACTTCAGTTGAGTGAAATGCACACTGTTTGAAAGGGCATCAATTAGCCCATAATTAACAAGTACCCTGATGCCAAAAGACTTAACCCAGCACCCCTAATTCATCCAATAACAGATTATCAAGTCACGGTGAAATGGAAATGGGGCATTTCCATTTAAATCTTATGGCATTTTTGTTGTTTTAATTAAATCATACATTCGTTTAACGTGATTATACAAATAGCTGTGGCAGCTGGCAATCGTGCAAAACAAGAGAGCGAGAAAAAAAAAGAAAAAAAGAAAAATGACTGCTGCATGTTTGAGAGAATTTCTGTTGTGTTTGTGAGTCCAGAGTGTTTTGGGGGCAGGGAAGGGATTCTGGCTTGCTAGTCTTGGACTGTGTTCAGCTGCGTCTGGCTGGGAGGCTCTGGCTGGTGCCTCATCCGGTCCTCACAGACCTTGAGATCTCTTAGCCTGGTAAACCCGCCCCTCGCACTTCATTTCATTTTGTGCAGATGGTCTGGAGCGGACGCTGTTGGGGAGCATTTGGGGACTTCCAGCACAAACGCTCCAATCAGCGAACAGAGGGTGTGTTCGTTAGCTGTGACGTTGACCTTGTGTGCTACATTTGAATTGTAGTGCGCAGGTAGGCTAATTGCATACGTGACGACCAGGCGTTAGCGATTGGGTAAAGGCAGATGCACTTTTTAAAAACTGCAGCAGAGTCCACACCTCCAGCAAATCGTTTCTGACGGTCTCTGTTCCAGACCCTCTGCACGAAATGAAATGAAGTACAAGGGGCTGGTTTACCAGGCTAGAGACAAACATCTCTGCTACAAAACTACTTATAGGACATGAGAGGAGAGATGAGATGAGTTGGTGGGACAGTAGAGGAGAGGAGAGGAGAGAGAGAGATTAGACGAGAGGAGAGGATGAGGAGAAGAGAGGAGAGGAGAAGAGGGCAGAGGAGAGGAGAGGAGAGATGAGTAGGAGAGACATGAGAGGAGAGATGAGATGAGTTGGTGAGACAGGAGAGGAGAGGAGAGAGAGATTAGACGAGAGGTGAGGATGAGTACAAGAGAGGACAGAGAGATTAGACGAGAGGAGAGGATGAGTAGGACAGAGGAGAGGAGAAGAGAGGAGAGGATGAGGAGGAGAGAGGAGAGGAGAGAGATGAGTAGAAGAGAGCAGATTAGATGAGAGGAGAGGAGAAGAGAGTAGAGTGGTATCATCTGGTGGCATGTCTAGTGATGGTTAGGGTGAAATTCCTACAGTTCCATCCACTTGTATGCACCAACTATTTCATTTTTGGGCTCTGATTGTGTGAGTGTGTGTGTAACCCTGAAGACCAAAGTAACACTACCCCTTCATAGAACTGATGACTGAATTGTCCGTCTCAGTCAATGGATCATCAGCAGTGGTGAGTGTGTAAAGAAGCTGGCGTTAATGTTAGTAAACCTTCCCCCAACACCTCAAGGGGATATGACACTGCTTTGGCTAATAGTCCTGTCACAGTTGCTGTGAGGTTAACGGTCCGAGTCTGATGCTGGAGTGCGCATAATTACTTCAGTTGTGTGTGTGTGTGTGTGTGTGTGTGTATGTTGGGATGTGTGTTGGGGTGTGCACTGGAGCATAAGATGGTCATGCCTAATGCTTAGCCCATTCAATAGTGTGTGTATGTGTGTGTGTCTGTGTGTACGCACTATACTGTATCTGCCTTGTCTGTACTGTTTTAACAGTTGTGTGTATCACCAATTGTTTCCAGTGAAATGTTGTTTCATCTCACTATGTACTGTATATGCCTGAAACGACAATAAAAACCACTTGACTTGACTTTGAGTATGTCTACATCAGTATGGTTCTGTTTCAAAACCTAACTCTGGGGCTCCTGCCCATATTTCTCTGGTAACGTCAGGCCCCAAAAACTGAGATTTTCTTTTCGAAAGTGCTGGCCACTGTGGTTTTTGGAAAACTCCGGGGATACATTCTGATAAATTCTATAAGCCAGACACCAGCCACCCTACTGCTACTGTACAGCACTTTATGACTGTCTCGTCAGTGAAAAGCACTGTATAAATACATTTTACTTACTTGCTTACTCCAACCCTGTGCAGACACACAGACACATTGACACAGACAGACATACACACACACAGTGGACCGCACAACCGAACATACTGCTTACTCTCTATGCACAGAGCTGTATTCATTCTGTGGTAAACTAACTATCTTCATACAAGTTACAGCAGGCCCACATACACTTACCATTGCAGCCTTATGAATGCTGCTAATTGTTAGCTTATTTATGTATACATACTGTACTTCATGCTTATTTGTAGGGCAAATTGCACCCAAGGTACTGCTGTTGTTTAACACTTCTAAACTGTTTTTAATTTGCTTTTATGGTGCGAAGTTCGGGGGGATGCTGTCGTAATATTGATGCATCGTTGTTTTGCACAGCAGCAGCGCAACGACAACGTCTCGCCAGCACAGCTGCCCTCTCGCCTGCTGCTGTTGTACGCTGTGTTACCAATCATCAGCACACACATACATCTCTTTACCAGTCTTAACCAGTCACCCGCTGCTACACATTAGAAACTGATGTGCCACCAGGGGCCTTAGCATTTAACTCTGCGCCCCTTATACACAAGTAGTCTCTATGGGCCCCCTCCCTTTCTGTATTTTTCATATATCTGGGCTTGCTAGTGCCACTACTGACAGGAAGAAATCGTTTCTCAATACAGCACTGCCCGACCCTGTGTACAAAATGAAATGAAGTATGAGGGGCTGGTTTACCAGGCTACTTGCTAGTGCCCCTACTGCCCCTGGAGCCCTGGGAAGTCAGTCCCACCCCACCCCCACCCCCACCCACACCCCATTCCACTTTGAGCCACCAGGGGCGAATCATGCCAACTGGACCCAGGCCCATGGAGCCAGAGGGCAAAGGGAGGGCCAGGGTAGGACGATTCTGTCTCCAAGGGTGCTTAAGTTCATAATCTGGACTTGAGTTAATGCTGGGTTATATGAACCAAAACTTCTAGGCTGACTGGTGACGATATATATCGATATTTTAAAAAACAGAATGAGCAAAGTGTTTCATGTTAAGTTAAGGCTGCTCTAAAAGAGCTGTGCAAATGAAAAAGTAAACAGTAACACACGCAGGGGCACAGCTGAGCGATCCCAGAAAGCTCTGTCTGTCTGAACAATGTGAAGACATTAGAATAAGTGGTTTTGATAAAGTGGTATTGCAGCATCGAAAATATATCAATGTTAGATTAGATTAGATTAGATTCAACTTTATTGTCATTACACATGTATAAATACAGGTAACGAAATGTCGTTTAGCATCTAATCAGAAGTGCAAGAGCAGCAAGCAAGAGCAATATGGCGATATAGTGTGAAATACATATCTCCATCAAAGATATATCGATATTCTGATAATACTGATATATCGCCCAGTCCTATCTTGCGTGCCACGTACTTCTATCAGTCACATATTAAGCTGTCAATCGACTGCTGCACATTCCTAATACATTACCTCCTGGTGTCCTCTTAATCAATCAGCTGCTGCGATCACATTTAACTAATCAGTTATCATACATACAGTGTCTAATCAATAAGCTGTGCATTGCAGCCTGTAAGATGATCTACACAGAGAAAGGCCGTAGGGAGACAAACAAAAGGATGGTTGCAAGAGGAAGTATCTCCAATTTAAATCCATTCAGTCTTTGTGTTGTTGTGGTTTGTGTGTGTGTGTGTGTGTGTGTGTGTATGTGTGTGCGTGTCTTTGTAGTGTGGCAAATGCTTTTTAAACTACATGGTGGTGATGATGTGGGCTGTGAGCACACACACCACACACACACACATACTCGCCACTCCCCACACCAACCCGAAGGACAGCCAGTCCCTCGCAGCAAGAACCACAGCATCAGGTTACATAGACACAAACACACACATACATATGTAATCTCTCCTTCTCTCTCTCTCTCTCACATACACACACACACACACACACACACACACACACACACACACATATATATATGCAGAAATAAGCACAGACGATTATGCGCATACATAAACACATGAACATATTCACATGATCATGATCATACACACACACACACACACACACATGTATATATGCATCCACTCTCACACACACACACACACACACACACACACACACACACACACATAAACACACATGCATGCATCCCTGCACACATCCACTCTTGCTCTCTCTCTCACTCTCTCTCTCTCACACACACTTACGTATGAATCTCAGCCAAGCAGTCACTCACTCACTCTCACCATAACTTCAGTTTATCACTCTTTCTCCTCTCCCTTTCTTCCTCCATGTCCCCCCCCTCCCCTCCGGTTATGACATTTCCGAATATCAATGCAGATTATTCAGTACAATTTCTTTGGGTCCTTAAAAAGATTGACACATGAAGACTGTGTGTGTGTGGAGGGGGGGGGGGGGGTGTTTGTGTGTGTGTATGTGTGTGTGTTTGTTTGTGTGTGTGTGTTTGTGTGTGTGGGTGGGTGGGTGGGTGCGCCTGCGCGTGTCTGTGTGGTGCATGTAGAGTGTTAGAGTGTGAGGAATAATTAGAAAATCAATCCTTTTTTCCAAGCTCTCCACAGCAGAGCGAAGTGGTATTGACCTAATGTGTGTCTTACCTCCCACTCACACACTCTTCACAAGCATACACACACACACACACACACACACACATTCAATTGAAGTCAGACTAACAGTGTGCAAACACACACACACACTCACACACACATCAAATTGAAGTCGTACAAATAGTGTGTGCGAAGAAACACTATGTCAAAGACACACGCATGCACGCACACACACACACACACACACACACACACACACACATCAAGCAAATAGTGTGTGCGATCAGACACAGACACATCCTATGCACACTGTCTCCCACACAAACACACATTAAATTAAAGTCAGACAACTAGTGTGCAAACACTATGTCAAAGACACACACACACCCACATGCACACACACACACACACACAAAGAGGAAATATCAGCAGAATCTGGCAGGAGTGAAACACTGCTGAGGATTTAAATCACTCACTGCAGGATTCAGTGCTGGATTCTGCCTCAACACATAAAATACTGAGCCAACAGATTGCACCCCCCCCTCCTTCTGCCCCCTGTGTCTGTCTCTCCGTCTGTCTGTCTCTCTGTCAGTCTGTCTTTCCCTCTGTCTCTGTCTTTTTCTCTCTAGCTGTCTCTCCTTGTCTCTCTCTAACACATACTCTTTCTCTCTCTGTCTCACACACACCCGCTCTATCTCTCTTTCTCTCTCTCTATCTCTCCCCCCCTCTTTCTCTCCCTCCATGTCTCTATCCCTCTCCCATCTTCCATCCATCTGTCTTTCGCTCTGTCTCCATCTTTCTCTCTTCTCTCTCTACCTCTCTCTTCCTGTCTCTCTCTCTCTCACACACATACACCTTCTCTCTATCTCTATCTCTCTCTCTATCTCTCCCTCCCTTTTTCTCTCCTTCCATGTCTCTATCCCTCTCCCATCTTCCATCCATCTGTCTTTCGCTCTGTCTCCATCTTTCTCTCTTCTCTCTCTATCTCCCTCTTCCTGTCTCTCTCTCACACACACACATACACCTTCTTTCTATCTTTCTCTCTCTCTATCTCTCCCTTCCTCTTTCTCTCCCTCCATGTCTCTATCCCTCTCTCATCTTTGTGGGATATATGTTGTTTAGTTATGTCATGTCCCCTGCTGCACAGAGTTGTTGTGACAGGGACATGAGGTGACGAGAGTCCCTCATGCTATACATTAGTAAACAGAAACTGCAGGAAGCTGACATGTGTCTGTAAGTGTAAGAGGGAATGTTCAAGTATAAGTATAGCTTGTGTGTGCGTGTGTGTGTTTGTGTTTGTGTGTGTAGTTATACATAGGCCGAATATATTTATGGCATTGCGTGTGTGTGTATGTGCACATATGTGTGCACGTGAGAAAGTGTGTATGCATGCATACAAGGCAGAATGTAAGTGTGTGTGTGTGTGTGTGTGTGTGTGTGTGTGTGTGTGTGTGTGTGTGTGTGTGTGTGCACGCGTGTGTGCAGTAGCTGAGGTTGTGGTTTCTCTCTGGCTGTGTTTGGGAGTTCTGGCAGTGCTGGAGCTGTTGAGCTCTTTTCCCCGAAATACCAGAGAGTACAGCTAAAAATAACACACACGTACTTACACACACACACTCTCACACACACACACACACACACACACAGACACACACTCACACACAC
>CM050220.1:16858423-16918423 GCA_027475355.1 Coilia nasus | reverse complement strand
ATGTCTGGGGGGGGGTGGAGAGATCACACACACACACACACACACACACACACACACAAGGCGTGAGGTGGGGGCAGGGGTTTAGGTAAGGGAGTAGGGATAGGGGGAGGTGTTGGTTTAGGAACAATAAGCCTCAAACCAAGAGATAAAAGTTCCGTTTGAGTGCGTGATCCATTCTCCACACACACACACACACACACACACACACACACACACACACACACACACACACACACACACTCACACACACACACACGCACACACACACACACACACACTCTCTCTCACACACATACAAACACACACAAACACACAATTAACACCATGACACACAAATCCTCAGACACAGACTTCAGACATCATGTTGACATCAGTGTTTTTAACACAGACAGACACACACATAGACACACACACAAACACACACACACACACTGGAAGAATTACCACACTCAACCCCAAAAAAAGGCAACCGCTACCACAACATGGACACACGTAACACCACAAATAGTGGTGTTGGTGACGAGCGACAGAAGCGAGAGCGTGACTGCGTACACGAGACACTGAATGACTAAGTGTTAAATGAGTGGCAGTGAAACCGGGCGAATGTATTTGTGAATGAATGAACAAGTGAGGGAACTAGCATGATGGTGTGAATGAGTGAGAGGCTGACTGACAAAGACAAATCGACCCACGCACACCCTCTGTCTGTGTCTCTCTTCCTCTCAAACACGCACACACAAACACACACAATGTAATCGATCCACACAAAGGGTTAATATTCAACCACTGCACTGGAGTGTGTGTGTGTGGGTGGGGGGGAGGAGGGAGGGAGCTGTGGTGGGGGTGGGGCAGCAGACAAGACTGGAGGGCTGAAGAGTGAGGGGGTTGTGGGCGGGGTTTGGGCCCAACTCCGCCAGAGGATTGGTGGAGCACTTGATGGCTAAGACTGGGCTAAACTATTTGGCCCGAGAGCAGAGGGGTGTTTGTGGGGGACTGGTCTTTAGTGCCACCACCACACCCCCGCCACCCAGCCTCCCCAAACACACACACATACACACACACACACACACACAGACATACACACCCCTCCCCAACAGTAAAGCTGTAAAATGGGCTCATTTTCACATCAATAAACAGGAGCAGTGTGTGATGTTTCAGTGTCGTTTCATTATATCCAAACATCTTGTCCAATGTGATAAATTAGCACATGTAATACTGTTTAGTGCGATATTCCCATGGTAAATCCTAGAGAAAGAGATGATAGAAAAAGAGGACTGAGGTGAACCCTGTCAATAATGTCAATGGCCACAGAGCAAATGTGTGAGACCAGGCACCACAGTGGCTTGTTTGCCATTTTTATAGCTTTGAAGGAAGCATAATATGCTGCCTCAACATGGGGAATTAATGAAAACCCCAGCAGTGGGTTAAACAATGGGCCCTCAGTTAGACTTGAACCTTGAACCCACCACTCCAAACACACGGGACACTGCCTCAGTCAGCTCCCGTGTTTTTGTGCCTGTTTTTTTTTTTTTTTTTTTTCCTCTGCCGGCAGTGGGAATAAAATGCGTGGGAATGATCAACAGGGCGAATAAAACAACAGTGGACAGGAGGAGGTGAGCTCTGAGCTCGGTGTCCATTAATAGCTGTCCCCACTGGAAGAGGAAAGGGAAGCCTTGGCGCAAAAAGTTCCCCCAGACTGACTCAGTTGGACCTCCCGTAAGGACTGCTCTCACAAGTGCACACATACAAACACACACATAAGTACACAGTCACACGCACACACACACAGTCATACAGACATACACACACACACAAGATGGGCCAAAGTCAGATCCATTGCTAAATTTCATCTTACTTCAAGGTGGACATGCCAAGAGCAGGCTGACGTCAGCCCAAACACTTCTGTTGAGCCTTGCTGCCACCTTGTGGTCGTATGTTGTACCTGCTACAACTGAATCTTACTGTTTGATCTACACTGACAGTCAATGAAAACGCATCAGAAAACTTTCTTGTACTTTTTTACCGTGACCTTGCATTTTAATGATCTTTTCTGACCTTTATTTTACCTTGTGTGACTGAATAATGTGTCATATTTCACACGAAAACTGTTATTTTCTTAATGTGCCAAAGGAAATTAAATTCTTTTTTGATAAGTGTTCTGATGCGTTTTCATTGACTGTCAGTGTATGTAAAACATGATGGCATTTCCCTAGTTTGAGTGATACAAACTGTATATATGCATACATATGTATGCAATACATACTGTATGTATACCAGGAGGTCGATCTTGGGATTTGGAAAGTAAAAACCCTGCCACATATTTGATCCAACCATTTTCTGAACCAGCTGATCCAAATAAGCACACAAATTATCAAACAGATAGATGGGATTACCAGTGAATCAACTTTCTTTATTGTACAGGCAGAAGGAATACATGGGACAGGGTTTTTTTCTTTCTGAAGCCAGGATTGACTCCTCTGATGTATACAATGAGTGCACATATGCACACATGTGCATATATACATCTTATGGTGCACCAGCCTGAGAGTCACTGTGGTTCTCTTTAATCCCAAAGCCTGGCAAATATGAGTGACAGTGGGCAGCATTTATTCTTTATAATCTATTATAATCTTATAATACTTGTTTCTGTGTACAAGCTGCAAAAACACAGGTTTCGCTGTCAAGACAGTTTATTTGATGTTTTCAGGTCATGTCACACCAATGGTCAACTTTTGTTAAATCTGATAAGTACATTTGATCCTTTATACTCATTTACAATGAAATTTGGACTTTTGCACACCTTCTGAACACAGGGGCACTGGAAATGGCCAAAGGTCTACACCTCAAAATGTAGGTATGTAGTAGTTCATTCTACATTCTGTGATTCATTATTTATCACCTGCTAATATGTCATGTAGAAGAGGAGCAAGGGTAAGCTGAGCTTTCTGGAGAATCTCTGCTGTTTAATTCTGAGACTCATTGCTGCAAGAGCTCCTCAACAGAATACGCTGCTGCTTCCATGGAGCAGTGAGGACCACAAACTTACAATGCAGCGTCTGAGGAAGTAAAGACAAAAAAACAAACAAGAACAGAATGAGCTGGTTATGTCTACTCCTTAAAGATCTATAGCGACCATATGTATGCACTGTTGGACAACATGACATGAGGAGTTTGTGTGCATGCACTGTGTGTGGCTCTTTAAGTTACAGTAGCAGACAAGTTAACTTTAATGACGAGTGTTGGGCTCCTTATTTTGCAAACATAATAGCAATGTCTATGAATATTAGGGTATGACTCCTCATCTGCTGTCTTAGTAGGTAGCATGGTCTGCACTCTTAGTAGGCAGTATGGTTACCTGTCCATCTCCTGAGCCAGGGCTACAGGAGTTCTCTCCTTCAGGGTTACACGGGATCTTCTTCACTTCCACGTCCATGTCATACTGGCCTCCACCGATGGGCTATGAGAAACATCACTCTGTCACATTTAGTCTGGTGTGTGTGTGTGGCAAGGTAAGGTAAGGTAAGGTAATGTAAGGTAAAGTCATTGTAGCTAGACAGGGCAAAGAATTTTAAGAACTTTTTTTCTAGATTTAGGTGACTTTTCCCCTTTGTTGCTGTAAAACAATACTGTCATTTAAACAATGATAGCTTTAATAAGTCACACCGAGAAGGTATAAAGATGGACATTTTAACGCACAGAACTTTAACATTACAGGCACTCCTTCAACTTGGTTAAATCTTAGCTCACCTGTTACTCATCCCCATAAAAACAATGCACTAATTTTCAACTAAACAAATGATATCTAAGCACACCCAGAGGAAGGCTGCAAAGATTCTTTGCACACAATATACTGCGACAATATACTGCTCAATGTACAATACTTCCACAAGCAACCAAAATTGCTTGGATGTAAACTAATCTTTGGCATGCTCGTACTCAAATAAAACACCCAAGGTTCGCAAATAAAGCCCTCTAACCGACCAACCAATGACATAAAGGCATTCAGAGGGCTTCATGAGGACACACAGACATGACTGTGACCTATAACTATTATACTCAGTAAGCGTAGAACGGTGGCTTGTATATTTAGTTACACAACATTTATCACAGTCCCAAACATGAAAGTCTGAGATTGAAACACAGCTCAGATTATAGGGTACACAGAAGTGTATGAAATACTAACTGGTATAATATTCACAATATATAATTGCAGCAACAATATGGAAGAAATCATGAGTCACAAGCAATGCTGGAAAAATGTAATAAAGCAGAAAAATAATGAACTACATTACCTATAATAATGAAGTACACTATCTATAATAATGAGGTATACTGTATAATGAATGAAGTATGCTGTCTATTTCTATATTTAATATAGAAAGCACAAACCCTTACTAAGCATAGAAATTCAGATACAGACAAACAGAGTGAAGGAAGTAAAGGAGAGAAAGAATAAGGGAACAGACACAGATGAACACAGACATTCAGACAGAAAGAGGGAATGCACACATTGGATCCCACAGTAATGGATCACTGCAGTCAAGAGAAAGCCTCAAACTCATATTCATAAGGTAGTCACCCCCCCCCCCCCCCAAATGCATTCTACGCACTTTACTCCCCACTCCCCATGCACAGTCTAAACTCACAGTCAACAGTTTCACTGCATGTCCTACTACCCAGTATGTCTATGCATGTGACAATTAAATATCCTTGAATATCCTTAAATATCCTTGAATATCCTTGTAACTCACCTCCTTGGTGACAGACACGACCCTGGTGATGCTGTACTGGTGGGCTTTGTCACGGAAGCTGAGCGATTCGAGGGCGAACGAAGCACAAGCCTGGACTTCGGGGTCCTCTGGGTCCACGATCTCACCCACAGGGGCTGCCATCGACATGGCCACCAAGATAAGAGCTGCCACACACAGTAACCTCAAGGACTGAGTCATCTTGAAGCAGGTAGTTATCAGCACATGTAAGTGGGACCAGCAAGTGCAAGCAAGGTGGCTGTGTTAAGTACACAGACACTCCTCCTGTCAAACGCTTAAACACACACACACATACACACACAAGACTGGCTGGCACTGCCAGCAGCAACTTGTTTGGATTTGTGGGTATTTCGCAAGAGAGGTTTTGTTTAACCCTGATTTAAAAAAGGGACCAACTCCACTCAACTCTACGTGTTTTCCACAAAGTGTCACTCTAACTGAGTATAGGATCGTATGTGTAAGGACCCACTGCGCTCCTGCAGTCTTTGTGGCAGCTGGTCACTGACTGGCAGGACATTCCAGGAGCTGATTGGTTAATTGGTCCAAGTACTCACACCTAAAGATGGGCTATAAAGGCCTGGAGCTCCCTACCCAGGAGGACCAGGAGAAGCCAGAAGCAGAGAGGACAGAATACACTCACTCATCCACACACAGACTCCACACTACACACACTCCTTTGCATTCACTACACTCACTCCAACACTCACGCACTTCCACTTTCCACTCACCACCCTTACTCTGTTTTACAAACCCAATACTTAATCAGTTGTCAGTGTAAACCACGCAAAACACCACTCATAAAATGGTAAACACTGCACTTGTGTGTCAATAAAAAAGTACTGTCATTCTAGAATCTAGATTGCTAATAGTAGCTATTCCACGAGCAAAATAAAAATATGGACAATACAACAAATCTGATTAGTACGACAGCGTATTAGGGCCGTGTATGAAATATTTAACTTTTTTGTGTTTTTAGTGTGGAGTTTCTTCGAGCTGTTTTAATGATTTAAAAATAGCGTAGCCGTCATGCTTCGTCTAAGGGCACCTACCACTTCCATTGTTAGCCTTCTGGGTCAAACTATAAAAAATAAACTCTGAATGCAACAGGCTAAATCAATTTTGCTCCTCAGTACACATACCAACTCGGTATGATGTTTTAACATGCCAATTTTCATTTTAAGAAGGACATTACCGCACTCCTTATGGCCTGCACCATTTTCATATTTGCCTGGTTCTGTGCCACGTGCCTCAACAGCACTGAAGAGATGACTATGTCCTTGAGTGAAGATGGCACACATCATTACATCACCAATTTATTTTCAGATGTGACACACTAAACTCTGCTTACAGAACCCTAATGGTTGAGGCCAACAGAAGATTTGACACCTAGTTTTTCTGGTCAAAATAAACTTCTCTGTCTTTTTTTATCAGAAATATCATGTATTCTCCTTTTTTATTCATTACATAAACAGGGTTTGTTGTTATATAGCCTTTAATAATGTGTTGACTGTAATAATTCCATGTATCTTCACATATGGCCTTTGTAGCTATTAGCTTTGTAGCTTTGTTAACTTTGTCACCATGTTTTTAAATTTCGTTTTAGTCTTAGTCATTCCCATTTGTGTTTGTCAAGTTTTAGTTGACTAAAAGTCTGGCTTTTGTTAATTAAGTTGATTTTGATTACAGTTTTAGTTAACATAGTTTCACACTTTCATTAAGTTCCCCACCTTTCATAGCCATCTACATTTAGCCGTGCTGCATATGCTAGGGCTACATAACTTTCCCACTTGTTTTCATCTCTTACACAACTTGGTATTTACCCAGTGTAGCTACAAACAAAAGCCTGTATAATGGCTGTGCAGTAACACCATAACTATCTCGTTGTTGTCCAGTGTAGATCCCTAAAATCAACATTAGCTTATTACCAAAATGTTAACTAAAGCTAACTTACCTCCATGTAGTAGTCATTAGCCTTGTCATGCCATTGAAGGTTTGTGCTGTTATTCCTCTATATTTTAAATCCGCACACCTTCTCGTCAGATACAATTAGTGCGACGGAATATTAGGGCTACATATGAAGAAAAAATAAATGCTTTAGTGTTCATGTTTTAGGCTGTTGTAGTTTGGTGGAGGAGATGAGGCGGGAGGTTCTCAGCTATGCTAGTCACTACCATCATTCCAAGCCCATTTAGTCATACCACATCAAATAGAAAATATAAACCTTCTAAACAAACACACCTACATACCTGTATTTTGCTAGGTGAATGTGTGCTGCAACAATACTTCTCTGGTAATCACAACTATGGCATAACTTTTTTTAAATTCAAACTTACGTCACTTTGTTTGCCCTTTTCCTAACTGCTTGTTATTCTGCCTATTTGCTTTCATTGGCTGATGGGGGCAATCGGGGTAGAAGAGTATTTTCATATGCCGCATGCATATGCAACTCGGAGGAACCTATTTCAAAAAGAGCAAGGACAAAACAGTTTGACAGGGAATGACACCTTTAAACTCAAAATTTCGAGAATAAAGTTGAAATGTCACGTCGACTTTAATATTGACGAGAATAAAGACATAATGTCGTGATTAAAGTTGACCTGATATTTCAATGTTATTTTTTTAAATTTGAGTTTAATGTGGACATGTTGACTTTAAAGTTGACATCACATTTCAACTCTATTTCGAAATTTCAAGTTTAATGTTGACATGTCGACTTCAAGTAGACGTGGCGTTTAATCTTGTCATGGCAAAAATATTTGTGTCATGACATTTAAAATGCGGCAGATATCAAGCCTTTTTCCCTTTAGTATCCGTTTAAAGGTCTCATTGCATCATTTTTTTCATTAATTTTGCGGTGGTCTCTGGTACTGATGAATGCCCTGTGAGCCGGTTTTAGTGAAAAAATGCTAGAGAAATGCTGTAATTCTGAAATTATACAAGCATGTTTTTGAGAATAGTCCAAGGATAACATATCCGTAATTGAAACTGGATTTTGGTTGTTATATGGGATATTTATGGTCATTTTAAATTTTAGGCCAGCATTGTGTCTCAAAAAAGTTGGAACGGTGTCAATAAAAGGCAGGAAAAGTTGAGTTAGACTAAAAAAAAACAACAGTGGACACTTCACAGTTAATTCTGTTAACTGACAAGATGATTTTGTATAAAAACGGGCTTTCTTTCTTGTCCTTGACATGATTTCAGCAGCCCAACTGGTAGGTGTCGTCTTCGTCATGTTTTCCTTGTTATTATGCTTAAAATGTGACAGATCTGGACAGCACACCGGCCATTTTAGCATCTGGTTGCCCTTATGATGGAGCCACACTGTTGGAATTTTGTACAGAATGCAATTACCACTAAAGCAAGAAGGTTTCCTCTGATTTGTCTCCTCTGTAGCTTGAAAGATGCAAGACTCCATTATTTCAAAATGAATGACAAATTTTCAACTTTTGCAATATGAGATGGACCCAGAAGAAATGGAAAACTGTCCTGTGTTACAAATTTGTCATTCATTTTAAAATAATGGAGTCTTACATGCTCCAAGATACAGAGGAGAAACATCAACCTTCTTGTCTTAGTGGTAAGTTCAAAAGACATCATCTATGATGGTATGGGGGTGCAGTAGTGTCTTGGTTATGGTGTGCTTATTCATCTGGAGAGTTAAAATTCATGCTGAATGTTTAGTTTTGAACAGCACATGATGGCACTCACACATTATATGTTCAGAGTAGACCTTAAATATTATCAGATAATGACGTCAAACTGCATTCTGTACAAAATTCCAACAGTGTGGCTCCATCATAAGGGCAACCAGATGCTAAAATGGCTGTACTGTCCAGATCTGTCCAGATGAATAATTAGCCAATGCGATCCTTAAGAACAGGTAATGTAGTCAATGTTTAATGTCTTACTGATGCTAATCCAACAGTAGTAGACTATTGAGGGGTGCAATGACCTTTTTAAATGTTTTAGTTCACACTCCTATCCAGTTGGTGGCGATAATGATCTTTTTGTTTTGTATTTTCCTCGAAGAGGAATTGGGGCAGGTGACGTCAGTGAGGCGCTGAGACCGGTAGGATACATTTAGTGATTTAGTTAAGTACTATATTCACCATTATTAACCCCATGATAAAGAAAGTATTAGCTGGAGCGAGCATGTCCTTTTAAAAGTCGTAAGGTTCGCAGTCCAGCCAGGGACGTTTCTGCTAACTGCTTCTGAAAAGCAGTTCTGTCATTGAGATCCTTGCATTCAGTTGCTAACAGGATTTTGCAAAAAGCAGTCAAGTGTCATTGGCATGCATTGCTGTCGGTGAGTAGGCCTATAGTATCGGTGTTTATCATAGAGACGCCCGTGAAATGTTTTTATTTATATTGACAATATAGTTGTTTTCATGGTCTAAAGTGAATTGCTAGTTTTATTTTTGGCATATTGTAAAGGGCATACTGCATTTGTGTGATTACAGGTGTGTCTGATTCTCCTGACACATTATGGATCCCTTCCATCTCAGATGTAGAAACCCCAACACATCTTTACCACAGAGGCATAGTGCCAAAACACTCAGAGTGTTTCCATGCCTTCTTCCTTGCGTTCATGCAGCTGAAAGTGCCCCTCTGCCTTCAGCCCTGGGCAAACCAGACTTTCCTGACACAGGCTGGGACCGCATCAAAGACCTTTTTGATACAACGTGTGTGAGAAAGATAACTGATGTCTGTGCCTTTTCAGCTATGAAAACTTCCTTAGGTTCAGTGTCCATTGTTTCTGTTTTTCACCTGTCTCAAGGTTATAACTGACAGTAGTGTAATTACTGTTTTCCCAAAGAATATTGTGTGTGTGTATATTCTTTTTTGGAAGTTTCAAGTTTTAGCTTCAATTAGTCATTTCCTGAATATTATCCAGCAATTGAAAAGTTTTTTTTTTTTTTTTACAAGTTTTTAAAAACTTTTTTGATCTTTTTAATCTTGAGAAGCTATCCTATCCTTCATGCTTTGTCTCCTTTTTCCTTCCTACCTCTGTCCCCTGCAGTGATGGCAATAGGTACTCCGAGGAGGTGACGAACGTCATTAAGAGTGGTGTGATGGCAGCGCTGGTCGGCTTGGTGTATGGCGGCCTGCCCGGGGCGCGGCACGCACGAAAGCGTTTCATCAAGCTCAGCCAGGCCGAGGTGTACAGCAGCCGTGTTGAAGCTGTGGTGAGCACTGACTGATTTTATGACTGAAAGTGAGATTGATTCCCATTTGTCATTACACGGCACAGCACAGCACAGCATACAGTGCACACAACAAAATTGCAAACTGCATCATGACACACATGAGCAGACAACGGCACCTGGAGAGAAATGTGTGGGGACGGTGCCATGCTCAGTGTACCTTAGTGGCACTTCTGGCAGGTGGATTTGAACCTGTAATCCTGCGGTCACAGACCTGTTACCTTAAGCGCCACCACTGCCCCTGTTGGTATTAGTAGGCTTAGTTAGTAGCAGACCTAATATATAGTTGTATTTGTAGTAGTAGTCTTAAACACTAGAAGCTGTAGAAGTACAGGAGGGTATTCCAGGGTATGTTCATTTGTATGTTAACCTAGAGCAAGTGGTAAACCTCCTAAACGCACAGCCCTTAGCCTTTGTTTTGCTAGGAGAATGAAGCCATCAGACTCTTTAATAGGAGGTTTACCACAAACCCCTAGTTAGCTTATCTGGGTTAGTCATTGAACCAGCTACTTGGAACAGCCCCCAGTGGCAGTAATAAGTGCTGTTGGCAGCTAAAGCAAGTCTGTGTGACTGGACAGCATATGTACATGTGTGTGAGTGTATATGATTGTAATCTATCTTTCAGCGTTCAGCTCATAATGCTGCCATCAGAGGGTTCCTGCGTTATGGTTGGAGGTGGAGCTGGAGAGTAGCTGCCTTTGTTATGCTCTTCAAGTGAGTGCTGTGTGTGTGTGTGTGTGTTTGTGTGTGTTTGTGTGTGTGTGTGTGTGTGTGTGTGTGTGTCTGTGTCTGTGTGTCTGTGTCTGTGTGTGTGTGTCCTTTAGTTTGTCTTGGTAAGAGAGAGTGACAATGCTTTCATTTTTATTTTGTCTCTCCATGATCAGACCTCTTTTTAAATGTGTGTGTGTTTGTTTGTCACTTACTGCACTCACTAATATCTTGTGTGTTTTACAGCACTGTGAGCACAGGCTTGTGTGTGTACAGAGACACAAATGCTCTGGGTTACTACGCAGTAGCTGGAGGTGAGTCTAGACAGCCCGGCCCGTGACTGAGCTCATATGACCCCAATGAGACCATATTTGCACTGTTTTAAAATGTGATGAGTGATCAGATCACAAGTGGTGGACAGGTGATGAAACCCATGAGAAGAATTGTGCCCATGTTCAAGGTCTACAGTCAAACATAATGCTGCCCATCTTTGTTCAGAATTTGTAGCTGTAAGACCATTAGAACTCACATTGGTGAGAATGTATTTAAATAAAATATATACTTTTATATTATATTATATTATATTATATTATATTATATTATATTATATTATATTATATTATATTATATTGTATTGTATTGTATTGTATTATATTATATTATATTATATTAATATGTTATAATAATATTAATTAATTATGTTAATTATATACTATTTTTACTTATTTACTTAAACTAAGGTATCCAGTAGGTTACACAACATATTACAACATACACTTATTTGAGAACACTCACAGAAGACAGCTGTATTTGTATGTTTTACACTACAGTAGATACCCCATGCCATCCAGGCAACTGTAAGGCTTATTGAACCACAGTGTGCTGTTGGTGGTCGTTGGCTCATGTATTATCTACTATCTACTTGTGAGCAGACCATCCAAGACATTTTAAAACCAAGTGTAAACTGTTTAGGAGTGTTTCTCTGTAGTGTGTGTATGTCGAGATCCTCATGTTAAATGGTGTGTGGTTTCTTTTTTTTTTTTTTTTTTACAGCGGTGACCGGAGGAGTGTTCCGGATGAGTTTGGGTCCAGCAGGGATGTTGGCTGGCTCCGTCATCGGAGGACTGCTGGGGTGAGCTTTTGTTTTTTTTTCACACGCTTGCGTATGTTATGGTCCAGCTGAAAAAAAAGAGAGAAGGAACCCAATTATGTCCCATGCCCTTCCACATGGTAGTCCCAACCAGCCTTTGCAATGACAAAAAAAGCCCAGTAGGGGGACACAGAAGGTTGTGTAACACAGTAATTGGTTCCATCAACACTGTTTGAGTGCTGCCTTGCAAGCTAAAAGTCAAGGAGGTGCCCAAAAGAAAGGAGATGCCTAAAGAACAGTCAGAGTAAAAGTTTGTAATATACAGATTTAAGAGGAAAGGCACAAGCATAATTACTCTCATTGCCTTGATATGACTTCAGTTCCTTCGTAAGTATTAAAAACAGTTGGAGCCTCTAGCTATCTATCACATTTCAAAAATGTAATTTTCTATATTATTATTATTTTTTTTTATAATATTTTAAAATGTATTGTTACTCTAACCAATTGAATTTAGTCTACAGCCATAGTGGGCTTACTGTGTGTTACCTGCAAATAAATACAGCCATTTAAAGTGATTGTAACTCTACAAGCTTGAACTGCTACAAATGGTGGTAATAATGTGTAAATGACCCAGAGCTACAATATGTCTGTCTGCATTAAACTGATGTTTATAAAAATGTGTGCTCAATCTGAGCTAATTGAAGGCATGTTGTCAGGTTGCCAGCGGGTGCTCTGATCGTGGGCGTGCAGAGTCTTGGCGGAGAGACGCTACGAGACAAGAGGAGGAGGGAACGAAAGGAGATGTACGGGCTGAAGATGGCAGAGTGGTACGCTCATTTGGATGTCTCTCAGCCTTTCCTCCAGGCTTTATGGTTTACTTAACATAACACGGAACTCGGAGATATAGAGCAGCGATAACAACCTTAGACTTTGAGTTTGAAGCAGATATTCATGAAGTAAATCAGTGTCTGCATTGCCACTTTAAAACAAGGGGGGATCTTGGGCAACCAACACATTTGTCTGGGATTCAAAACACTCTTCAAGTTTTGAAGATTGAACAATATGACTTAGTTTCTTGTATCAGAGTGCCTAAAAGAAGAACGTGTCTGATACCAGTTTGGCTGGGAGGACTAGGACTGATTTTAAAATTTCTGCCCAAGATGCCATAACATTGCCAGTAAAGTTCATGGCGAAAGTTAATTGACCTTCGCCTTTGTTTGTGGTTGTCAGGACTGCCCGCCTTCACCTCACGGAGGAAGTGGTTGGCGAGATCACTGGGAGTGGGCAGGACTCAGCTGCGGACCTGGAGAAGATTGACGAATTGCTAAACCTCCCCAGAAACAAGCCTGTGGACCCAGAGGCCACCAGCCAGTAAACATGGCCATGACAAACTCCTCAGAGACTGAATAAGAGTGATCGCACGTCTGACACTGGACTCTGTTTATCATGAGGAATTGCAAGTGTTAAACCTCTCTGTTGTATCGGTATGAGGACTTTAAAGCAGGCATAACTTGAAGAAGAAATGAAGACTCACACAGCTCCAATATTTCTAAAAAAAAATATATATATATTCCTGGCATCACATACTATGCTAAGCAATCAATCAGAGATCTGGGCCATATGAGGTTTGCTTGACCAGCTATGCTGGGTCTCTGGTGTGTATTAAAGTGTCAGTGTGAAATGAACTCTTGTTGATTTGGACTGGATCACATGTGCTGCCTGTCCACGTTGCACCCACTGTCCAACGGTCACAGATATATTTGTTCTGTTGCAAGTCTTGTTTTTTTTTTTTTTTTTTAATGAAAGAGTATTAAAGAATCTGTCTCAATGAAAGATGGGACAGAGAACACTATTTATTGAATATGACATTCATACATTCACAAAGCATATACACATTCTGAAGTAAGAGATAACAGCCTTCGAGGCGTGCCTTTCCATGGAATTAATCAATGCTGGCAGAGCCAAATAACTTCCCCACGCCAAATGGACTATGCTCCGCCAAGTTGATTAATTCTGTGGAAATGCACACCTCAAAGGCTGTTACGCCACTTATGGCCCGGTTATCACACTTAAATTATTCTATAATTTCTTTACAGTTAGGAATCATTGTCTGTTGTTCAATGCAACCTTTCATTGAAAGGTAGAGCAGAAAAGCAACCGTTAAATTAGCCTGTACAGTTGTTATAGTTACCATTCTATGGGGCATTGATATGAATCGGTGCTTAAACTGTATGCAGGAAGTTTAGAACTACTTCCTATAGTTGAAACCAGAGCCATAGAAAGAATGGCCTTCTATGGCTCTAAATGAAACTTTTGACAGAGTTAATGCATACCCCTCCTGCTTATCAGAAAACACCATTTTATTTGTCTTGGCCTATGGCCATAAAGGTCAATAATTAAGATGTTCAGATTGCTTTTGTAATACAGTACTTAATAGTTTGTTACAACTATTTACAAGTCAAACAATGATGAATAATCCCCCTGTATTTTAGGGAAAGGGATGCCTTTTTAAGAAAATTAAAATACATTACATTAAAATACATTATTAAATACACATATATTGAAAGGATAGTTCAATAGAGATAGACCTATTAGTAAAAGTAACAAACAAAAAGCTGAGCAGTGCACAGTCGTATTTCATATTCCAAACAAAAAAGGAAATTTTTCAATTTTAAAGATGACAAATTATTAAATATAAGGTAACATGTAACTTGCTGGATATAAGAATGTACCGAACGTGCGAAATGTGACAGCTTGATTGCTGCTGCTAGCCACCTCCTCCCTAGGTGGGTGTGTATAAACGTCATCATTGTGCGCTTTCGCCCCTGCCCACTGAAGGATTAACGACAAGTCTGCCGGGTGTCCCGTCTAAACGCTCGAGCCTAGTCCGAACTCTCCATGAACGGTAGCATGGCTGCCTCGCGGGACAGGATCATGTTGGGGCCCCTTGTGGCGGCTATCGACCAGGGCACAAGCTCCACGCGTTTTCTCGTAAGTTGCTGTGTTTGTTTTGAATGAATGTGACACTACCAACGAACGTTACCAAGTCATGTTAGCATGGCCCGGGTATTCGTGATGTCCTCTAACGACTCAAGAGTCGTGGTAGTGTAGGGTTATGTCCATTCGAAGTTGCATGTCGCGGGTCATTCTTTCCTGTCTTGAGGCCAGTTGCAGGTCTTGCAGCTAGAATTTAGTGTGATGAAGACTGGTCAAGTGGCAGGTCAAGTGCTTCATTCATTAGCACATCAGTGACAACACCGGCGGCATCTCGGCCGCTCCAGTTCGTAACCACACTCGGAGCTTGCCATTCTGCCATACTGGGACTGAACTGTCTGGGGTCCATTGCAGAGATCATTCTATGCTGATTCTATACTCATTCTTATGCCAATTAAATTGCAAGAAACAATTGGTATTGCTATTGCTCTTTGGATAGGCGATGGGCATCGTTAAATCTGGTTAACGACCACTCATATGAGCAGAGGCTGTTTATTACACCTAACAAAACGATTACCTGTAGGAAGGGTAAGGGGGGCAGTTCGGTGTGTGTCAACAAGGTCATATGGGAGGGTTGTTCTAGGTGGGGGTGTTGAGCCACAGACGAGGGGGAAATGCTTTCAAGTCACCCCGAAGGCGGATTCCAAAGCAGCAGATCACAATAGAGACAAATTATTTACATAATTGAAATTCCCCGGGTGTTCTGTACAAACATCTGGTTGTGCACACTTGTCCTCATGCTAAAAAAATATTTTACTGTTTGGGAACAGATTTGGGCAGAATCCTGTTCTAGATAAAATCATTTTGGCCAAATGTCACAGATTTGTGTCTTTCCACAGTGCCAGACACCATTCAGGTCAGTGATTTGGGGTTATCAAAGTGCTGTAAACATTTAGGTCAGGCAATAACTTTCCAAAGAAAAGATAAGATAAGATTAAATATCATGTCTTTATAGTCTATTTCTATGGTTTTGTACTTTGGCTTAGAATTAATTCTAAAGTTGAAGTTTATGGTGAAACAGTATTTGCTATTTTATCAAAAATTAGCCTGCTGTCAACGAAACCACAAGATAAGCCCTGTTGTTATGCAGTTTCCCAGTACAAATTGGAATATCAGTTTACCCCACAGCACAATAATACCATGGTAGTTTTAACGTGTATCCCTCCCCCACTCAAGGAATGAATATGATTGCTGTCAAAGGTTGCACAGTTCTGTAGGTGTGTCCAAGCGAGTAACGGGATTGGACTCTTTAGTGGTGGGACTAGTCACGATGAGACAGCTGGAGGAGGGGCTGTGTGACCTGTTAGTTCTTCACAAGAAGTTTCTAAAGAAAAGCGAAGGTCACTCTTCTCTTGCCCGCCTTCTTGTAGTAGACCATGAATGGCTAATCTGTTATTGCTGTAGTATGTGGTTAAGGCTATGATTAGGGTTTGGTTTATGGGTTTATTCATCTTATTGATAGTTTTATTGTTTTTTGTTATTATTATTATTGCTATCATTACTATCCCAGATAAGTAGTTGCCAAAACTAATGGGATTGTTGAATTGCTGTGTGTCACTCCTCATCGTCACTCTGTCTGACTATCCTACATTCATCCCCTTGGATGGACTGCTGTGTGTGTGTCCATCAGGCTGTGGAATGCATTCATATGCTTGCCTACAAAAGGCACGATTCATATAAGTTATTAAAGAGGATGTTGTGTGTGGTTTTGGAATGCAGAGTGCCATGTGGATAATTTAAACAAGTAATGAATTACAAATTGTGTATTATATATGATGCAGCTTTTTTTCTGAATTGTTCATGTGATGTTGTAAGCCAACTTTTTAATTCAGCATAGCGCATGTCATCAGACACACAACTTAACATCTGATTGGGTTGTCTTTGGTGTTATTGGATGCTCTTCAAACAAGTCATTTCATTTTTTAACACTGCATTTGGATTGTACTTATTTGGTAAAACCAAAAAATTTAGAAAACAAAACAGAATAGCATAACAAATATTCGGACCTAGATGGAACGTTTGCAACACTGTTTGTTTTGGAAATGGAGCGTCATAAAAACATTTCAGGCTTTGTGTATCTCTGCCAGTGCTGATCTTTGGACTGGCGGTTTGTATTTCAACTAGAACTTTGCTCAACTAATGTGATTTGGAGAGCCCTTGCATGCAGTCATCTAGACAAGCCAGTATAGGTATTGAGAGACGAGATCCTATAAATCTCGAGGAGAAGGGTGTTGGCAGTCTGGCGGAAAGATATTTGTCCAGCTGTGTGCCAAAAGAGTTTAGGCTTCTTAACCTTTGACACGTTGACTTGGTCTGTCAGTGTCACACTCAATATGATGAGCTGATATAACTTCTGACCCCTGTTCTGTGACTGTTGTGTGACCTAGGGCTGCTCAATTAATCGAATTCTAATCGTGATAATGATTTCAGGGCCAAACAATCTCAAAACAAATAAAATCGAGGGCAACAATGTTTTTGTCATAATTATTTTCTACTGTTTGTACTGTACATCAGATGTATACATTAGACATTTCTACTGTTTGTACATTACACATCAAAGGAGACTTACTAATGTTTACGAAGAAAGGTATTAGGGAATATCCGAAGGTACAAGAATGTTTTTTCGAAATGTTTTTGAATACATTTTCAATAAATGAAGCATGTTACTGAGGAAAACAAAATAATCGTTTGAATAATCGTGATTTCAGTTTTGGCCCAAATAATCATGATTCAGATTTTTTCCATAATCGAGCAGCCTTAGTATGACCTCACCTGCCACACCGTTTCTTCACTGCTGACTCATACTGTATGCGCCTTGTAGTAAAGGTGTGTTCTCTCACCTCTTGACCTGACCTTTCACAGCAGAAGGTGTCGGTGCCTGATGAAAGATTTTGTCTGGGTGGGGTTAAGGAGTGGTCTTGCCTTCTCTGAGGCCACACCGGATGCAGAACTAAAGCAGAAGCTTAGGCGGCTGGCCTACTGTTTTCAAATGTACAGAGAGTTTTCGTGTCTTGTGTAGCCATTTACAATTTATTATAGTGTAACCTATTATTAGCGGTGTAGTAGGGTTGGGTGATGTATCAATATTATCGTAATATATATACTTTTGAAAAAGTGTACTTAAGACTACATCAACATATCTATATATTTTTGATGCTGCAATACCACTTCATCAAAACCACTTACTCTTTTGCGCTGAGACCACTCAGACAGTTGCAGCTTTTGGATTGTTCAACTCTACCCTTGTGCATATTATTGTTTACATTTTTTTGCACAGCTCTTTTAGAGCAGTCTTAACTCCGCCTAAATAAAACAGGTTGTGTTTTCCTACTTGTGGTGTTGAGTGAACACAAAATACTTCGATCATTCTGTTTTGAATATCGACGTATATTGGATTTTCCCAAGTTGACTCAAAAATATTGGGACACCAGTTGTGGTCAATATCACCCAGCCCTACGGTGTAGCCACGGATTTAGGACTTTCCCAACGTCACTCTTGTGGTTTCCAACCTTGTTTTGTGTATGTCACTTCTCCTCTCTCACCCGCTGTTGCCTGTTTCTTCACTTCACTTCACTTATTCTCACTCTTCTCTCTTCACTGTCCCAACGTGTTTTGCCCCCCATGGTCACCTTCGCCCTCTATGTGTTACCTGTTACTCCCCAGGTCTTCAACGCCAAGACCGCCGAGCTCCTCAGTCATCACCAGGTGGAGATCAAGCAAAGTTTCCCTAAAGAGGGGTAAGCACACAAACACACACACAGACAACTTAATGAGGCTATGTCAACATTATTCGTTTTTTTTTTTTTTTTTTTTTTTTTCAGTTTCCGAACCGAAACCATTTCTTTCCACACAAACTCCATTTTAATTTTCATACACTGCCTTTTTCAAATAGCTTCATCACTCATCACTGTGAACGTTATTAGTGTGTGGTCCAGAGGTGGAAATGAACTTTCACAAAATGTGAACTTTTATCAGACACTAAAAAAAAAATGGCGAAAAAATGACCAGCCACTTAACAGTAAATTAGTATTTTGTGTCCATAATCTGCCACTTTTACCATATTTTATCATATTTTACCAGCATTTGGCTGGTGGTTGGTGTGAATTTCCATCCCTGGTGGGGTTTGTGTAAAGAGAGCTGTCAGTCTGAGTGGTGGTGGTCTCTTTGCCATTTGTAGGTGGGTGGAGGAGGACCCTAAGGAGATTCTGCAGTCTGTGTACGAGTGCATGGACAAGACCTGCGAGAAGCTAACCCAGCTCAACATCGATATTTCGAACATCAAAGGTATATGCTTCAATATGTTCCTGTTTCTAAGCAGGGATAGGTACATCAGGTAACTGATGGTCACTGTGGATAACTCACAGGTACTGCTTAGGAATACAGTGAATACGCTGATTGTTTGTGTAATGAGCTGAAAGTTAATGATTAAAGCTTAGCTTTTCTTCCAGAGTTTTTTTTTTTCAGTCTCTCTGTTCCTCTCTTGCTTTAGCCATCGGCGTGACCAATCAAAGAGAGACCACACTGGTCTGGGACAAGGAGACAGGAGAGCCACTCTATAATGCCATCGGTGAGTGCCAGGGACCCTTCATGTTTCACCATCACACTTAAGGTCTATTCACACCAAGAACTATATAACGATAACGACAACTACGTATAACTACAACAATATGGGCGTCCACACTGAAGAACGACATTTAACGGCAACATTCTAGTCATGATTTATATATCTAATAGACATCCTGTGAATTCTTAGGATTTCTGATTGGCTGATGGTGCTTTTGTAGTTCATAAAATCACTCTGAACGTGATTCCAGCAATATCGTTCAGCCTGTCATTGTTATTTGATATGTGAACGGCACCATTTACTAAAGTTAAAACGATTTTTACAAAGTTATAGTTATGATTACAGCGACTTTCTAGGTGTGAATGGCCTTTTAGTCATGGCACACCTAAGACCGTCAGCTGCCAGTGTCCAGGGATCAGCACTGTAGTAATGCCCCCGCTACCCCACAGCTGTGTGTCATACAGCCTTGGCCCTCATGGCATCTGATCCCAGATCAGTTCCTCTGTACTGCCCTACAAAGCCTAAATGCAGTAACTGCATATATTGTAAATTAAGTTTAGACTAGAAATTGACTTCATAACACCTTCTCTCACCTTGTGACTAAATCTCTTGCATCTTCCTATTAGGAAAGCACATCACCACTGGTATACCTACAACATGTTTGACTGGGCAGTGTGATGACTTTAAACGCATTTTTCGCAGTGTTTTTGTTTGCATAGTTACTGCACTTTGCCTTCGTAGGGCAGTGTAGCAGTTTGACAGAGCGCTGTTTGTTTGGTGATGTAACTCTTCCAAACTCCTGCAGTGTGGCTGGACCTGCGGACCCAGTCTACAGTGGAGAGGCTTATCAACAAAACTCCCGGCAGAAACAAGAACCACCTGAAAGTGAGCTGAATGCAAGACAGACCAGGAAGAATATAAAGGGCCCTTTATGGCCTCTCTTTTCACTCTTTATCATGTCTGCACAGACCAGTGATTCGGTGCTGTGAAATACACTCTTCTTGTGTACTTTGACTTTGTGTACATGTAGTAAATGTAGTAAAATCGTTCTAACTTGCACACTTTGCATTGCCACTGACTTACTAAGCTGAACATCTGAATTGAACATGAACATGCTTTGCTCTTTTCCTCTCTGAGTTATTGTGCTGAATCTGAAGGTCTCCCATAGGTGTCTGGACCCATAGGGAATAACTGTACAATTAAGAAATGAGCCCAAAATTAAATTGATAATGTGCCTTTAACCACTTTCCCTTTGACTGCAGGTTGCGACTAACAAAATAACTTTCTCTTCTCTAGTCAGTGACATGGCTTATTGGCACCATTTAAAAAATAAATATAAAAATAAAGATAATTATTGGTCCAGACTTATGGGATTATGGGATTTTTTTTTTTTTATTTTCCCATCACTTTCCATCTTTTATTTTCCACCCTTTCCATCACTGATTTGTGTTTACTTTGTTGTTTTTATATCTTTAAAAAAAAACACTCAGTGAAAATGTCTGCTCTGTCTTCTCTCTCTCCCGCTCAGCACAAAACTGGCCTCCCCATTAGCACCTACTTCAGTGCGGTGAAGCTGCGCTGGCTGATGGACAACGTGGACGAGGTCAGCGAGGCCATCCTCTCGCACAGAGCCATGTTTGGCACCGTGGACTCCTGGCTCATATGGGTAAGCAAACACTTGCTCACGTGTGGGCGTCAGGCCACTGAAATTAAGATGGGGTCACAGATGAGGTCGCATTGCCCATTCTGATTGGCTCAGCTGGGTAACGACCAGGAAATCTGATTGGTTGTTGGTTTGAAAGTTTCACTGGTTGTCAAACGAGCGTCCGTGATGACCACACGCTCAGATGTCCGAGTGGTTGGATATCATGTGTTGGTGTCTGGTCATTCAGACTTAAAAGAGTTTGTTCGAGAACCTAACATTCACCGCCTGTTGGAACATAGTTATTGTATGTGGAGTTACCAGTGACCATTCCAGTTAAAATTATAGGAAGTATTGTACAGCAGTCATATCTGCAATAAGATAATAAACTTGGGATAGTAGCCACCATGGACACCTTAGCAACATCCTAGTAATCGCTTCCACAGTAACAACAGTTCCAGTTTTCATGCACCGTGTAATTCCCTGGAATTACGTTCTGTAGTTAAATTTGGTTTATTATGACCTGCCTGTCGATAAGTCACGATAGGGTAGATAAGATAAGGTAATGATGTTTTGGAGGTTCCTTCGCAGGTTATTTAGATAACATTTGCAGCATGACCTATGGCTTACTTGGAAGCAGGTGTGAGAAGGTCTGTGTTTCTGCTCTAGTGCCTGACGGGTGGCAAAAATGGAGGGGTCCACTGCACGGACGTGACCAACGCCAGCCGCACCATGCTCTTCAACATTCACACCATGGACTGGGATCCTGAACTCTGCAAGTCAGTAGACATGTGCACGCACACACACACACACACACACACACACACACACACACACACACACACACTCTCACTCACTCTCTCTCTCTTTTTCGATTACAGTAACACATTACATACAGTAACACATACAATAGCACATTACAACACATTATATACAGTGTTTAACGACACCTTAATGGGTTTTTGATCACACTTTTTTTATTTTATTTTTTTAAATCAGATACTTTGGCATCCCGATGGAGATACTACCCAGAGTCCGGAGTTCTTCTGAGATTTACGGTTTAATGGTAAGCCAGGGTTCTTAAACGGTTTCTTTGCGATATTATGTATGCTGGTCTTTGTCTGCTTTTTTGTGTCTGTCTGTCTTCCTGTCTGTCTGTCATAATAATGTTGTTTGTGCGAACCTTTGTCATTTTGAAATGCAGCCACATAAAAGGTGGCATCTGCTGTGCAAGTTCCAGTTCAGTGTAAATAATCAACTGTGCTGGCATGATCCTTTACCCCCTGAACAAAGGCCACAGCTGACAGTAACTCAGCTTTACTTTTGTCCCTAGTGACAAGTCAGACCCTGCCTCCGAGTGAGTGTTTCCTGTTGTGTGTGTGTGTGCGTGTGCGTGCGTCACAAAAAAAAACTTGTCTTTCTTGTGTCTTATTCCACTGTGCGGACTCTTGTAGAAAATAAGCTCTAGCGTGGTGAGTAGGCCCTTCCTTGTCCATCTCCATGTGCTGTCGCCAGCTTCACCGAGCTGCAGCAGTGACCCCCCCACCTCTGCCACCCCCCCCCCCCCCCCCCCCCCCCGCTCCCCCGCTCCTGCACCTCTCTTACACTCTCCGCCATTACAGACGTGCATTTCCAATACAGCACCCCCAAAAGCCACACCAATGGCAGTGCATACAATGATCTGCTATCTGACTCTGCCAGCACACATACAGTGACGGTCAAAAATAGACACAGATGTTTCAGATGGAGTACATACAAGTGTGTGTTCATCCATACACACATACACAGAAAGGGGTCATGTTAAGATAAAAGTGTGCCAACACTCATAAACACATTCACACACACACACACACACACACACACACACACACACACACACAAACATACATACACAAAACAAACAAGTGGCAAACATGATGCTAATCCTGCAATCCTGAGTACATTAAAGGTGTACTTCCACGAGAAACCGTTTAGTACTTGCTCTTTTGAAATATGATAGGTCACCCCGAGTTGCATATGCATGCTGCATATCGAAATGTTTTCCTACCCCCATTTTCTATATCAGTCAAAAGAAGACAATAGGCGGGAAAAACGACCCAATGTGAAAAGGGCCTACAGCGTGACATAGACGTGTGCAAATAAATGTAATATAAATAAATATAAGACAAACTGACCGAATGGGCTTTAAATGATGTTAGCCTGTGACTGACTTGCATAAGATTAGCAGGCTAGTTGAATGACTGAACTGCATTTAGCCGGGCACTTGCATTGTTTTGTAAAGTAAAATATCTATCAGTAAGATTGCAAAGACTGTTGATAGTGTGAAGAAAAAACGTTTCCAGCTGTTTAGCTATTACAACTTGTGGGCATGATGACGATCGCCACAAATGTCCATCTCTTTCAGAAAAAAACTTTATTTGTCATGCAGCTGCAGCTGCCTCTGGTGAAATCGTGTCGTTCTCCCGGCCCCGCCCCCTCCACCAAACTAAAACAGCCTGAAACAGAAGCACTAGAACATTTTTTTTCCATCAAAGCCAGCGCACAGGGCAATTATTAATACTAGAGAACACCGCAAAATGAATGGAAAACACGATGGAAGTACACCTTTAAGCTGCACACTCGCAGTGCACCAGTTGCATTCAAGTGTTAGATCTGCTCTTGGTCCTGGATCTGTTCTGTTGGAAATGCACCGGATGCTGAATATGTTGGATGTTGCCTCTGTGGCTGTGGTCTGTCATGATGCCCACTGGCTCTCTGTGCCACTGCCCTGGTGCTGGTGCCTGTTGAGCTGTCCACTGCCCACCCCTTTGCCCTGGCCCTCGCCACTGCTTCCTACAAAGCTGCACACTCCTGCGATGCAATATCAGTAAAAGTCTATGTAACGTCAGTTAAGTCTCTTCCTTTACGGTGCAATGTCACTCAGGTCCCTTCCTCTGTAATGCAATATTACTTAGGATTTTTCCTGTGCCACACTGCAGGAAGAGACTTAAGTTTCCTGTGTATGATGAACTGTGTTAGGATGAGCTGGGCGTATGCCTGCAAAGGCATCAAACACAAGAGGTCATACTTTGAGTCAATGATCTGTTGTTTCATTCACTCTCAGGGAAGAACACTTGTCTCCCGGTACATGCACTGTGACGTCATCTCCCCCCCACCCCCCATTTGTTGCCCCTTGTTTGGGCCATGACGATATTGACCATGCTGTCAGTATTCATGGAAGTATCTCTTGAAAGGATACGTTGTCATAAAGCCCCCCACAAACTCCCATTTCATGTCCATTGCCCATTGAGGCCGACGTCCCCTCCCCCACTTTGGTTTCTTTCGGTCGTCACAGCAACTATGACGTTCTGTGATTTGTCCCTTCTGATTGGGGCACAAGTATTAGGCAACTAGGTTAAAAAATATTGTATTGTATCACACCACTTATTGCTATATGTGCTAATAGTGCATGTTGCTTTTAACTGTTTTGTCTAGTTTTGCACATCAGGTGATCTTGTTTGGGTTGCTGTAGGCCTAAGGATTCTGATTTTGTGTTTTGGCTGGAAAGTAGTCAGTTCACTCCGTGCTTGTATTTCACCTTGTAGTTAGGTCGAGACAGACCTTCATGACTGGCATGTTGATATCTACAGCAAGTAGTGCACTCTCTTGGTCCAAGAAAAAAAGCAATATTGTTATTTCACAATTGACCATTCTAACTTTCCAGGTTTAATGTAGAAGGTTTTACAATGAGAATGCTCTGAACCCATTTTAAATGGCAAAATTATAGGGAGAGATCACCTCCTCAAACCTCCCTAACCTCCCTAAAATAACATAAGATCACATGGGCTGCTGTCAGGTTAGAATTTAGTAAAAATAATTTAGATTCTTTTAATTAAGCTTTTCTCTCTTCAAAACAGAAATCTGGGTGCTTAACGGGAATTCCCATATCAGGCGTAAGTGTCCCTCTTCTTTACCATTATTATATATCAGCTAATGCAACACAGTCAGAGCAGACATCAAACGTGTGTGTGTGTGTGTGTGTGTGTGTGTGTGTGTGTGTGTGTGTGTGTGTGTGTGTGTGTGTGTGTGTCATGCAGTGCCTGGGAGACCAGTCAGCTGCTCTTGTGGGACAAATGTGTTTCCAGGACGGACAGGCAAAAAACACGTAAGACTCCTCTCTCCTCCTCTCAATCTCCTACTACAACTGCTACTACAGCAGCCATGAACCTTTACTCTGGTTGCACAGCTACATATTTAGGTGCTTTGCTGATTAGAGGTCTAAAACATCATGTCTGTGATTGTCTCTCCCCTACAGGTATGGGACCGGCTGTTTCCTGCTGAGGAACACAGGGGCCAAGGTAGTTACAGTAATCGGAGCATACATATTACTTTTTAACAGTTTTATTGGTAGAGGTAAGAGTATTGGTAAGAGGTAATTCGACCCTAGAAAATTGTAATTCAGGTATTTTCGGGTGTAAAGATGTGTAAAGACACTGTCATGAGGTCTCCTCTGACTGCTTCTACAGCCGGTCATGTCGGAACACGGACTCCTGACAACGGTTGCGTACAAACTGGGGCGGGATAAACCAGCATGTTATGCACTGGAGGTACGTGGCTACCAGCACAAGCTTTTGTCGTGAGGTTTTTGTTGTGAAACTGTATTATTCATAAACACAGATAGCTGTACTGTTTTCATTCACACTTAGACGTTTTAAAACTCAACATCACTGCATTGTACACGTACAACCACACCGTTCCTGGAAATGTAGTCTTTTTCCGTGAGTGTGTGAGCTCATCTTGGTTTGGTCGTGTTCCTCTAGGGTTCTGTTGCCATTGCCGGTGCAGTGGTGCGTTGGCTGAAGGATAACTTGGGCATTATCCAGACCTCCACAGAACTCGGTGTGTACCACTGCAGAGCAAATTCCAGTCTTTATCTCCAGGACCTAGAAATAAACCTGTGTTTTACAAAGCTCAAAAGGAAGCAGATTGTAAAGAAAGTCAGTCAGAGTCAGCTTAGGGCTGGGCGATATATCGATATTATCGTAATATCAATATATTTTTAAGGAGATATGTATTTGATACCATATCGCCATATCGATATATATTCGATGCTGCAATACCACTTTATCAAAAACACTTATCTTAATGTGTTCACACTGTTCAGACAGCCCGAGCACAGCACAGCTCTTTTAGAGCAGCCTTAACTTAACATGACACACTGCTTTGCTATGTTATATCACCAGTCAGCCCAGAAATATCGTGATCTCAGTTTTGGTCCATATCGCCCAGCCCTAAGTCAGCCTTTAGACTGGGTGGGGTCAGGCTTAGACCTGAAGGGAGGGATGCATTGTTCTTACTCTGACATATCTGGAGCTTCATTCCTGCAGCATTCTTCAGTAATAATAAGCTATGGCTGGGAACAGGCAGTACGAGGGAACTCTGGGTTT
The DNA here is from genome assembly GCA_027475355.1 of Coilia nasus. Taxonomy (NCBI): domain Eukaryota; kingdom Metazoa; phylum Chordata; class Actinopteri; order Clupeiformes; family Engraulidae; genus Coilia; species Coilia nasus. Next base: position 16,892,026 of record CM050220.1, on the reverse strand, counting down.
GTCCTAAGTAGTGCGTGAAGGCAGCATACAACCAAAACTTTGTAGGCCAAGCATTTGTCTATGAGCCAAGATATGAGCATCTGCTGTAGTGTTTGCAAAGAATATTACAAGAATTGTATTGCATCTGTTTGTGTTCATTCTCAGTTTGTGCCTATTGTTAGTGAGTGGGTGTGGTGGTTATAGTTGTTGTGGAGCACCAGCCATGCTTTTATAATGAAGTAACAGGATACGTGACCCCGTTTGTTTGCAGAAAAATTGGCTGCAGCTGTGGGCACGTCCTACGGGTGCTACTTTGTTCCGGCATTTTCCGGCCTCTATGCCCCTTACTGGGAGCCCAGTGCAAGAGGGTGAGTGGAAGAGTTTCCCGTGAAGAGGGGGGGCTGGGGGCAAGGCAGGGCTGGGTTGCCACTACATTATTATGCACCCTATAATACATTATAAATATGAATATGAACTTAAAAACTGTGAAAAATGCCTTTAAAGCAGCACTATGCAACTTTTTCGAGTTAATTAATCATCTTTTTAAATTCCGTTGAGGAAAAAGCACTCAAAGTTTGATAGCATTTCTTTAATGTAGTGCTGCTTTGAAGTTGTCACACTGCCTTGTCAAACATGTTGTAGGTATAACACTCATGATGCTTTTATGTACTTTCTTAGTAGGAAGAAGCAAGAGTTTTAGTCACAAGACGAAGGAAAATCAATTTCCAGTCTAAACTCAGTTCGACAGATTATGCAGTTACTACCTTTTGTCTGTCTATGGCAGAATATGCATTCACATTTTGTTTATGCAGTAATAATTATCCAAAAATATTCATGGCAAGCTGTCTGTATTGCAGGGGGTACTCTGTAGGACTTAGAGTGTCTTAGAGGGTGTGGGGCAATTAAAAACGTTTTGAGACTGATGCATACTACTCTCTACACTCTAGCTAGAGGTCAGTCTGACTCCAGGAGCATTTCTCTCGTTCTCTTACCCAGCTGTCTGATTTTCTCTCTCTCTCTCTCTCTCTCTCTCTCTCTCTCTCTCTCTCTCTCTCTCTCTCTCTCTCTCTCTCTCTCTCTCTCTCGTTCTCAGAATCATCTGTGGTCTGACTCAGTTCACCAACCGCAGCCACTTAGCCTTTGCAGCTCTGGAGGCGGTGTGCTTCCAGACCAGAGAGGTAAACGGTGACAGTGGTCCTGTGTGTGTGTGTGTGTGTGTGTGTGTGTGTGAGCATTTGGGTGTATGTGTGTGAGTATGTGGGTGTGTGTCTGCGTGCTCCAAATGTTTAGTCTTCACACGTCTGTCCCATACTGGTGTGTGTGTGCGTGTGTGTGTACGTGCGCATATGCGTGTGTGTATTAGGGCTGGGTATCATCTAGGACATGGCCATTCGATACGATTTCCGATACAGGGCTCACGATACGATACGAGTTTCGATACAGTGCAATTCAATTCGATTCCGATATCGATACATATTGCTTTATAATTATTACTCAATGTCATTCACTCAACAAAACCAGACAAATATTAGTTTATGTTAAATTTATTGAACAGGAAAATAAAGCGTATTTGTTCAATGATTTTTACTGAACATGTAACAGAAAAGGTGCCAAGTCTCACTAGGTACCTGTAGTGAACTTATAAAAACTATTTGTGCAAAAGAATACAATATGGCTAATGTACATTTGTACTGAACAAAGTACATTTACTACATTGTGGTTTAGAATTAGTAGTGCATTTCTCTGTGCAGTAGCTACTGGGGGGTGTATCAATATTAATAGCCAGAATATCGATATTATATCGTTTTTAAAAATATCGATATACATCGCTGTATCGATTTTTTTTTTTTTTTTTAGCACAGCAGTAGTGTGTATTCTTGTGTCCTGCAGCTGATGGATGCTATGAACCAGGACAGTGGAATCCCCTTGACCCAGCTGCAGGTTGATGGGGGGATGACCTCAAACAAGCTGCTCATGCAGCTGCAGGCGGATATACTGTGCATCCCCGTTGGTGAGTGTGTGTGTGTGTGTGTGTGTGTGTGGCCACTTTACAAGGACATTTTTTTGTTTCTCTGTAGCTGTGGCAATGTGTCTGTTCAGTACTTTGAGCTACTTCCTTTGTATAAAAATGGCTTTGTAAATAAAACATTATTATTATTATTATTATTACTTGTAAATTTTATGTTAGATAATTGGAAACATTCAGCTGGCATCATTTCCTGGTGTAAGTCATCCTCATTTTAGGTGATTATTCAAAGTCCTACTTGCTGCTATATGGACCAAACAAAGTTCATTCTCATCACCTTGAAGGTTCCCCTAACCCTGTACCCTGTACCTGTGCCCGTCGCAGTGAAACCCTCCATGCCAGAGACGACCGCGCTGGGCGCTGCCATGGCAGCGGGAGCAGCCGAGGGGGTCAGTGTGTGGAGCCTGAACCCCGAGGATCTCACCGAGGTCACGTCCGAGAAGTTTGAGCCGCAGATCAACCCCGAGGGTACATTATTACATTACACTTAGCAGACGCTTTTATCCAAAGTGACTTACAAGAGAAGGACATAATAAGCTAACAGAGGTGTAGAGGAACACAGAGTAAACAGACTACACACATACACACAAGGGGATACATATGCCTTAAGTAAGTTTCCTGGAGCAGGGACACTTCAGACACACACACACCCTACACACACAGACTCATACAAGCTCGAGGTACCTACGTAAAGATCAGCACCGCATCGTGTCTCTACATACCTCTCCATCACAGACAATTGTCACAGTGTCTCCAGTACAGTAGATAAAGCCACATATCCTTGACTCTCTTCCTTGTCTCTAGCTTGGGTGCTGGCCCACAAAATGGGTCTGTGACACCAGTAATAATCTCCCAACAAGTCTTTTTAATGAGATGTTCCAGGCTTTAGCCCTTCATGAGAGGTCTGATGCCCAAAACATCACATTCTAAAGAATTGTTGGGAGCATATTACTGGTGTCATGAACATCTGTTGCATTGTACAGACCTGTTTCATGGTCCAGCACCCAGACCTGACACACCTGACCTGACGTCCTGTTTGTTTGTTGTTTTTGCTTTCCTGTACTTATCATGGTGTTCCATAGCCTCTCCAAGCTACTGATTTACACAGGCGCTGGTCACAAATTACAAACGATTAAACAGGCCAAGAGTTACATGCCCAGCAGACATCTCAGCAGCAGTCACTGCACCATTCGCAAGAGTCAGTTTGCTACTGTATTCATCTGCTCCGGCACCGCTGGACTGCAAGAAATGTTGTCCTGTAACAACCCTGCTAAACTGTAAAGCACTTTGAGCTGCATCTTGCATGTATGAACTGTGCTATACAAGTAAAGTTTATTATTATTATTATTTGCATAGCCTCTTCTCCTAATGCTAAATACCCAGGCCATTATTCCTGCTAGTTTCAAGCTCCAGCCTTTAGAAACTACCAACCAATACCAAGTTTGAGAACCCAACCATATAACCTACATGAAGAATCATTACTTAACCATAAACATGGAATATGTGGTATTGGCTTGGCTGGTATTGGCTACTGAATCCAGGCTGCCCATCACTGTAAGTGATGCTATTCCTCTAGTCTGTTAGCCACAGGTGGTTGTCACGCAACCTCTAGTCTGTTAGCCACAGGTGGTTGTCACGCAACCTATCGTGACTGACCTACCTCTGTGTGCATACACACAATAACCAGGGTTAAGGTGGTGTAGAGCAGTATTGTAGTAGCCTGATTATTACCCTCACTGTTGGCTGTGTGTTTTGCAGAGAGTGAGTTTCGCTATGCGCGCTGGAAGAAGGCTGTGCAGAAGTCCATGAACTGGGAGACCACCGAGCCTATTGGAAATGGAAATGGTTGGTTCTGTCCCTTCTGTCCTGTCTGTCACATATTTTACATTCTTGTATCCTGTGGGTCAAACCTTGTTGACCAGTTCCCATGACTGTAGGATGATCGCAGTTTCATCATACCTGTTATTTTTAATGTTTTAATATATACAGATAATGTTTCTTGCAGTAGAATAGGGTTTGTCACAAAACCTTGCAAGTGATTAATAATTTATTTCTGTATGTGTTCATAATGATTTATTATTTATTTGCAGTAATTAAATCCTGCTTCTTAATTAAGAATTAATTACTTCATTGTAAACAGAGCAATACTGATTCAGACAGTGGTGAACTGGCTTCAAATGTGGTTACGTAATCAACAAATCCACAAAAAATGCCTAGCAAACTTGTAATTCAAACCCAACACATTTGCACTAACTTTAATCAGACTAAACGATGGTGCTGCCGTCACCACTGCAAGATGCAGTCACGCTAGCTTGCTTTGTGAACCGGCTCTTTGGACAACCTGAGGTCCTGACGTTGTGTTTCTCTCTCCTGCTTTCCCTATTTGATGTGGATCTGGCTGTGGTTCTGGACTGTCTTCAGAGGAGCCTAGTATCTTCAGTAGTATTCCTATGGGCTTTTACATTCTTGGTAGCATGTTTATGTTAGTTGGAGCTAAATACATCGCAGGTTAGTGACCTTTATGAAATAAAACGTGTTGGTAGGCAGTAGTGCTTCACTGTGTGTGTGTGTGTCTCTCTAAAACTCAATGTATGTAGGGCTAATGCTGAGGAGGCCTGCTTGTCAAGGAGCTATTACTGTTCAGCATGTGTGCCAAATCCATCTAACTTTCTTTTAACAAGCCACAGACAGACTTCAGAAGGTAAAATATCCTAGGCTTTGTTGAATAACCATTATGTAGACCAGTACTAATTAACATCACAGAATTTCAAATATCGCTGTACTCAAATTGTAAAGTATAGGCAGTTATGCCATTAAGGGTTTTGGTGATGTCACAGTAGTTTTACTGACGGTGCCAGGTGACCGACCTCACCTAAGTGAAATGACAGGTACATGAGAGAGAACAATCACCGTCAATGGGTTATCTATTTCGTAGAGGGTTTTTAAAATTGTATAAATGAACTCTTGCGGAGATTTTCTGAGGTGCACCAGAACACCTGGAAATCAGTCTGCTTGGCTCTTCTCTGAAGCATATTTTTAAAAATGAGGGAAATGTCTAGCTGGGGTTTGAGATGTTGGATTTGGAACGCATGAGCAAGCAGGACCTTGTTGTTGTAGAACTCCTCTAACTCCTCTCGTGTGAAGCATGTCCCTTCTCTCTCAGCTGTGTTCAGCATCACGTTCGCTTACTGTCGGCTCGCTGCTTAGCAACATATCCATGCTTCTTTCCCTCCTCTTCGCTGACTTTGCAAGCAGATAGTAACATGACCAGATGACTGCGGGCTCGCACCATTATCCTGCCGATTGCCTTGGGTGGTATTCCAGAAAGCAGGTTTAGTCACTTATTTAGATATGTTAACTCTGAACAAGTGCTAAATCTCCTAATAGGGAGACGTTATGGCTATATTTTCCCAGTAAAACAAGAATAAATCAGACTCCTGCACACTATCCTCAATTGCAGTTGAACTTTATTGTGCAACGTTTTTGGTCAGATGAATGATGGTCATGACCGAAGCGTTGCACAATAAATAAGTTCAATTGCAAATGAAGACAGTGTGTGGGAGTCTGCTTAATTCTTAAAGTTGGTGACCCTATGGACCTCTCCTGACACACCCGCCTAAAGGAGGCATTGGAATGCCCCCCCCCCCCCCCCCCCTTTCCCGTTCAGTCAACTGGTCACTCTATCCCATTACTCATCATGCTTAGCAACATAACGCATCCCCCTGCTCTGTGCTTTCCTTATCACCTTTTTTTCATACTGCTTCCTCATTTGTGTCTCAATCACATGTTTGCATTCTCATCAACACTGCTACCATATTGCAAGGCTTAACTAACAGGATTGAGTAGGTTTAATAGCTGCCTGTCAACTCTGTATCCAATCTCTTTATTGTAGTCAGTCTGAAATTGTTATTAAAGCATTGTCAAAGTGTGTATTTATCAGTTCTACAAGGTGACTCATATGTTGGCAACTGTAACTTGTTTATGCATAGTAAGTGTTATTGTCATTTTTGAAATGAGAATTCTGTTCATATTTTTATCCATGCCCTCATAGAATTTATAGGTGTCATAATATGGGATTAAAGAACGTTTGCATTTTCAACTTGAATATTCATGACTGTTGTAGAAAGAAAAATAAAACAGGCCCCTTGTTATAAGCCCTATGATTTCTGTGTAGGTCTGTTAGGACAAAATGGACCCAGAGGCAAGTTTCATTGGCACATCTTGTGGTGAACTTGATCTCAAGTCATTATAGTTACTGTATTATTAAAATATTTTGTTTTCTTCTTCTTCTATGTCTCAGGGCACCAGTAGGCAGTTGGATGACTGAAGTGCACTCTGACCAGCAAGGCGAGCACATGTGCTCTGTCACACCTGCTCAGATGTATTTGCCCTGCCCCGGTACTGCGTACAGACACTAACCCCCTTACCTGCACCCCACCCCACCTCACCCCACCTCAGCTGTGAACTAGAACGGTTTGGCTCAGTGTCAGCAAAGTAAATGAAGTGTCTCCCCCCCCCCCCCCCCCCCCCCCCCCCCAAAAAAAAAATGCTGAGGCCTCCATTGGAACACGTGCACACACCTGCTTCTGAGTACAGCTGAGCCATAGGACCTGTGCGTATGAGGGAAGGCTAGAAGGGACCGCAGACTGTGTGTGTGTGTGTGTCTGTGTGTGTGTGAGAGAGAGACAGAGAGAGAGAGAGACAAAGACAGAGAGAGAGAGAGGGTGTTTTGTCTGTGTATTATGTGAGAGAGAGCCAGGAAACGTGTGAGTACGAGGGAAACATTTTATGACTACTCTAGTCACTATGTCATGGTACGATGAACTTTCTGGGGGGTATTCCATGTATGTGGTTTAGTGATTATTCCAAATAAGTTAACTCAGAGTAACAAAGTAGCAAACAGGCTTCATTCTTAAAGCCAAACAAAGCTGTCATGCTCCTCTGTGAGGAAGTTTGATCACTCGTTATGCGTTAGTGCATCAGTAGGTGACTAAACCAGCTCTCTGGAATACCCCCTTGGTATGGCTGTCTAAACACGGTTGTGTGTATGCATAATCGGTTTCATGAACAATAACAAATCCTTCGATGAAGTCATGGTACACAATGTCTTCCAAAATGACCGGTTTGTGTTTTTTGGATGAATTGCTGGTTCTTGTTTTTAAATCGTTTGTTTTTTTTTTTACCTATACAGGCCACCATACGAGTTGTACAGAGATTAAAATGCTTTGTGCCACTAACTGATTCACTGTTTACCAAAACCGCAACAGAAAGGATGTTACCATAGACCATCTGAAAAAATAGAACTAACTGCACTTTAGGAATCATCCTGTATTTTTTCAGATGTGGAATTGTAGTCTAATTACAGTTTTTGGTCGAGTTTAAGGCTTGCTGTTTGTCCTGCTGAAGTATGTTTCGTTATTTTGTCCTGAGAACTATTGTGCACAAGTTTTCAGGGAACGACCAAGGGGGATAATACTACAAAGGTGGTCAAGTGATCAAACCTGGTTTGTTTAACCCGTAGGTAGTTGTAAACCTGTTGGTAGAAGAGCCTAGGGCATCATTATCTTAACTAAACAAGTTTCAACAGGCTTTTCTGCTATCAGGAGACTCACTTAACCACCTTATAGGTAAGCCCCCTGCTGGCTGAACCATAAAACATCTTGAACAAAACTGCACAGAGTCCTCGTTTATCCACCTGTCTGTCCAGAAGAGGACAATTGATCTAGTGCATCTTTCTTTTTTTATTTAATTCACCTTAATACAAAGAAGACTTCATGCCAATAGTTGTGAAACTGATTAATTGGACATGAGTCTTTGTGATCTGTGCCATGTGAATAATGTCAGGACAAAGCACTGCTGTGATGTTCAATGGCTGGCTGCTATGGATACATCTTTCATGTGTAGTTATACTTGAACATTTTAATATGATGGGAAGGCATGGCAGTGGCCAGTATCTTTGACCAGAGGGCAGTAAGACTTAATGTACGTTTAATGGTTAAATTATTTTCAATGTTAACTGTCGGTAAACATTTTTATGTAGTGTGTGCTGGCATGACAAATCAATTTGATGAGTTTGAAATGTCTAAATGTGTTGTTTCAAATGTCTGTCGAAATTGAGTTGTTTGTGTGACCTTTTCTGCCTGTGCAAAATTAAACTGGTGGAACCATTTTAATGACAGCTTCGCTAGACCTTTTGTTTTGTTGTAATTTCTGAAACTAATAGTTTTTCATGTGTGCAAGTATACCACTAAACCAGAGTAATAGGAGGTTACATTAATTACCAAATTTGACAAAATATGCAAATATACCTTCAATCTTCTGATGAACCTGCACCCTGTTGTTGGGTTTTGGTGTTTTTCAGATGGACTTTTCTCCCGAAGTCACTGCACACCTCAATTAGATTGCGTTTTCAGAATAACTAAGATAACTCTCAGTTGAATAAGACTCGGCGTCTCCGTTGCTTTGGATCAGGATCATTATATATAGTTACATATACATATAGTCAGGATTTATTACATATAGTTGACACATTAATCTGGTTGACTTGATTCAAATGAAAGTAATAAAACAGTAAAATAAAACACTAGAGAAATGGCTACACTTCGTCTAAGTGTCTAGTCGTAAGTCTGGAACTTCACACTATCTCTCGAGGTTGAGACAGCACGTTCACCAGTAGATGTTTCTCTCTCTGCATTCGATCCTTCTCTCCTTTGAGAGGAAAACAGAAGGCTAGATATACCTAAAAAACACATTGTAAATCCGTCTAAACAGTGGAAAATAACCCCAAAGTGTATCTGCTTCAGGAAGGCCAGCCACACAAGCACATATCTTCTGTGGCACCTCTGTGTCCCACTTGACTAAGCAGCACACATGTGCAGAACGCATTTTTAGCCACCACAAGACTCTGTGACCTTCTATAGAATACCATGTACCGGGTCAAGATGGCCTCTAAATCTATTCTCCACTGGGCCTCGCATGGACTGTCTCTTCTGAACAGACACAGAAAATGTATGCAGTTGGTATTCATTTGACAGTCTAAAAAGAATTCATAAAAATTATATAGAATTATACACTGATCATTTGAAATAGAATAATAGAATAATAATAAATAAATAATAGAATAATAGAAAAGAATTGAACAATGCGCAAATCTACAAATGTATTTCATATACAGTCCACCCCAAATGAATGAATTAAATGTATGGATCAAGCTAGCCTCAAGTTGAGGTAAAGCGACCAAAAAGTGTCAGAGTGCAGCAGTCATGTACTATACAGACCGTTTTGCGAAAAGAAAAAATCTGATGTAAGAAGCTGATGTAACCAGAAGCTATGCGAAAGCATCAGGATCTGGATGACCAACCCACAACAAAGTAAAATCATCTCTGCAGATACATAGATGTGAATCACCTCTAGTGCCGAAGATGGCGCTAAACACCATCCTATTGAAGTATAGGGGGGGAAGGGTCGAAGAAGAAAAAAGTTGACAGGCCAACCAAATACATGTGCAGAGTTAACTTGTAGCTTTTTCTTGTAGTCATATCTTATGGCAAGTGTGCTTAAATGGGATTTTAACACTTCACACCACAGTTAAAAAGAAAGGCAATAGAATAGCTGGGTAGCTGTACCAAGGCTGAAACAACGTCTGTCTCCAAGCTAACCCAGGAAACATTTTTCTTTGTCCGGTGTTTCCCTCGTGGTTCTCCCAGTGCTCATATGTTTACGAAGCTCTCGGGTGTGAGTGTCTCTCCAGACTTGTAAACACTCTTCCACATCTAACCAATGATAATTGTATACAGTCTATGCATCAAACATGCTGAAGTCCAAAACATTCGTGAAAAAGACCCGGTCGGGCGGGATACTGAAGGTAGTTCGTGAGCACTACCTCCGAGATGACATTTGGTGCGGGAGTGAAGTCTGCGTGGAGTGCAAAGACGAAACCCCTGTTCTGGAAAAGGACCCATGCATGGAGAGCAACCTGTGTACATTCCCTCACTATCTTATTCCAGACACAAACGTTGTTCTGCATCAGGTATCGTTTTAACTTTTAAACGCTGTCGTTGGCATTACAAAAGCTTTGTAAATACAGGGCTGAAAGATCTCAGGCATGGTGCCTGCCTGAAATCAGGCGTGGGACAGTAGGCTACATTTAACATTTACTAGTAGATAGTCATAACAACTTTGAAACGTTTTGATAATTTCAGGCATAGAATTAGTTCTTTCTTTATGCCCTGTAAATATATTAATAAATGCCTTGTGTCAACCACTGACACTGAAACACACTGGGCACTGTGGTAACACATCTTGTTGTGGGAGGGGTGGCTTGTGGACCGATAGAACCCTTTCCATGCTACCCTCTGCCTCTGGAACTCCATCCCTAAACATCTCGCTCTACCCTGACCAAATTCAAATCACTACTTAAAACCCACCTGTTTAGAACTGCATTTCTGGGTCATTGCCCATATATGCTATTTCCTGCCTGTTTCTGCATTGTTCATATGTGTTGCATCTTGCTTTGCTTTACTTATGCTGTTTTCATACTACTACTGTATATCATGTTGAATAACCTGATGCGGTTTACCTTTGTAATGTGTTACCTTATGCGGTTTTACCTTTGTAATGTGCCTTTGAGTACTTGTGAAAGCACTCTAGAAAGAAAATGTATTATTATTGTTAGATTAGTGTTCAAGCATGCTGTTCAGCTAGGGTTGTGTTATCTGAATCGCCTTCAGTCTACTTTACTACATGAATACCATACTTAGTTCTGTGGTAACCAAGGCCCAGACCCTTGTGTCAAGGAGCTCAAGTGCTGGCATTACCCTAATTTAAGTCGAGAAGTATGCACACATCCAACACTTTGCAGTGCAGCGCAAAACGTTCCACAGATAATAAAGTAAGAAATTGCCCGCACACTGCTGCTGCTCTCCTGCTGCTGCTGCTGCTGATGCTCAAAGACAACTTTTCCACCCTTCGGGTGTTTGTCAGGTCAAACCAAATGAACAGAAGGGAGGGAATATATATACACTTTAAAATGGGGATCATTCTCAATCATCCAGTCCAGGAGTAGACAGTGTTAACCTGTCAGGGATATACATGGCATTATCCTCCCATACTAATTCCATCTCTCTCTCTTAGATCGATATTCTGGAAGACCGGTTGATAAGGAACGTCATCATCTTGCAGACTGTGCTTCAAGAGGTTAGGCACAGGAGCGCACCAGTCTACAAGAGAATCAAAGACGCAATCCACACCAAGGAGAAGAATTTCTACACTTTCACAAACGAACACCACCGGTTAGAGCCTAATCAGTGCAACTTTGGTGGTATAATAAATGTACCTGCTGTTTCTCTCTGTCCTAACTTTTGTTGTCCTCCGCAGGGAGACTTACATCGAGCGTGAACCCGGAGAAAGTGCCAATGACAGAAACGACCGCGCCATTCGCGTGGCTGCGCAGTGGTACAGCAAGCACATACCAGACAGTGCTGAGATCAAAGTTGTCTTGCTAACAAATGACCGGTTGAATAAAGAGAAGGCAGAACAAGCAGGCTTGATCGCTTATAAATGTAAGGTTTCGTCACTGTTGGTTTTGTTGTTCTTGTTCTGTATAGCTACGGTGAGGTTTCAGGATAAATTCTCCTTTCCACACCACTGACATTTTTGCCACTATGCACTCTCCATTTAGGTGAAGAGTATATTAAGAGTTTAATCGCTAATCCAGAGCTCCTTGACCAGCTGGCCTTGACTTCAGATGACAAGGTTTGCCAAGCTTTCCAGACTCAGCAGAATTTCATATACTATACAACACTGACTTGTGTGCAGTGAATCTGAAGGACTTGAATGCTGATTTTTTTTTTTTTTTTTTGTTCTCTCCAGAATGAAATTACCAGCTCGAAGATCTTATTCCCAGAGCATCTTCCACTGTCTCAGATTCAGGCTGGTATCAAGAGTGGCAAATACATTCAGGGAACTTTCCGGGCCAACAGGGATAACTACCTGGAAGGGAATGTCTTTGTCCAAAGGGAAGGAGACGAAAGCACTGAGGTAAGTAAGTAGAAAAAAGACAGACTTCCCTGGATCTAATATTAGATAAATACAGTAAGTATACAGAGGGCTCATCAAAAAAGGACCTCTAATGCATTGATACATATACAAAAAAATAAGTTGAGGCACTCTGTTAACATTATAAATTATTTTATTAAAAAACGGCTACATGCATACCAGTTAACAAGCTTGTTGTCATCAGTATTTCATTAGGGCTTTTTATATTGTTAGAAGTGCTTCAAAGTTTTCCTAAGTCTAACATTCCTAAGTAAGTTTAACGTAAATGTGGTGTTTTGAAAAAGTGGTCTCGCTTGAACAGAATTGAGACTCTGTGTTGTGGACCTCTGAGATGGCTCATGATGTTTGCTTTGTTGTGGTTCTGTAGATTCTGCTACAGGGTCTTCAGCAGCTGAATCGGGCTGTACACCAGGATGTGGTGGCGGTGGAGCTGTTGCCACGGAAGGACTGGGTCGCACCCTCCGCTGTGGTCCTCCAAGACGACGGGCCCAAAGCCGAGGATGATGAACAGGAGGAAGAGGAGGAGAAAAAAGTGAGAATGAGATCCGTCTGCCTGAACAAAAGTCATCAAACTGCCTTCTGCTGTCATCTGCTGTCCTATCTTCAGCACACCCCTCCTGTTTTTACTTCTTTGCATATTAGATGTGTAGCAGATGTTTAACCAGTTGATTAACCTAAATCCGTTCTTTGAATCAGCAATGGTAAATTTCTCTAGTAATCTTCTATGAAGTAGCACTGGTAAGTTTCTCTAGTAATCATCTAACAATTAGCAATGGTAAGTTTCTCTAGTAATCTTTTATGAATTAGAAATGGTAAATTTCTCTAGTAATTTTCTATGAATCAGCAATGGTAAAATTTTCCAGTAATTTTCTATTAATTAGCCATGGTAAATGTTTATAGTAATCTTCTATGAATCACCAATGGTAAATTTATCTTGTAATTTGTGTGTGGTTTTGTCTTCAGCTGCAAACGAAACAGGTGGTCCAGCAGGCACTGAAGCCCACGGGCCGAGTGGTGGGCATCATCAAGAGGAACTGGAGGCCCTACTGCGGCATGCTGTCTGTGTCCCTTATTAAAGAGGTAGGGCCCACAAACGCTGACAGTATGTGTGTTTATGGCCCGGTCAAATAGAATGCTGCTTTCTGATTGGCTGGTGGGGTACGCATTAATTTCGTCGAACCGTTCAATATAGAAAGTAGTTCTAAAATTCTGGCATTAAGTTTAAGCACCGTTCCATATCAATGCCTCATAGAATGGTAACTGTAACAACCAATTTAACGGTTGCTTTTCTGCTCTACTTTTTACCGACAGGTTGCATTAAACAACAGACAATGATTTCTAATTGTAAAGAAATTCTAGAATAATTTAAATGTTCCGACATAAAGTGTTAAATGTTTCCTAAATACACTTTCATCTGTGGTTCAGTGGTTATGTTTTGCGGGTGTGTGCAGTTTTGTATGTGCAGGACTGTCCAGTCACAGGTTTTTTTTTATTGAACCAGTCACAGCACAGATTTAAATATCTGCAGCCACAGTGAAAGCATGACTGGTCCACTTACTGATGACTATAACTGCATCTTTATTGTTTTGCGGATAGTTTGTTTAGAATACAAAATTTTAGTTGTTAAGCTCATCAAAAAAATCAGAAACCCTAAGTGCATTTTGTGTACGTGATTTGTGTGTGTATCAGGCCACAAGGCACTTGTTCACACCAGCAGACCGACGCATACCCAAGATCCGGATCGAGACGCGGAGGGCAGACAGCCTGGCAGGTCAAAGGATTATGGTGGCCATCGATGGCTGGCCAAAGAACTCCAGATATCCAAACGTAAGGAGGTGACCTGCACAGACACCCTACAAACACCCGAATGTCCACTGTTATCCTAAAGAAGGCCACATTTCCTTTATTTCCTTTCTGATGATGCTGTGCTGATTTTTAGGGGTAAACAAACCAGCTTCAGAAAGTAAAAACCCTGCCATGTATTCCTTTTGTCTGTGCTCTTAACACAGGCGATTTTACCAATTTGCTCATCTGCCTGAATAAAAAGTTGAGCTAACTAGATTTAGCTGGTTCAGTGAATTGGCTGGAACAAATATGTGGTGGGACTCCCTGGATATCTGCCTCTGATGAATTTGGGTCATTGTTCCCCAACTGACCATTACATACTGACTGCCACTGTTCTTTTGATTATCCTTTTTTGGACGTATAACATGTTATTGTATATATATTTTCTGGGTTGTTCGGCTGTTGATCCCTGTGTCTCTATGCACTGTATGTTGTGGTATATGTGTTATGCCAGTTGCCACCTTTTGGGGTGTGCACTACTGTTTGGACAGGTTTCTAGTATGTGGTCATGTGATATAGGCTTGCTCATCATGTCTTTCAATGCCTGATAAAGATCCGATGGGATCGAAACGTTGCCTTGCTTTTTAAATAAAATCTTTTTATCTGGAGCAAAACAGTGTGCAGACCACTTGTTGTCATGAAATACTTGCCACACTTGTCTAACACCTGTGATTATATTTTTTGGATGTGTTCACCTCTTTTTATCTTTAATACGTCCTTGCTTACTCCAGGGCCATTTCATGAAGAGCCTGGGCAGCGCAGGAGACAGAGAGACTGAGACGGAGGTGCTGCTGCTGGAACACGATGTCCCTCATCTGCCCTTCTCTCAGAACGTCCTTAGCTTCCTACCCAAGATGCCCTGGACCATCACCGACGACGTGAGTGTCTTCTTTCACTTTTAAGAGAAGACTTTTAGAAATGGGACTGGTGGGTCAGGGAGGTATTCCAAAAATCAGGTGTAGTTACATTCTTGGCTCTGCTTCCCGTCCTAACAAAACTAATCTCCACTAACCTACTCTCTACCTAGGTACCTCGTGCCACTGCACTGCAAGAAATGTTGTCTTGTGTTTTTCTTGCCTGTAAAGGGCTTTGAGCTGCATCTTGTATGAATTGTGATGTACAAGTAAAGATTATTATTATTATTATTATTATTATTATTATTATTATTATTATTATTATTATTATTACTTGGAACACCCCCCAGCTCATCAGTTGATGTAAGTGTTTTTTTTTCCCTCAAGAACGAGTCTAATAGTAGCTTCTTGTCCTGGCAGGTGATGAAGAACAGAGTTGACCTCCGCCATTTGTGCGTATGCAGCGTGGACCCCCCCGGGTGCACAGATATAGACGACGCGCTGCACTGTCGAGACCTTGAGAATGGAAACGTAGAGGTGTGTATTGTATGTTTGTGTGCGTGTATGGTCATGCATGTGTGTGTTTCAGTGTGCGATTGATTTTGCGTGCGGATAAAACTGCCCTACAAAGCCGCAAGGCAGTTACTGCACTTTGCCTTCGTAGGGCAGAAAAGAGCTGTGATTTCAACAGTATTGTGTGGTAATTTGCCGGTCGTTTGCAGGTTGGCGTTCACATAGCAGACGTCAGCCATTTCATTCGCCCGGGCAATGCACTGGACCAAGAGGCTGCCAACCGAGGAACAACTGTTTACCTGTGTGGAATGGTGAGCACACTCCAGTATCACCTGATTAGTTCGACCACATGGGTCTTTACCTTCTTGAAGTTTTGATCGGACAAATTTGACTGCCTGTAAACAGCAAATTTTGGTATACTTTTGATCTTGTCTAAACTTGTCTTGCTGCTGCTGCTGCAGCAGCTAATTGGATTGTGTGGTACTTGTTCTGTTTCAGAGAATTGACATGGTTCCAGAACTGCTCAGCTCCAACCTGTGTTCTCTACGCTCTAATGTTGAGCGGTAAGATCCTGTTCATCTGATATCAGTTATCCATTGTAGAGGAACAAATTATAGCTTCGGCACTTGTGAGTTTATGTTTTACAAAGCTATGTAATGTGTCACAAAATAAATAGAATCAAGTATTAGGTAACTAATGTATTAAAAATGTGATGAATCTGAATATTTTGTAATACGATAAAAAGGACTACACACTTATCAGCTTTGATCAGCTAATGTTTTCTCAGTATTACATTTTTTTATTATTGTATTACATTTCACAGACCGTTTTTACATTTGCAGTTGTACTGATAAATTCTAACTTATTTACTGGTTATGTAGGTTGGCCTTCTCCTGCATCTGGGAGATGAATCACAATGCAGAGATACTCAACACCCGCTTTACAAAAAGCGTCATCAACTCAAAGGTAATCTTACAACCAGCAGATGCTGCCTAAAAATGTCAATGGTGTGCGTGTGTGTATGTGGGAGAGAGAGGGAGAGAGAGGAAGAGAGAGGGAGGGAGAGAGAGAGAGAAAGAGTGAGATGGAGAGGGAGAGAGAAGGAGAGAGAGGGAGAGAGAAAAAGAGGGAGGGAGAGAGAGAGGGAGAGAGTGGGTTACTAAGTGTGTCTGATGTACATTGTTGTGTTGGTTGCTGTGACTACAGGCCTCTCTCACCTACGCTGAGGCTCAGATGAGAATTGATGACACGAGCATGAATGACGACATCACCAAGAGCTTACGAGGCCTCAACAAGCTGGCCAAAATCCTGAAGGCAGGAAGAATTGAAAAGGGGTAAGCCAGTGTATACAATTAATTATTATTAATTATTGTTATTATGACTAATAAAGATTATCCTCATGCATGACTATTGAAATATATGTCAGGTATGTTCGTTTGCATTCAAAGGTCCGTATTTAACATTATGGACATACTTTTACTGTTTCTGGCTGTATGCTGATAGCCTCGCTTTACTTTGTGCAAAGAGTCTGGCTTCTCTCCATAGGCATACTATCTGATACTTTCTGTAAACTTTAAAATTATTAGGCCCGCCCATTTAGGTTCACTGATTGGTTGCTTAAAAATGTAGTCAGGGAAACTGATGCTTTAGGAGACTTACTTAAAGCAGTACTGTAACGAAACACAATGTTGACCGGAGGCACTACAACGGTGCAAGCCTGGCTAGTGTACTGATGCCTTTTGTTTTGTACACTCTTGAGTCCTCATACCCATCTCTCTTCTGTTGTAGAGCTTTGACTCTCTCCTCCCCTGAAATTCGCTTTCACATGGACAGCGAGACACACGACCCCATTGACCTCCAGACTAAGCAGCTAATGTGAGTCTCTTGCCCTCATGATTCCAAACCTGCCAACATCTCTCCTGACCGGAAAAACAATTAAATTGATTTACAGTTTAAGATAATAAGAATTGTGAATGATTGTGTTGTGTCGCAGTTATACTGTTAAAGCATGAAGAATTTTGCTCTGGATATAAGAAATGTCTCACATAAAACGTGAGATTAGTGGTTCTCAAAAGATAATGATTTTCTCCAACCTATGGCATAGTTCTAATGTAGAAGTGCAAAGTATTTTGGTCTGGGTTTTTGAAGTGTGAAGAAATGGCTCTTCACAGTTAGGCCTGTTGTGGTTAACAGATGTCATCCCTCCCTTTCTCTCTCTCTCTCTCTCTCTCTCTCTCTCTCTCTCTCTCTCTCTCTCTCTCTCCTCTCTCTCTCTCTCTCTCTCTCTCTCTCTCTCTCTCTCTCTCCTCTCTCTCTCTCTCTCTCTCTCTCTCTCTCTCTCTCTCTCTCTCTCTCTCTCTCTCTCTCTCTGTCTCTCTCTCTCTCTGTCTCTCTGTCTTTCTCCCTTATACAGGGAGACTAACTCCATGGTGGAGGAGTTCATGTTGCTGGCGAACATCTCCGTTGCCCAGAAGATCTACGATGAGTTCTCGGAGTGCGCACTGCTCAGGAAGCATCCTTCTCCACCTTCCTCCAACTACGATATCATCCACAAAGCCGCTAAGGCCAAGGTGACCAGGAAGCAGAAGCATTAGCATCCTTTAGAAGAGTTTTAAATCAATTTAATCAGTTTTATTCAGTTCAATTTATTGGTATTAAAATTGCATCATCAGGGTTTTTTTTGCATCATCATTCTGGTCTCAGAGCACTGGACATAAATGTGGCCTCGTAGGTTGTGCAATCAAATGCAATGCATTTGACCCCAATAAATTAAAGTGAGCTTCCCAGTGATTATTTAACATTAGGATTAGTTTAAAACAAAATATTAAAAATAAATGGAACAGTAGAATAATCAATAGACTGCAAGCTCTGAAGTGTGCTTAACCACAAACAAACGGATGGGATGACTAGGCCACTACTGACCTCTCTTATATCACCTCATCTAATACACACACACTTTTTTTTTACAGGAGCTGCTCTGGCGTCTCCACAGTTGTTAAAGCTTTTTTAGGTTGTGGCAGTATTAGTTATTGTATTAGTTGTTGTATCAGCATACCCTCTCTTCAGGCTGGTATGATGTTATGATATGTTGTGCTTCCAACTGTTGTAGGTCTCCTTATCTGTGACTTTATAACTTTGTACGTTGAATTTTATCGTAATCATATTCTGATTGTTTTATTCTCATTTTATTATTATTTTTAACCTTTTTTCTGTTGGCTGTGTACTTACTTACTCACTTAATGATTGTCGTTTCAGAACTTGGTGATCCACACAGAGTCGGCCAAGGAGCTGGCGGACTCCCTGAACGAGGCGGAGATCGACGGCTTCCCCTACTTCAACACTCTGCTTCGCATCCTGACCACGCGCTGCATGATGCAGGCCGTCTACTTCTGCTCCGGCCTGGACTCCGACTTCAGACACTACGGCCTGGCAACGCCCATATACACGCATTTCACCTCACCCATCAGGAGGTGAGACACACATACACACACGCGCACACACACACACACAAATGCACAAACATACACACACATGCAAACAGCATGGGCAGCTGTGGTCTAGTGGTTAGGTCTTGGGATCAGAGAGTCCCAGGTTCGAATCCCATCCTATCCATGGCTGAAAGGCCCTTGAGCAACCCCTAACTGCTCCAAGGACTGTAACTGAAACCCTGTAAATAACTGTAAGTCGCTCTGGATAAGAGCATCAGCTAAGTGTAATGTAATGTAATGTAATAATGTAACATACACACGCACGCAAACATACACACACATACACGTACACAAACACACACATGCATGCACCTAGAGCCCAGCAGCACACATATACTTGATATACAAACCCTTAATGCCTTGTCAATCATGTGGTGAAGTGAACAGAGTATAGACACAGAAATACATCTATGCACACACATTCTTTAGCTTTGTCAGCTAATGTTTCAAAGCTTACGTTTTTTTTTTTTTTTTTTTTGGAAGAAAGATTTGTGTGCCATCCCTCTCTCCGGGAACCCCCTGTGTCCCTGTTTAAGCTTCTCTTTTTCTTTCTCCCTCTTTTTTTCTCTTTTCTTCTCTCTCTCTCTCTCTCTCTCTCTCTCTGTCTCTATCTCTCTCTCCCCTATCTGACACACACACCTTAGTTTATATTTATATTTCATTTATTTATTGAGGACAGTGCACATTAATAAACATAAAAGTAAATATGGTATTTAATGAATTGTGGTTTGGTGCAGGTATTCAGACATCATCGTGCACAGACTCCTTGCCGTGGCTATCGGGGCAGACAGCACTTACCCGACCCTGATGGACAAGCACAAGCAGGCGGCACTCTGCAACAACCTCAACTACAGACACAAGATGGCACAGTACGCCCAGAGATCCTCAGTTGCCTTCCACACACAGGTAGGTTGGCACCAGGCTTAGGCTGGCCTTCTGTACAGCTGGTCCAGTCAAAGGAGCCAAGTTGTAAGCAGCTGGACTTCTTTTTGGAACTTGAAGAAAGAAGTCCAGTTGCTTACAACTTGGCTCCTTTGACTGCCATGACCTGGATGAATGAGAATTTACACAGACATACAGTTGGTCCAGTTAGCTTCCTAATGCTAATTTACACTCAGTATGGACAAGTGTTGTACAGTATTGTACAGTGAATGGTTTAGATTTGTTTAAATATGTGTATGTTTGTGTGTGTGTGTCTCTGTGTGTGTGCCTGCCTGTGTGTGTGTGTTTGTGTATTTTCAGTTGTTCTTTAAAAATAGAGGGATTTTGAATGAGGAGGGCTTCATTCTGTTTGTGAGGAAGAATGCCATCATCATCCTCATTCCCAAGTTCGGGTTGGAAGGAACGGTGTTCTTTGAGAACAAAAACAAACCCAGTCCCAAGATGGTTTTCAATGAAGAGGTATGTAAGCCTCAACGTTAATTTAACCCCAAAAGGCACACGACCCTTGAGATGTAATGGCTCTCATTAAGCACAGCTTCATCCAGCTTTTTAATGTGACTTTGATCATTGGAATAACAAATCCTAGCTGCAAGCACTTCCAGCTTGCATGAACACTTTCAATACATATACCAGTTCAATTAAGTGTAGGTCAGTGGGTTAAAAAATGCAGTGCATTGAAATAGCGTATTAATGGGGGCAGCTGTGGCCTAATGATTCGGGAGATGGAGGGATTGGAGGGTCGCAGGTTCAAATCCTGCACCAGTAGGAAGAATGTGAGTGGGTAAATGACTAAAGTCCTCCTGCACCCACATCCATGGCTGAACTGCCCCTGAGCAAGGCATCTAACCCCACATTGCTCCAGGGACTATATTCTGTATCTGAGAATAACTGTAAGTCCCTCTGGATAAGAACATCAGCTAAGTGTAATGCAATGCAATGCAGTGCAAAGATTGATCCAAAACTTGAAAATCAAATAATTCAAACAATAAAAACCTCTTGCTCTGTACAATACATTTGGGGCCAAGTTGCAGTGAGAAGAGCGTCCAGAGCCCCCAAAGACTCCTCTAGCTGAATGGGAAACCTATCTTGTTACTCTACCACACAGTGTAGTTGCGAGTCAAGAGATTTTACTGTATATTTTCCCCTCCGCAGATTCCTACGCTGACAGTAGAGGGCCACACGTTCAACATGTTTGACTGTGTAAGGGTGACCATCAGTCTGGATGCGTCCAACATTCAGCACCAGAAGATCCGGATGGCCCTGCTGGAGCCAGTGGTAAGTGGCTGCTGGGGGTTGGTCAGTGTTTTATATATCAGAGTGGGCTTTGACACGCTGTGAAATTTATATTTTCAAGCTCCAAATATCAAATTTTATCAATTTTTGTTGTCCTGTAGAGAATGTTGCAGCTTATGTTACAATCATTGTTTTAGTTTTTTTATAAAGCATACATGCAGATATTCATTGTCCTTGTCAACATGTGCGATTGTTAGCAGTTAGGCTAATGACGTTGGTGCTGTTATCAACTTGCCCTATCTGCTAAGCTGCTGCTCCACACTGAATGCATTTTGTAATTATTGCGTTTTTGCTCGCAGATCCCTGGTGTAAGTGTACCCCCACCCGACTCAGAACCAGAAGCCAAGAAAATGAAGTTGGATCGCTGAGGAATGCGTCTTTTGAGACGATTGTCCAAAGACAAACGCCTGGGATTTTCTTTTTAAACTCTTCAAATCAAATGTTTGTGTTCTTGAGGGATCATTTTTCTCTCTAATACACAACCATGGACATGTTTCTGTATTTTTTTTAACTGTTGTTGAGTTGTTTACCATTATGTAATCCAGCAATTGTATTAAATCACACTTTGACATCAAACAGGTTTCTTACACTTCACTTAATTTAAAATGACCAAGTGTCAAAAATGTTCTAATTAAGGGGTTTCCAGGAATGTAAAACTTCTCATTTTAAAAAATTAAGAAAGACACAGGCGTGGAGCAGATTCTCCCAGTGGGATTGATATGAGAAGCACAGCTCTCTCACAACTGTAATAATTTCCCAGTCATGCATAATTGTACACTTTATACAATTTGCAGTTTTATTAGGAGGAACAGAGAACTGATGTGTTTGAAATAGTAGAAAGGAGGTAGCACATGTAACGTCAGACAATTCAAAGGTCTTCCCTGGTCTGTCGTTTTAAGAAAACCAGAAATAAATAAACAGTTGCATCAGGACCAAGAGACCCAACTCTTATAACAGCTGGTGTCATTAAGATTGCTCTCAACTTTAAGCCAAGACAAACTATATATTAATTAAAACACAGGTTCTAACAATTCAGAGAAACCAAAAGAAGATATTTTTTATTATTTTTTTTGTTTGTAATGCAAAGTTCATAACATACATTATAAAAAATTGTGAAGTTTGCAATGTCATGTAAATCTATTAAAAGGGGAATAAAACCAAGTTGCAAATGTTATATTCCACAAACTAAAACATGCTTTTTTAAAACGTAAAGAAAACCTATTAGACTGATGGTGACCTGTGTGAGTTTGCTGATTTGTTTGACTTCAAATCACAAAGGCCCACAGTACCTTAACTTGGATATTTGTGCAAAACCACACAAATACCACATCCTAAAATATTTTTCACAGTTCACAAAACACCTTTCAACAGACACCTTCAAACTACCTCTTAACAAGTGAGAAAGCACCATGTGCATAAGTATGTGCAAATGGAAATGTTCCTACACAAAGAAGTTAAGAAATGATTTCATGACGCATAATTTCAAGGTAAGTGCTACAGATAGCAAGTGTAATTAACGTAAGCATCTGTCTTCAGCATAGTGTTGTACTCTTTTTTTCCACAAGATAATGAGGTATTCTTTCCCATTAAAATCATTTACTTTATAGTTGTCTTATTTTTATCGATCTGATAATCTTTAATAATTTCACTTGACATAATTCTTTTAGAAGTAATTCATCCTCTCTGTGTGTTTGCTAAGTGTGTGGGTTCAGTTTAAAATATATACATGAATGATGGAAAAGAAAACATGGTTTAAACCAGCAGAATCAAATGGTTTACCTCTGCCTCCATTTTCGGTAGCTCTACTTTAACATGCTAAAACATCAAGAAGAAAACACTTTTAGTACACAGTGGGTACAGACAGTGATTATGCAATGGCTATGAACAGCAGTCAGCATCTTTTACCAGTGGCCTATTGTCTACGGTCCATGGACAGGTCACATCTTAAACCCCCTTGTCTGGATAGATGTTAAAGGCAGCTGTCCCAATAACAGTCCACAAATTCACATTGCAAGCCCAAAACCCAGTGTGTTCCTTGATATTGGAAAAAGGTTTTAACTGGCCTGACATTTCCTAACCATAATCCAGATCTTCACTATGGCAGAGTGAGTTTCGAATGCATGTAGCACCTCATACAATAGGATGGGTGTGAGTCTGGTGGCCTACACATACTAAAACAGCCCCTATCTTGCAATAATAGGGCATGTTTGTATTTATCTTCTCTCTCTTGACTGTGTTTCAGTTATCATACCTTGGGTATGTGATTCAGAGATTGTGTGATTACATCACCAACATGAAATTTTTTCTTATGATTCAAACTACAACACTTATGAGATGATTCAGTGTTCTTTGAAACATCTTCTGTACATGCAGTGCAAAATCTTTGAGTCTTTTTTTTGTGTCCAATTCAGCCAGTGTCTGAATTCTCAATGATTGCCATATTTATCTTGTGTCAGTTTTAGATTGTGTTAGACATTTTTATTTTCTTTTCTGAATTCTAAGCTGTCATACAGCACAGCAGAACAACAGTCACACAATCGATGTTTCCATTTTCTTTTTCTTACTAAAAAAAAGCTAAAGAGTGTGGGTGTCTCTAAAAGGGAAGAACAAATTACAATCATTCAAGCCTTTAAAGTAGTGTGGTCCAAAAAAAAAACGTTCCCAGCAGTTGCCTTAGCTGCTCATGGTCCCTGGACAAACAACACACACACACACACACACACACACACACACACGCATAACCCTGCCCTGATTAGCAACCTCTCCTAAACCTCCCTTGAGCACCCTACCCAGTCCCTATCTCTCAGTCTCGCTGTCTCTCTCTGTCACACATACACACACTCATATATACACACACACTTACATACACATTCACTTGCATGCTGAAACAGTCACCTTGCATTGGCCCCTCCCTGGCCTTAAAACACACACACACACACACACACACACACACACACACACACACACACACACACACACACACACACACACACATCCCTGCCCTGATTTGCAACCTCCTCCAAACCTCCCTTGAGCACCATACCCAGTCCCTATCTCAGCACAAACACACTTAAATACTAGACCAGTCACCTTGCATTGGCCCTTCCCTCGCCATAACACACACACACACAGGAAAAAACTGCCTAGAGCAGGCGTCCGAGCACCAGACCCTCCCTACTGCTGGCCTCCACCCGGAGAATCTCCAGGAAGCCCAGTTTGGTGAGGAACTCCATCCTCAGCTGGTCCATGGGCTGCAACTCACAGAACACACCCCTGGAACCTGCAGCACACACACACACACACACACACACACACACGGTTCAACATATGCCCATACATACATGAACAATCACAAAATCCAGAGCTAATATTTCTGAATAAACATAGGTGCCACCAGAGAGGGAAAATTAGGACAGTTGTAAAGGTACAATATCGACATGGGGCCTTTTGAGAACACTATTTATTGCTAATGGCAGGCCAGTGTGAAAATTGCATTTTTTATAGGCCCCAACATTTCTAGCAGCGCCCCTGTGAATAAAAACTGTTACTCAGCAGTGTTTTACACAATCATTAAAACACACACACACAAACACACACACACACACACAGTACAGCTCAAAAGTTTGGACACGTTTTCTCATTCAATCCTTTTTCGGTATTGTTTTATTTTTTACATTATAGATGAATACTGAAATACTAAAAAACTACAAGATTAAGATTAAGAAAGTGCATCAAAATGTTTGATTGGTGCTGTATGTAAGTTTAATTTGTATCGCACATTTAAAACCAAAGTGCTTGGGATGGTTAAGCAACCAGGTTAAAAGGTTTAAGGTTAGACAACATTAGTAGGTTAAAACACATCACTCATCAGTCCCATCATACACAGACGAGACAAACTAAAAAGACATCACATGGACCATTACCATCAAACAAAGACAAGACAAAATACAAACATCGCAAAAGAGTCCATCCAAGACACACTGTACACCTGTACATACTGACCGTTGGCCTTGAGTGCAGTCAGGAGGGCGGTGAGGAGGCTGCGGCTGACGCTGCAGTCCACTAGCTCAGGCAGGGCATCCAGACGCAGCTGCGAGGGGAAGTGGTACAGCAGGGAGTCCGGATAGTCTGGTTGCTCCTCCATGAAACACTGGAGCGCCTCCTACAGACGTGGAAGACAAACTGTCATTTAAAAACAACATCTGTCAGAAACAAACCACCATGTCCACCTCCTCGATGCTTAATTGCAAAAAGTAGGGTCTGCACACTTGAAATCATCCTTACTTTTTTTTGCTGTTTTTGTTTAAAGGGTGTGCGGACTTTTGTTTTTGAAATTACTTGACAATTTTTGTCCTGCTACCTGAACCTGGGATTTGCTAAATTATTCTTTTGTAACCCCACCTCCTCTACAGTGCCAGATAAATGTGTGTTAACATTCTCGTGTAGGCTGGAGGAATCTATCTTGGTCTATCAGATAAGCACTTGTTAGCATCCCAGCGTATGTTGGAAACCCTTACGTTCTGGGCAGCTAGTTAAGCGCCTGTTAGCATGCTAGCGTATGCTGGCAGCACCTGTGTGATGACCCCTGACCTTTGTGCCTGCGTGCCCGCTGTTCCCCAGGGCCTGAGGCGGATACTTGTCCCTCATGGCGGGCAGCCAGCTCGCCTGCCAGCGCTTAGCGAAGTGGCCGACGTCCAGGATGCCCAGCACACACCCACACACTCCCAGCTCATCCTCAAGGACAAAGCTGTACTCTGGGCACAGGGCCAGGACCGCCCCCAAACACCTAATCCAACACACACACACACACACACACACACACACACACACACACACACACACACACACACACACACACACACACACACACACACACACACACACACATACACACACACACACACACACACACACACACACACAGTGAGCCAAATATAGGTAGTTATAATAATACAATGCAAGCAGTGTCCATGGCATACTGTACTGTATGTCAATGTCAGAGGAGTAAATGGAATTTTACAACTACAGTTTACAAATTGAAAACATGGTTTTAACTGTGCTGAATTAATGAAAACAATGTGCATATCCACACCACTACACAAACACTATGTGTACAACTGAATGGATGCAAATTTCTTTTTAGGGTTCCCAATGAGGGTAATTTATAGAGGACTGGAGGGGTTAGGTCTTTAAGTACCGGTCGCCATAAAAGTCAGGATGAATCACACTCAGGTCTGGCTGGCCGCGAGACCTCTGGTGCAGCTGGCGCACCATGCGGTACAGCTCCATCTGCAGGACAGGCAAATATTAGCCACACGTTACCGATGCTTCAGAGGTAGCGGTTGTACGATGACTTCTGTTAAGTTCTTTATCCAGTTTAATTACAATTTTCTCTAAGAAAGACATTTTACTGGTCTGTAGTATACCGACCTCTAGTATACTTTGTTACAATATGATTGTGACACATACATATAAATGTAATATAATGTTTATAAAATGTAACAAATGTAATAAAATGTAATATAAAATGCATACCTACTAGGTGTTAGCATACTTACGCCCCCTCAACCCCCGTATACAGTAGGTGGGTGTGTGTTTTTGCCTGTGTGTGTTTGTGTGAGTCGTGTGAGTGTATACCTTGTCTTTACTGTGGAAGGGGCGGACGTTGTAGAGCCGAGCGCTTGGGAACAGGGGAGGAGGATGGATAAAGAGCTCTGTATTGGTGCCCATTGGGAGAAGCAGCTGAGAAAGGGACAGACAGACAGACAGACAGACAGACAGACAGACAGACAGACAGACAGACAGAGAATAAAGGTCCAATTGAAAGAGAGGTCTGCAATGTAATATTTCATTTTGTGCAAGTAAAAGGAGAGTTAAGCCTCTGAGTGGTAAAACAGAAGCATAGTTCACTCCTGCAAGGGGTAAACAGCATATTCATCTGTGGGTATTACACCACAAATCAGTATACTGTAATCAGGCCTGCTGACAGTCTTGGCTGGGCCCGGGACAAGATAATCTGATGCCCCCCCCCCCCCCCCCCCCCCCCCTCCCATATTCCATAATGTAAGGAGGGACCAGTTCTGTCATGTTGTAAGTCATGTTGTGCCTACCTGCATCTCACCACAGAGTCCTCCCTTAAATGCCCATGGCTCAGCCTCCACACCCAGCAGCTCGGAGCCACTGGTGGTGCCACACCCTGTGGGAGGAGAGGACACCACAATCTCAGCCTCTCAGCTCCATCATTCCAGTCGGAATACCACTTGAATTAAATAGGAACTGTAGATAGTGTATCACATAGACGCTGTAGTCTATTTGATATGCAGGTATATTCCATACAGAGTTTAATTTGGGCTTGAGCCCTCCCTTGGCAATTCAGCCAGCCGGAGCTGAGCTCCCTCTGCTACAGTATTTATATTAATACATTAGAGTGAGATACTGACCACTGTGAGTGAAGAAGGGCTCCCTCTCTTTACAAAAGCTAATTTAATTACTGATGCCATAAAACTACCTAAAAACTTTTATTTGAGCATATCCATCGAAAGTAGTCAAAGATACATAGCAACCAGTTTGTACAATATAAGTACGCTGTTGGTTGCGTGTGTAGGGAGCAAAGCGGAGGAAGATTGATCACAGTGTTCCCACCTCCACAAACCAACCTAATTACTTTAATTTGCATAACACTAAGAAGTAACATAGCATCTGGCATTTGCAAGAGACTTTCCAGGGCCTGTGTTAGGGAGGCAGCTGTGTTTAC
Organism: Coilia nasus; assembly: GCA_027475355.1. Taxonomy (NCBI): domain Eukaryota; kingdom Metazoa; phylum Chordata; class Actinopteri; order Clupeiformes; family Engraulidae; genus Coilia; species Coilia nasus. The sequence goes on along the minus strand of CM050220.1, from coordinate 16,864,276 downwards.
ATACTGACCCATTTATTTCTAGCAAGTCTCTGAAACACTGCTTGAGAATAATCAATTCTCATTTCTTTAATGGCTATGTTGGAACTGTTTAGAGCTTTATTTGTCAGACACCGCGTAAAAGTGGGTTGTAAATGGGCGCTTGTGTGAAATGTTGCTGCGGCACTTACAGTGGAAGCAGTTTTTCCAGGAGCCTGAGGAGGAGCTGTCACTCAAGATGCGGCCCTCTAGGAGGAGGTGAAAAAGAGGATGAAGAAAAGTCAAAAAGAGGATGACAAGACCGAGAGAAAAGACAGAGAGACTACAAGACGAAAGGAAAGGTGAAAAAAATGTAAAAAAGAAGTGAGAGGCAACAGGGACTGATGAGACAGAAGAGTTCAAGTTTCAGGTATGTCATCACCACCAGGTATGTGAATGCAGTGCACCAACAGTTTCACATTTCTACTGATAAATGACTCACAAACACACCTATAAGAATAAGATTACATGCAGTCCATCCAGAGTTTAAATGTTGCTGGAGCCCCCTGAAGCTCAGCTCGACCTCCTCAGCTTGGCAATACAGCCAGTCAAAGCTGAGCTCCCTCTGCTACAGTATTAATAGTAATACAACAGAGTGAGATATTGACCACTGTGAGTAAAGAGTAAATAAGGGCTCCCCCTCCTTACAGAAGCCAATTTAAACACTCACTCCATCAGAATAGAAAGCAAAGCATAACACTTGAGAAGATGAATGCAAGGAGGTAGGATGCTGAGTGCAGGGAGAAAGACCAAATAAAGGGAAAGAGCAGATAAAGGAGAAGAAAAGAAGGGAAAGACAGTATAGAGAAACATGTAGAAGGAGAAGTAGAAGTCTTTATCGTCACTATACAAAAGTATAGTGAGATGTCGTTCGGTACAGCCAACAGATACACAAGACAAAGCAGTAGATAAGAATAAGAATAGAAATAGATAAGAATAGCTTGGTAGACGTAAATACACTTATCAAGAGATGTGTAACAATTGACTGGGTACATGAAGAGTGGACTGGAATCATCCACTGATATGGTCTGTGGACTGCCGAAGATGGTATCATATGACAATGAAAGAATCAATAGGTCTATTCCTGTGCCTCACTCATTATCTCTTCACATCTTTCCTCCAATATCTCTCTATCTTCAGTATCTCTGTTTATCCTCCACTATTTATCTTCTCCAATATCTCTTTCTCTATCATCCACTATATGTCTCTCTTTCCTCCAATATCCCTCTCTATCCTCCACTATGCACCGCTCTCTTTTCTTCACTGTCTAATTCTTTCCACTCCTCCCTTTATCTCTGCCACTCACCGAGCCAGCTGACGAAGGCCTTGGCCACCAGCAGTGTGTTGCGCAGGTCCCAGACGTAGGGGTAGAGGTCGTAGAGCACCGCCCGGTTCACGCTGTTCACCACCCCCTCGTGCAGCAGCGCCACCTGATCGCACGCCGACAGGAACTGCACCGCCCGACCGCGCCACTCCTCCACCTGACGCAGAGCCAAAAGCAACACAAAGAAAGGAGCCATTTTCTTTTTTTTATGCTGTCATATACTGTTCTGTGCACCTAGATGTATGTTTACACATAGACACCTAGGTGTCATGCGTACCCTATACTTATATTATTGCTTTGGCAATACGAATGTCTTATTTGTCCTGCCAATAAAGCATTGTTGAATTGAATTGAATTGAATTGAATTGAATTTAACTGAACTGAACTGAATTGAATTGAATTGAAATGAAATGAATTGAATTGAATTGAATTGAATTGAATTGAATTGAATTGAACTTAATTGAATTGAAATTAATTGAAATTAATTGAATTGAATTGAATTGAATTGAATTGAACTGAATTGAATTGAATTGAATTGAATTGAATTGAATTGAATTGAATTGAATTGAATTGAAAGAAGCTAATGCTGAATCTGAAATGTTCACTTGGTCACTATACAGCAATGCACTGCATAGGGAAGAAAACAGTGTAACTCACAGGCCATATATGGTGCACTTGCGGGGCCAAAAGCAACACAAAGGAGGAGGCTAATGCTGAATCCAAAAATGTTCACTTGGTCACTATAAGGTGCAGTACATACAGAACAAAACCATGTAACTCACACTCTATAAAGTGCACTGTATTGTGTAGTGAGTGATTTAGCATTTTGAACACTGCATAAGAAACAGCAGTGCTACAGCACCAACGCTCATTTCCTTTTCTGTTTTTTTTCTTCAAAGGAATGTAGCTACACACTCCCCGCTTTAGTTTTAATTCCAACGCTTCAATCCCATGGCATTTGTCAAGGGCCGAAACATTGGAATTACAAAGAATTAAAAAGAAGCAATGTGGAGTGTGCGACTACATTCTTTTGAAGCTTGCAATCTGTCCTAGCTTGCACCTCATTGGCAGTGTGCATCCTTCCCTATCCTTTTCAGTTTTTTGCAGCCTCAGTTCCCAAAGTCCAAATAATGCCTTTATGCCTGATGAAAGGAGAGTGAAGCCATCCCTCACCCTGGATCAAATCTAACTCCAACCTATTACCTACCCTTGGTATCAAAGAGTCAGGCTAAATGGTTAAGCTGGCAGAACACATATTCACTATAAGTGATGTGGCTTAATCGCAACAGCACGGCACTATGCACACTACATACCTTGCAGAATTTTTTGCACATGCTCTTAATAAATATTTTATACACAGGAATGTAATACAGTCTCGCCATGATTCATTTTCGCCTAGCAGTCATACTGTTTCAATATAGTTTTTATGTGTCTAACAGAGAGGTGTTGAATGATGATATTTTACCTCGGTGGGAAACAGTACATCATATGTCAGAGCAAGTTATGGGCTAGGATAGAATCGTTGCCTTTGCAATACCCACGGTATTGTTGCAAAGCCTGTGACTTACAGTGGTAATAATTCCATGTGATTTAGCTCTACATGACAAGAAACAGGATGACTTGGTGCTGCTGCAGATTGGGTACTTTTATTGCCTGCGATGCATCACGAAACCTTGCCAAGCACAAGACCCGATCCTGAGTCCATTAAATCTCCCCAGGCCTCAAGAGGATGAAATGTTCTGCCCTGACAGCAAAGTCAATACCCCTTCCTAATTATCTCTCGACCCCTTGTTATCTCCAAAAAGTCGGGTATAAGCATGAAAACACTTTTGTATTCTTGGAAAACAAAATTTGTGTCGACACAGCAGAATGACTCCACATGACCTCTCGTGACCTCTGACTGACCTTCTGAGGCAGCGCCTTCTTCTTATTGCCGTTGGCGCTGACGCACTGGCAGTTGGCCTTGAGCCAGGTGAGGTCCTGCAGCAGGCCCTTAGCCGCCGGGCCGTACTCATGGGGCAGGTAGTGCAGGCCCACCAGCAGCCGGACCTGGGACTCGCTTAGAGGGTTCTTCCCACCGCTAAGCCCCCTTCCCAGGGGCTTCTCCACGAGCGACCTGGTGGATGCATGGCTGTCAGCCCTCGAGGCCTGATCCCCGTTGCTGTGGACGGAGCTGGGGGTGGTGGCCTGTTTGCTCTCAGGCCTCTGGGGTTCGGAAGAGCTGTGGAGGGCAGTGTTATCCTTCCTGGAGGAGTGCTCTGAAGAGGTTTTTGGATGGCTTTGGGTCGGCAGTTTTGCAGCCATCCGCAGCGCTGTCAGAGGCCTGGGATTTCGAGGAAGCTCTGGAAGACTTATGGTCGCTTGATCGAACCTGCCGACCTGGGCCAAGCCAAGAGGGATAAAAGAAAAGAGATGAGAAGAGCGGCGCAGGAAATAAAAGAGAAAGAAGATGAATGCACATAAAAGGAACAAGAATACAAAAAAGACAAAATATGAGGCAGAGATAGATTGGCTGTTCAGAAGTATTTCTCAAGACATTTTTCAACACCGACACACAAACACGCACACACACACACACACACACACACGCACGCACACACACACGCACACACACACACACAGGTCATACCAGGAAGCAGAGGTTGGTTGAGCTCCTCTATCCAGTCGAGTAGTGCAGTGTTAAGAGCTCTATCTGGGCAGTACTGTGCTGCATCATCTGCAAACAACACCCGAGTTACACCAGCATGTGTGTGTGTGTGTGTGTATTAAAGGTCCATCTTCTCAGTCAGAAAAACATAAACGTTAAAAAAAAAACATTTATCCCATATGACTGTTCTCACGCAGCTCTTGCCTGTGGAACAACCTTGAGAATCTTACTGCTCTACAAAGCAAAAACGTAGTATCTGCATTTTTTTACACCATTCAAAAGTGTAGTTTCTGCTCTTTAATCTGGTAGAATTTTATAGGGCTCCTGTTAATACTTCCTGAGATATTTGCATTTTTTACTTTGCAGTAGGTGCAAAATGCACTACAAAACCAAGCTGGAGTGGAGTAACTGCACTTACTGAAGTTTTCCTTGGTTTCAGTATGAAAAATGTCAGATACTGCAGTTTGCCTTTTACTCATCTGTTACATTTACTGGACTGTTCTATTATAATTAAACAGTGGTAAAACAAAGGTGCAGTATAGCCTTTAAAACTGACATGTTTTGTCTAAATGTCAAAATACAATATGATTGAAATTCCTTTTCCATCTACTCTAATAAATCATACATTCGGTGGTTAAATATAATTTGATGGTTAGATTTGGCGAAAGAAAAACACAAAATGGCCTTTTTCTCAGTTTGTCATTTTCTACTGCGTTTTTGCTTTGTAGGGCAGCTTAGAAGAAGGTGTCTGCTAGGGGAGAAAGAGAAAGAAAGAAAGAAAGAAAGAAAGAAAGAGAGAGAGAGAAGAGGAAGAGAAAGAGAGAAAGAGAGAGAACCTACAAATCCACTTACATGTGACAACAAGTAAAGGAATAAAGTAACACCATGTATGTAGCCAGTGGACGTATCTGTTGAATCTCCTGAGAGCTGGAGAGTGTTTATCTGCGTAAGGATGGCTCAGTGACCCAAGTAAAACTAGACACGTTAATCTGATCATATCACTTACAAATGGACACTCGGGCACTACACAGCAACTACCCTTTGGCTTGGGGGTATCTGGTGTCAAATGAATGCCAACTGAGTCCTGAAATGTCAGCTCTCACTTGTTGTCTTTTTTAAATCTCTTTCTGTCTCTCGCTATTGGAGGAGAGGTGGGATTTGTTTCTCATCTTCTCTTCCCTTCCTCTTTCCTGTTCTTACCATGTCTATTTCTGTCCTTGTTTCCCAGATGCTTATCCTGTTGCCGCTTCACTCCTGTCATTCAAAACAACCTCTTCACATCTCCTCTCCCTTTCTGTTCCCCCTCTTCTCTCCTCTCCTTTTCCTCCTGCTCCTCCATCCTCTCCTCCCATCCTTTTCTCTTCTCTTCTCCTCTCCTCCCCTCTTCTCCTCTCCTCCTTTTCTCCTCTCCTCTTCTCCCCTCCTCTCCTCCTTTTCTCCTCTCCTCCCCTCTTCTCCTCTCCTCCTTTTCTCCTCTCCTCTCCTCCCTCCTCTCCTTTCTTTCTTTTCTCCTCTCCTCCCCTCCTCCTTTTCTCCTCTCCTCTCCTCCTTTTATCCTCTCCTCTCCTCTCCTCTCCTCCCTTTCTCCTCTCCTCTTCTCCCCTCCTCTCCTCTCCTCCTTTTCTCCTCCCCTCTTCTCCTCTCCTCCTTTTCTCCTCTCCTCCCCTCCTCTCCTCTCCTTTCTTTCTTTTCTCCTCTCCTCCTTTTCTCCTCTCCTCTCCTTCTTTTCTTTTCTCCCCTCCTATCCTCTCCTTTCCTCTCCTTTCCTTTCGTTTCCTCTCCTCTCCCCTCCTCCTTTTCTCCTCTCCTCTCCTCCCCTCTCTTCTCCTCTCCTCTTCTCCCCTCATCTCTTCTCCTCCATTTCTCC
>CM050220.1:16850923-16853423 GCA_027475355.1 Coilia nasus | reverse complement strand
ACTACAATTCAAATGTAGCACACAAAGTCGACGTCATTGCTCACGAACACTCCCTCTGTTCGCTGATTGGTCGATGTTCGCTGATTGGTCGGTGATGTCAATAGAGGCACAGCCAGACCCTCTGTACGAAAAGAAGTGTAGTACGAGGGGCTGGTTTGCTAGGCCAGTAATAAGTGATGTTGTGTGACATCCCCTGAGGGTCCCCACCTGTTGGGCAGAAGAGGAAGACGGGCGGCTCCCCCAGGAAGCTGTAAATCTCATTGGTCACTGAGACTTGGGCGTGGGCGAATGAGGAGAAGGCTTCGCTGTCCGCCTGGCACATGGAGTGGTCGATGTCGTCAAACAGGATGGCGAAGGCCTTGCATCCCAGCTCTGCCACCTGCTCGCGGGAGGGACGATAGGGAAGATGTAGGAGGTGTGCTTTCACTTACTCACACACAGCGCTGCCACACACACACACAGATACATACACACATACACACACACACATACATACACACACGGCTGCCATAAACACACACACACACACACATACACACACACAAACAAGGCTGCTATACCCACACGCACACACACACTTACACAAAGCTGCTACACATACACACACACACACACACACACGTCATGGAGCACAAAACCTAAGCTTTTCTTTTGGTCCTTTAGTAAACCGAGCTCCCAAACATGGTAAGAGCAAGTTGCCAGATGGCTAAAGTGACGCTGATGATCTGTAATCGTGCTAACGGCGCAGAGACTGTGAGTGCCAGAGGTATCAGATCCGCTCTGCCCTCATTAATCAGGAACAACATGAGCTCTCATTTCCCTCAGCAAATGTCAACAAACTATAATCATCCTAATTAGAGGTGAGTAATCTGGCTTCAGTGAGTAAAATCCAAACCATTTATATTTGTGGTATCCATTCATAAAACCAGCTGATTCTAATGGGTACAACTCTTCAGCCAGGCAGATGAACTAATTAATGAAATGACCAGGTTTATGTGCAGCGGTAGAATCGATACATGGCAGGATGTTTCCTCTTTGAATTAAATTGGATTAAAAAACAAACAAACAGCACCCACGTGTCATTACACGGCACACCACACCACAACACAGCACAGCACACAGTGTACACAATGAATTGACTCTGTGTTTAATCCATCACACACATAAGCAGGGGGCAGCCATGACAACGGCACCCGGGGAGCAGTGTGTGTGGGGACGGTGCCATGCTCAGGGTACCTCAGTGGCACTACTGGCAGTTGGTGTATTCGAAACCGCGATCCTGCAGTCACAAGTCTGTGATCTTAACCGCCAGGCCACCACTGCCCCTTAACCATCTCTGATTGTAGACTACGACTAAGTCTAATCACCTTATATGTGCAGGGGAAATGTATAAAAAGCACATTAGTATAGTATATATTAGTACAGAAACAAGATGGTGGACCTGATTGAGTTTGCGCTTGAGCAGGGAGAGGTCACAGGAGCTGGAGAAGATGATGTCTTGGCCAGGGGAGAGTGCGTACACAAAGGACAGGCCCCTAGCCTCCGCCTCAGAGATCAGAGTCTTCACCTGGACTGCAGGAGGAAGAGGAAGAGGAGTAGATCAAAGGTCAAAGTGAGTGTGTGCATTTGTGTGTGCGTGCGCGTGTGTGCTTATTTGTGTTTCTGTGTGTGTGTGTGTCTGTGTGTGCGTGTGCATCTGTGTGTGTGTTTATGTGGGGGTGCGTGCATGTGTGCGTGCGTGCCTTTGTGTTTGTGTGTGTGTATGTGTGTGTGCATGTGTGTGTGTGTGTGTGCTATCAGTAAGGTGGACTAACTTGGCATGTGTCTGTTCTTTTTTGCAACATTCTGTATAAGACACACACACACACACACACACACACTCTCAGCCCCTCAATACAATCAGTTATTCCTCTCTTCCTTACCCTCCTCGTCTACGGTATAGAGCTCCCTCCACAGTAGCCTGTGCTTCAGGTCATCTTTGGGGCCGTACAGGTATGTGTTCAGACCCCACCTCTGCATCCTGACAGAGAAAAGGTTTACAGGAAATGCAAGGAGTTGCATGGATGATAAAGGGAAAAAAACTGATGCATTATACATACAGTAAAAATTCTGTGCTGAGGACACAGCAGGGATTTCAGAAATACATTCTCTCCCCAGAGGCAGCCTCTCACTCCCCACAGAGAGAGAGATAGAGAGATTGAGAGATAAGGAGAACAATAGACAGAGAGGGAGAAGGAGAGAGAGGGAAAGGGAGAGAGGGGGAGGGAGAGAGGGAGGGAGAGGGAGAGAGAGAGGGAGGGAGAGGGAGAGAGATAGAGGTAGAGAGCGAGAGAAAGAAGCAGAGTGACAGATAGACAGACAGACAGAGAGGGAGAGGGAGGAGAGAGAGATAGAGAGGGAGAGGTAGAGGGAGAGAGAGAAAAAAAGACAGAGGGAAGGAGGGAGGGAGAGAAACAGAGGGAGGGAGGGAGGGAGAGCGAGAGAGAGAGCGACAGAGAGG
>CM050220.1:16818423-16848423 GCA_027475355.1 Coilia nasus | reverse complement strand
TTTAGTCTTGGCCATGACAACCGCCACATACTGTATGGAGTAGATGATTAAACTGGAGGCCAAACACAAACTCTGCCACAGAAAATCCATATATCCAATATCATGCGCCTCATCGTCTGACATATTAGGTGTACACAGAGACATACTGTGTATGCCAAGGAAATAAAACTCCAAAATGTCTCCCTCCAGTAACTCTTGTAAAATGATGTCATGCCATTTGAAAAGAAACCAGAAGGTCACGGTCAGGCAAGGATTGTCCTCAGCTGAGAAAGATGTTACCTTTGCCATTTGCGTTAGAGTAGGGTCGGCAGGTGCTTGTCATCACAGAGAAAAATCTACCATGCACTGTCTGGTGGTGTAACACAATGTACTGTGTAGTCAAAGGAGCTACGCTGTAAGCAACTGGACTTCTTCTTGGACCTTGAAGAAGTCCAGTTGCTTACAACTTAGCTCCTTTGACTACCATGACCTGGATGAATGAGAATCTACACAGACGAATGTACTGTGTAGCTGAGGATTATCCACACGTGCACAAGCACTGCTTTGGGACCGAGAGAGGGCTGTTATCTCTCGCCCACCCAAACTGGGTTTGGCGTTGGCGTTGGAGGAGAGCTGCTTAGGTAGACACAGACCCTATACGCCCACTGTTAGACACGCTGGCAGGTCTGTGATGCTGCAAGCATGGTCTGCTTCTTCCACTGGCTTTGGGGACAAGGTCTTATAATTTATTGGACCTGCAAAGGAATGCCATGAATGGCCATTTCACCCAGACATTTTGGTTCAGTGTGGCACCGGTCCGCTTGCAGTGGATCACTGGGGGCTCTGGTGAAATTATGAGAGCACAAGTCACCAAGGAAGACGTCAGCAACCAGAAAGGCTGATCATTTCATAAGCTCATGAAATGAATGGATAACAGTGACACATGCCCTGTGAGATGCATACAGACCTAGTAAAACCATCAAATACGTGCATGGTTCTCCTACCCTGACGGGTCTCATTTATTTTCTTTCAAGAATTCTTGAATTTGGGTCCAAGAAAAGATCATGCATGCTTTACACTATTCTGAAACAGGGCAACACTCGTGATCCACATAATTTAAAGATTTAACGTGAGCCTTAAGGCTTTAGTAATATACTCATACCAACTGGCAAATGGACATATACATGCATAGACATAATGAATATCCTACATACAAGAGCAGGCACACTGGCACATATACGGACCACATACCGTAGCCTCCGTAAAGAAAAGGCATATAATGATGTGATATAAAATGCACATATGTAGGGTATTTGCAAAGTAGAAAACCCCGTGCAATTGCATTTAATGATCGAACATTTATGGATGCTGAAACTAGGTTACCTTCCACAACGCCGCACAAAAATGTATTCTTCTTGTCTTCCATCGTTGCTCAATGCCTCTATTGTCCACACCTTAAACTGTTTGTCTTTTCACGACGAATATCTCAGGCTTGTAAATGTTTCCGTCTAAAGCGCGGGGCAGAATCAAAGGCATCTACCTTCTCAAGTCCCTGAGATCACGGTTGGTTGGTCTCGTTCGGCGGCGCATCCTCCCCACTACCACGGTTAAACTCAATGTGTGAAAAAGAAATAAAATAGCCTACTACCGTCTATTTCTATTTTTCTTTTAGCGTCGTTTAAATTATGTTTTTTTATAGTGAAATCAGATAAATTTCAAAATTGGATTGGTTGCGGCGCCTATCTTGCCCAGCCACTGCCCGACCAGAGCAGCGCCAGTGGAGTCTGCTGTCATTCGCCAAGGAGCGAGGGTAGTAGGTGAAGGTGTTTACCTCCATCTAGTGGGCATTATCAGCAATGCATCTTTGCTCGAACTAAAAGCTCACATGAGTACCACATATTTCTTCGAAAGGCTACTGCCAGCATGAATTGACAAGGCTAATTAATAGGTTACCGGGGGTGAATATATGGAATTATTGCAGTTTCAGGACAGTGTCACTCATGGTCAACTGTACAGGTAGTCTGTCTTTTCAACACTATTTAGCTCAGCATCCAGGTTAACCCAGGTCAAATGCAGACGTGCAAGCCATGTGGCAAATGCAGAAATTCAAGCCCTGTGGTATCCTATCATTTCTAAATCCCATATTTTATGGCATCCAGTGTGAAAACTGAGCTGATATGTGGCCAGGCTGTCCTCATAAATCATCAAGGTGGCTATTACAACAGTTGTAATACTTGCTAATGTCTCTTGGTCAGCAATTTTAGCGAAGATGCTGGCCATTATTTCATGAAGGGGTAGGCTCCATTGTCTAACATTTGATACGTTAGTGGGAAAAGAATGGAGGTGCATTCTCAACATAATCAATATAATGGACCCATTTGGGACAGACCGAGAGCGAGAGCAAGAGAGAGGGTGAGAGAGAGGCGAAAAGAGAGAGAGAGAGAGAGAGAGAGAGAGAGAGAGAGAGAGAGAGAGAGAGAGAGAGAGAGAGAGAGAGAGAGAGAGAGAGAGAGAGAGAGAGAGAGAGAGAGAGAGAGAGAGAGAGAGAGCTGTTATTTATGACAATATGGAGGTAACAGCTAAGAAAATCAATTTGAATACAAGGTCAGTCTCCATTCAGGATGAGAGAAGGTTATATATAGCCTACTAGTGACTGTGCAGTGAGGAAGAGAGACAGCACTAAAAACATTTAAATAGCACAGGCCAGACTGTTTGGTCATGGTCCTTAAAAAAGGATTACTGTAAATTAATTAGATGTAATAGTTATATAATTTGATGACTTTGGTTAGAGACTACTAACACTACTAACAAGCTATTTATTATTATTATTATTATTATTATTATTATATTTTTTTACTTTTAAAGTAAACTGGTCTAAGTGAAATGTGCAGCATCATCCCACAAAAATATTTTTGGTGCAGAGCGAATTTATTATTTATTTTCTATACTTTTTTGCCCATTGCTGTACTTCAAAAAGAGTTTAGCCTAAATCACCCTACAGGTTGCCTTCTTAAGATTTAAAAAGATAGGCCTATATTCCCATATAAAGAAAAATGTTACTTTTTATCCTAAATGCTCGGCCAAAACGCTCCACAGCTTGGAGGACCTGCCTGTCATTATCATTTGCGAATGTGATAGGCCCGCTGTCACTGGTAAGGCCTGCCTTGTTCAAGAGTTCGCGAGAGTTCCTCTGTTTATGATTTTGGAGAAAATGGCGACGGGCGTGAAACAGGAGCTTGCCCAGTTGATGAATTCAAGCGGTTCCCACAAGGATCTCGCTGGGAAGTAAGTGTGTTTTGTAAAAAACGAGTTTCCTACGGCATTTCTGATATCTCCTGTTTAACAACTGTAAAGTATAGCGAAACTGGTGGATACAGTACATTGCTAAACTTGCCTGCTCTCTGACGTTAGCTGATGTGGAATGCCAGCTAACTAGCCAGCGGCTAAAACAGCCAAGCCTCATTCAAACTCAATGCCCCGATGCTAACCTTGGGCTTCAGTCAGCGTAAAGGCATTTTTTAAAATGCAAAATGTCAGTACCTCCGATATACAAACATAGGTCGATGGATAGCTCCCAAAGAAAGACAACGTAAATACTGTCAAAGGAAAGTACAGCTGCGTATTCCGTGATCAAGCTCATATCTCAGCAGCACCACCCTGCATTGCCTGCTTCGCTAATCGACTAGCTTTCTTAAAGGCTTAAACTAATATGACTCTCTGTGAGATGCCCGGGGCCTTGATGGGGTTCTGTAATTAGTTTTCTCTGCAGACAATGAAATGACTTAATTGCAATTCATAATGTCAGTCTAATAGAGTTTGAAGTCAAAGCTTAGGTAAGTGATGACGAGCACAAATTGGATAGCTAGCACGGGTTTTGCAGATGGTGCCAAAGCATACTTGTACTTAAGGACAAAGAGAAGAAAGTGTTGCTAAACTAAGTAAATCCATTTAGTACGATGCTGTTTGGATCATTTTAAACAAACATCTGCGCAGCTATGGACATGTCAACGCATTCCATGACATGCTTGACATTTAGCACATCTAAGCCCGAGACTTAAAGGACTTTGTCTAAGCCAAACATAACTTCGACTCTGAATAGTCTCATGATTAATTTGGTGTTAATTGATGTTTGCGATAGTTGATGCATGGTAGCCGTTGGGTCAAAATACAATCCATTGTAGGAATACACAGCATTGATGGAAGTAGCACCTCTTGTTTACCTTTAGTTGTTGTGTATGACATAATATAAGGACGGAGAGGTCATAAGTTGGGTATGTGAAGCTGCATAGTGGCCATAAGCCATACACCAGTGCCAGTGTGTTTTTTGTCCTAAGGTGAGCTCAGTTGGTGAGATGTGATTGTGTAGATATTTCAGGTAAGTAACCATTGTAGTCTTATGTCTTCCTTCTTTTTGTCAGTGGTGGCAACATCAAGTAATTGTGTTGAATTGTTTGTTTCAGGTATCGACAGATCCTGGATAAGGCTATTCAGTTTACAGATGCTGAACAGTTAGAAGCACTTAAGGCCTTTGTGGAGGCTAGTAAGTGACCTTTGATCGAAGCTGTACATCTTGTTGTGTTTTATAAGGTGGACGGATTGAAATAAGATGCTTTTTTGCCATAATTGTACTTTTCAGTATCACCCTGACTTCTGACATATGTACCACAGTTTATATGCAGATACATATTGCAATAATATCAGGATTACAATATACCAGTTTCATTTGGTTATGTGTTGTAGGCTGTTAAACAGGCCCCTTTCTTACAACAGGCTCCTCACCTTTGTGTCTATTTTTAATCTCACCCCGCCCTGCCTCCCTCTCTGCAGTGGTCAATGAAAACGTCAGCTTAGTGATCTCCAGACAGCTACTGTCTGACTTCTGCTCGCACTTACCCAACCTCCCTGACAGCACTGCCAAGTTCGTCTGCCACTTTACCCTGGAGAAGATCCAGCCCAGGGTCATCTCCTTTGAGGAGCAGGTGAGTGGTCGTTTAGATGGCAGAGTTCCCCAGTGCGCAGCAGCCAACAGAAGCCGACAGCACGTAAACAACCACTGATTTGGGCCTCGTTTCACGATAATGATGGATCTTAGCCTTAAGAGCAACGTAAACGATTGATTCCACGAACGTTCTTACAGTCCTTACGGACCGTTTCCCGAACATGATTGTACGTGAACGCGCGTGCCCTGCTCTTAAGATGGTTCTTAGAGCTGAAAGTTGGCGCTATTAAGTGACGTAGGAGCTTTCTTTTGAACTTCATTGGGCATACGGTAAAGTTGGCTTCAATGCAAGAAAATAAATTTTTAAAAGATAAACAAAACTTGTAACGTTTGCTTATCTCTCATCTATAATTTATCTCATTCAAGTGTAAGCAAAAAAGATCTCCGACCAGTCTGAGGACACAAACAAAAATATATTTGATTTAAATAGTCTATGTAGGACACTGTATTCAGATGTTTTTGTTACATGTTTTCTGCACACGTCCAAAATAAGCCCACTTACTGTGACTGTCTTTGTGCGGCTGTGCTAAAGGCGCTGGATATAGGATATTTGAAGGCATCGGGGGACAAGACGGGAGACGTAAAAACAGTATGCCTACAGAAAATGAGGACTGTCTTTGATATATTAAGATTGCAGCAGTGTGATGAGGTGAATCAAGCCGTACAGTATAGGCCTACTGTCATTGTGATTTTCAACAGGTTCAAGGCCACACTATCCCTGCTGTTTTTAAATACTGCCCGTCAACAATGTCTTCGCCACTTCCTTTTTGTTATGTCCATGAAACTGTCATGTTCCAAGCTTTTTGTTTTGACGACTTTATATTGCTTCTGGGTTATATTTTTCTTAGTTGCCTCGAAACGCTCCCTGGTGTAATGCCCATACAAATCACATGTAGGATCACCGTTTCATTATGCCCAATCTTACTATCAAATATAGTTGACTTATGTGGCTGCAATCATATTGATTTGATTCCAGGCCCTTGCGTAATTTAGGCTACTTCTTTATTTCCGTTGGTCTGCTGTGTCAGCTACATGATGTCATGGTAGTTATATGGTAGTTGCATGATAGTTACAAGAATAATGTCTTATGACAACATCTTCAGGCACGCATAGCCTATTTTCACTTCACATCCTCTGGGTGTCTCCACTGTGCCACGCCAGTTAAGATCAATCTTAGTGCTCTACGAATGCTCTGGACCACACGTAGAGTTACGTGTGATTCCACGATGGTTCTTGGCCAAGGAAGGTTTCGGGAAACGGTCCGTAAACTCTACGATGGTGTGAAGTTGAGTACTACTTAGGCTTAAGTACTGCTTAACATCGCTCGTAGTGCTTTCGGGAAACGAGGCCCTGATCCTTTTGTTGGCTGCAGGACCGTTAGGAAATGCTCTAGATCCTTTTGAGTTGTACGTGCTGTACAGTTTCTCTCAATAATAACCCAGTTTATGTGTGACCTAAGTTTATAATTAAAAAAAAACTATGGGGTGACATTTCTCAAAAGGAAAGGATTTAACCCAGGGTCTTGTGTAGTAGCCATTATAAATGCATTTCACAAAACAAATTGCACATCTCATTCTTCATGTTTTTCTGTCCCTGATTCCTTCATCCCACGGTCCACATAGTCTTTTCTTAGGTCCTCCATGTTTGTTTTTTTAATAGTGAAGGGGGCTACAGCATAAGATGGTAAGAAAGAGGCAATAGACAAAAAAGGCTGTGAGCATTAACCCACATGCTTGCTTTCGCAGGTGGCTTCGATAAGGCAACATCTCGCCACTATTTACGAGAAGGAAGAGAACTGGAGGAACGCAGCTTTGGTGTTAGTGGGCATTCCTCTAGAAACAGGACAAAAGTAAGCTGATCTACCACACACCCCTCGCTATGTATCCTTCACCCAGAGAAGAATGTAATCAAAGTACTGTGGGGATGAAGATGTGGAGATTTATAGTTTAGCACCAAGATACAGTGCTCTAAAATACACCTCAATAAGAAGGAGTTTAAAGATGTGGAGCCAGTGGCTTCTACTTCAAATTATTAAGGAAATAATGTGTAACTGTGATGAAAGATGCTAATGTGTCTGTAACCGGCTTTCCATCCAACTTGTTAATGCCATAGACTGTATATAAGAGAACTGGACAAACCCTCTGTGACGCCCCACATAGACTTTCTCACAGACTGGATGAAGCCTAAATTGAAGATTCCGGGTGCCGTCATCTTTGACAATTCATTTTATGAATGTTAATGTAAATTATCTGGCGATAAAACTAATGCACCCACTCAGAGTTACTAACTAACGAAACACCAAAAAAGTTTCTTGAACTAAGCTTTAAATATATTTTTGCTGTGAAAATTGACTTCTAAACTATGGAAAGGGGATCACTTCTACAGCCAGCCCCCAAAAAACGTACAAAGTATTACAACTTCAAAAAAATCAATTTTGGCTTCATTGTTTAGCCTGGAACTTTGCAGTTTGGTTAATGCATATTTTAGTTATTCAAATAAGAAATCCTCACTTGGAAACTCACATGTGTATTTATCTTCAAGGTACAAACAGTCCCTCACATGCATTTCGTTAACCCAAATTACTATGAATGCACATCACTAATGAAAATAACTTCAATGAAAACCCAACTATTGATAATATTTTTTCACATACTTTTTTTGTTTCTCAAATCACTAAAGATGCAGCAGTTATCGTCATTGGTCACTGTGTATAATGACCGTGTGACGTTCTGGGCTTACTCACCCTTCCTCAGACATGAGGAACATAAATCAAGGACTATAAAATAAAATAAAAAACTTGGGAGCATAAACTTGGTGGATCAGACTTCATCTTTTCTACATATGTCGACTTTCCTTTGGTCCTGCTCCCGGTATTTAGTCAGGATGTGCTTGCTTCGATGGAACTTTAGTGCACTGTGTATAATGACTCTATGTTGTTCTCCCTCTGCCCCTCCTCAGACAGTACAATGTAGATTATAAGCTGGACACATATCTGAAGATCGCCCGCCTCTACCTGGAGGACGATGACCCTGTCCAGGCGGAGGCCTACATCAACCGCGCTTCTCTGCTGCAGAACGAGTCCACCAATGAACAGCTGCAAGTTCATTACAAGGTGCTACAGCTAGATGCTGATGATATTAAAAGTAATGATATACAATACTGTAAATAGGTAGGTGATGATTCAGTTGGTAACTGGCAACTAGGCAGGTGCCATTTTTTAACCATATCATGGTCTGCTCCCAATCATGCATACATGCAGTCTCAAATGTAGTATCCTTTGGCCTCAGATAGCACAGCAGCACAAAGTGGGGCAGCTGTGGTCTAGTGGTTACTGAGTAGGTTCAAATCCCATCCTAGCCGCCCGCCCTAACCATGGCTGAAATGCCACACTGCTCCAGGGACTGTAACTGAAACCCTGTAAAATAACTGTAAGTTGCTCTGGATAAGAGCGTCAGCTAAGTGTAATGTAATATAATAAAAGTGAAACAAACATGTAAAAAAAAAACAGCAGAAATATGTCCTGTTAGTTGTTATGAAATGTTCACCTTGGCACCGGGTCCCATTTCAGGTCTGCTATGCCAGAGTGCTTGACTACAGGAGAAAGTTCATCGAGGCTGCGCAGCGCTACAACGAGCTCTCGTACAAATCCATCGTCCACGAGACCGAGCGCCTCGAAGCACTCAAGCACGCACTCCACTGCACCATCCTGGCTTCTGCAGGTAGGACACCACACCTCTCCTCTGACGCTGGTGATACATGCATGCCAATTGAGAGACGAAGTTCAGAGAAGCAAAGTTCAGAGTTCCATTTATTCCTGTGGGAGGCAAGTGATGGTGACGTAGACAAGCGAAGATGAGCAAAGCGGCGTGAAAAAGGTTTTTGCCTGGCGGCAGCGAATCACATCGATGACAGTCTGTTTCAATTGATTTGATTGGCCACCACCATCTGTAGACCGAGAATGGAACACTGACCTGAACACATGTAACAGGACATTGAAGTAGCCTGGCAAACCAGCCCCTCGTACTTAATTTCATTTTGTACAGAGGGTCTGGAACAGAGACCGTCAGAAACGATTTGTTGGAGGTGTGGACTCTGCTGTAGTTTAAAAAAAGTGCCTCTGCCTTTACCCAATCGCTAACTCCTGGTTGTCACGTATGCAATTAGCCTACCTACGCACTACAATTCAAATGTAGCACACAAGGTCAACGTCACGGCTAAAGAACACACCCTCTGTTCACTGATTGGATCGGTCTTGCTGGGACTTGCTAAATGACCCTCAAGAGATTCCGGTCCAGACCCTCTGTACAAAATGAAATGAAGTACGAGGGGCGGGTTTACCAGGCTAACATTGAAGTGAAGTGTAACCAGAAAGGGCTAAAAGTTTCATGAACATCAACTGTGTTTGTGACTATGTGTGTGTGTGTGTGTGTTTGTGTTTGTATGTGTGTGTGTGCGTATGTGCAACAGGCCAGCAGCGCTCTCGTATGTTGGCGACCCTGTTCAAAGACGAGCGATGCCAGCAGCTGGCGGCGTATGGCATCCTGGAGAAGATGTACCTGGACCGCATCATCAGGGGCAACCAGCTGCAGGAGTTCGCCGCCATGCTCATGCCCCACCAGAAGGCCACCACCGCAGACGGTCAGTACCATAGATATCCATGTACCATAGATAAGGTAATATCTACATATTTGTGTTAATATTATAGATATCTATGGTTAGTATTCACACTTGGGCAGTTGAATGTCAAGCTGCTTGTCAGTCTCAGTGTTGCTTGTTGAGTTTTATGTTGGGGTGGGAGAAAGTGTTAAAGAATGTCAGCTCTTATCCTATGCTAGTTTAAATTCAGCAAATTGATAGTTGCAGTCTATTAGCTGTCATTGTTTGGACTCAAAGTGCCAAACAGTCTTAGTCAGTCCCAGCACAGAGTTTCAGAAACATGCAGAGGACTGATGATATGCGATTGGCTGTTGAGACCAAATGTACGGAAGCTTATTGCATTCACATGACTAAAAATATCATGTTATCTCAGAATTATGACATAATTATAAGATGGCTATTGCATGGACAGATGGCCGGTAATAACAAGATAATTATCTAATAATTATGCGATAATGTGATTTATTTTTTACTCATGTGAATGCAGTGAGCTTCTGTACAAATGTCAACAATGCTTTGTGAAGCCCAAGTCGAATTGTGTAAACACATTGACATATTTGTTCCCTATACTGCTATTACTCAGACAGCTGATAGTATGAACATCAGAGCAGGTGCTTCATGAAGCAGCTGGAAGTCACATGACCTCTCCTGCTACTGCCCCTCAGGTTCCAGCATCCTGGACCGGGCAGTGATCGAACACAACCTGCTCTCAGCCAGCAAGCTCTACAACAACATCACCTTTGAGGAGCTAGGAGCTCTTCTGGAGATTCCCCCAGCTAAAGTAAGATTCCAGGTTCCCCCACCCCATGTCTCACCCAGTCATTTCCCATCATCCTCTACTATTCTATCCGATGAAGGGCCAAAACAAAATAAACTTGGTCTGATGTTGACTCTACTACTAAAGACATCTCCAACTCTTTTATGTTCACTTTCTAAGGTCTGAATGAATGTAAACATGTTGATATGGACTATTTTGTCATCCCATACACAGGCTGAGAAGATCGCCTCACAGATGATCACAGAAGGACGCATGAATGGCTTTATTGACCAAATAGATGGCATCGTTCATTTTGAAAGTGAGTGTTTCTCTATCATGTTCTTGCATGAATGTTCTTTCAGAATGGAAATGGCTGAAGGGTAGTGTACTTAAGCAAATATAATAAATGAGGGAACTTTGGTAGAGGATATCCCCCCACCATCTCCATATGGTAAAACAAACAATACAAGAAATTACAAAGTGCTATTGTCACTGAGAGAATTTGTAACTTACAATCCTGCACAGCAGGATGTAGATGTCTTTCGGTTTTTGGAAGGGATCTGAGTATGTTAAAACTGTTTCTTTTCATAACTTCTTGCTTTGTAAAGATACCATTAGTTATCAGAGCCTCTACGCTTGCTAAGAAGCTCTTGGAGCTCTAAGAAGGCTGACTGTGCCATTTATGTTGATGTATTCAGCAGATGCTTTTATCCGAAGAGACTTGCAGCATTGCAGTAACTGTATACCGATTGACAAATACCCTGCAAACAGGGGACGTCCCCCGGACGTTTATATGACATTCCCGACACCCGGGATTGGTCCCCACCATAACCATAACTTTCTCTGGCAGACTTTACTGGGACGTCGTTAACGTTCGCAACAAGTCCGCATTTGTTCATTCTATGGCGTTTCGGAACGGACTGGTAAAGAACGTTCAGATTTGGTCGCCCTCGCAGTGTCCTCTGGACGTTCTAGGAACGTCTGGCGTAACGCCCCCAGGACGGAAAGGGAACCCTTACACAATGATGTTCAGGGAACGTTCGGAAAGGACCTTTAAAGGACGTCAAGGGGACGTTATTTTGTTTGCTGGGTGCATTTCTGGGAGCAAATACTGCCCCTGCCATCCATGTTGATGTATTTAGCAGATGCTTTTATCCGAAAAGGCTTGCAACATTGCATTGCAGCAACAGCCCTTGATTCGTTTTGTTGCTTTCATACCGATTGACAAATGCATTTCTGAGAGCAAATAATACTGACTCTTGCCTTCCATCCCTCCCCCATCAGCCCGTGAGCCCCTGCCAACCTGGGACAAGCAGATCCAGTCGCTGTGCTTCCAGGTGAACAACCTGCTGGAGAAGATCAGCCAGGTTGCCCCGGAGTGGGCAGCGCAGGCTATGGAGGCCCAGATGTCCCAATAAGGACGTTTTCATTTTCAAGACATGAACACACACACACACACACACACACACACACACACACACACACACACACACACACACACACACACACACACACACACACACACACACACACACACGGGACAAAGAAACAAATGGCATACAAGCAAGGTTCATGTTCCACTGTAAACCATTTGGTAAAAAAAAAAGTTTGAAAACCTTTTCCATGGCTCTGTCTGGAATTGTAGACACACACACAAGCACTGGAAAACTTTGATCAACGTGTTTTTCAAACACTGTGTCGGCTTTGTGGTGGTGATCTCTTCTTCGTTTAGTCAGGCATAAGAAGAAATTGGTAAAATTTGGATTTTCAGTTTTCCCAGGCATCCATTGCATTGCTACAAATGGTTTGGAGATGCATTGATGCATGTGCAGACCTCCTGCACTTAAGAAAGACTCCTGTTTTAGTCTTGAAACAACTGGCTTTGTTGTCTGAAGTGATATTGTTTTGATAGGATTGCATTGATGGTTATGTAAAAAAATGATTAAACTGATTGCAAGAAGTACATTTTGACTCATGTTCACTTAGCTGTAACAATACAAAACAGCATGGAATTAAGGTTATAAATGTGTGAAAAAGCTGTATGTCAACAACCTTTATAAACTGCTCATGGCAGGCCTATGAGTAAAAAAAACTGCCATACTGCTATTTAGTAGCATCATGCACTTACCAATATTTAGCAAATCTCTTTGCATGTTCGCATACACAAAATTAGATGTGATGGACAATTAAAATCACAAACAAAAAATCTTGAACCTACTATGAGCACTTTAATCCAATAGTTTCACCTGCTAAGACGCTTCTTTGTAGTGTAAGAAAACTCTAAACTTCGTTAGACCAACGCTGAATGATCAATGATGGTGTAATTAGTTTTTTTCATACCTTGCTGGCCAATGTAAAAAGCAGAGGTGGACAGTAACTAAGTAAATTTACTCAAGTACTGTACTTAAGTACAATTTTCAAGTATCTGTACTTTACTTGAGTATGAAACATTTTGGCAACTTGTGATTTTCACTTCACTACATTTTTAAGACAAATATTGTACTTTTTACTCCACTACGTTTGAAATGCGCATGAAGTACTCATAACATTGATGAGAGGTGGATGCGCTCAACTCCTGTTTAAAAAGTGTGATCAGTACAGTTCCAGTACAAGGTACATTGAAACAGGTCTTAGAAGTGATTTTGCAATGATGTGATAGATAGATCATATCGAAGTCTGAAGTGTCTTTACTTTCAGTCACTGAATTTGAACTTGGTAATGATCATGATGGCAATGGCAGATAATGACAAATCTTTGTCAAAACATTTGTGACTATGATAAAGTTGGAATGAAAAAAGACAATCACTTGACGTTCACCACACATCTTTGCAACTAAACATTACATATACCACTTCAATTGAGTTATTCTGTTTATGTTCAGGTGTTTCAGATTTGTTAGTAGAGAATGAATAACAATAGTAATTCCATTGATGGTTTTAAACATGGAC
Organism: Coilia nasus; assembly: GCA_027475355.1. Taxonomy (NCBI): domain Eukaryota; kingdom Metazoa; phylum Chordata; class Actinopteri; order Clupeiformes; family Engraulidae; genus Coilia; species Coilia nasus. Next base: position 16,835,084 of record CM050220.1, on the reverse strand, counting down.
TATGAATTACACTGTCTCAAAAAAATTTTTAAACTACAGAGCTTCCCCAAGTACATATTGTTTTGTAATTTACACCATTATCTTAAATCTCTGCAACCATACATGGACCTACTTACAAGGCTAAGGGTAGAAACCAGCAATGATCATTTTCAAAGAGCTGGGCTATGTTGACTGCAATTATCCTTATTGAAGTTTATTTCCATCTAAATTATTTTATATTAGGCTAAAATGTAAAAACCTTGTGTAGTTAAACAAATTACAATGTCAGGTAGGCCCAAAATATGAATATAGTGCGAATACAATAACATAATATGAAAATAGTGATGTTGTGTATAAAGAACTTAAGGTCAGGTCAAGTTCTAGTGACTTGTCTGTGGCCCCACATTATCAAAAAAGAAAGAAAAAAGATACTTTTACTTTTAATACTTAAGTATTTTTAAAAACAATTACTCTTGTACTTGTACTTGAGTAGAACATTGGCATAGCAACTTTCACTTGTAGTGGAGTAATATTTGACTAGGAGTATCTATACTTTGACTTAAGTAAAGGAATTGTGTACTTTGTCCACCTCTGGTGAAAAGTTAAGAAAATAAGCGAAGGTGAACCTCAGGTCTGGACCCACGGATCGTCTCTTGTAAACATCAGGTACAACACAAGGTGTCGCCCCTTGCTCACGGTAGAAAAGCAGCGCTTCGAATTGTAGCGGGGTTGACGAGCAAATGCCAAGTCATATTATGTTGATGTAACGTCATGTATAATTTTGTAATATGTGAATGCCCACCCAAGCTTGTGATAGATAGTCTTAAGCATTACTGAACTAAATGTGGACGCTGATATCAAAACTCATTTGAAACTCTGTGATTTAACATCATCACTAGGTAGTCCAATTAAAGTATCTTAAGATTTCTACGTGGGGGGGAGGCCAACACATAGTGGTTGCCGATTAATGGTTTAAGCATTTTAAGAATTCTGTAAGGAAAGACATTTTTTGGTAAATTTTCTAAAAATGAAAACAGCTCCATTACTAATTTAACAGCCTTCCAAAAGGTTAAAAAAGACAGACAGGTGAGGCATGGCTGTTTATTTGTGAATTGTTGTACAGCTATATCGGGGTCCTGTGTGAAATTCACTGCATGACAAGCCAGGGTGTAATAGGAATGGATGGCGAATGAATTCTGAAGTCTCTGACACAGCGCTTAAATTGTACCCCAAAGTAGTCCGCGGCCCCCACCCCCCCACCCCCACCCCGACGTCACGTGACCTGACATGCGCACTCTAGTCAGCACATCTGTAGCCTACTGACGTCAGGTCGAACGAACCTCCCAGTGAGATGCTGCCGATTTGAAGCGGCTCGCTCTTGGCTTGAGGCCGGCGACCTATTAAAGAGGGCTACTTCAGCTGAACTGGCTGCCCTGCATGCAAAGCTCCACTGTGTATCTGTGCTAGTTTATTGCACACGTAGAAAGGCCAAAGAATTTGCGACAGCAAATAAACAAGCAGACACCTGGATATTGCTGTACATTGATAGCGATGTGCATGCGAATAAAATGTTTTCTTCGTTTCATTTTGAGCTATGTTAATTGACGGATAATCGATTTGCCAGATCTGTTGATACTGAGCACCTCACCACCTCTTTGAAGGACAGTCACCGTATTTCTGGGCATCAAAGTCAGATGATGGCTTAAGCGGAGAGGAGCGGGGCAGAAGAATGATCTGAACTGAGCTGGGAACTTCAGTGCGGAAGAAGTCCATTGTCTGTCCTCTTCTCTGAGTGTCTGGGACAATGAAGATGACGGTAACTATCTATTTGTACAGTCTGCACGCCGCTGCCACAGGCATTTATGTAGGTTATCTGATCATAAACTCTGCTTGATGCAGATGTAATCTTGTGTGTAGGATACTTGTCACAACTAAAACGTCCGCTGGTAAATTCAAGTGTTATTTGCACCATCTCTCCTGCTGTGTAGTCAGCTTGGTACAAAGTTTGGCACTCAACTCGAGTTTGTCTGTTCAATCGGGCACCAGCGTTCACGCCAGACTAGATAAGCCAAGCCATCATTTCGCAGTGCTTTAAGGAGGTTGTAATGTGTTATTGTTAGTATGTGCAAATGACAGCTATTTCATACAGTGGTTTCTGTCAACTTCAAGTGCAAACGTAAATGATAACACGACGAGCGGAGTTTTTTTCCCTTGGTGAAGTCAGAAAGTCAGACAAGTCTTGGAACTGCCCCTGAAGCCAGTGTCGGACACTATCATAAGGGACAGGGATCAATATGCCTGTAAACGACCAACGCTTATTTCGTGCAAACTCAACCATGCATTAAAGCTACTGACACTTACGCTTGCTGTTAATTCCATGCAAGTTTGTAACTCCTTTGTCACAAAATAGTCATTGACATTCTTCGTGGAGAGAAAACAGAAAAGAAAAGAGGGGTGGAAAGTGTCTGGCCACAAGGCAGTGTGTTGGGGTGCTTTGCGAGTTGTCCCACTCTGACCACATTTCATCGATGGATTGTAGCCTAGACTGCAGCACTCGTACAAAGTCTACAAACGAAGTGGACTGCAGGCTGTGAGTACGACTGGTGCAGTGGAAGCCTACTTTGCCAGTAGTCTGGGTCAGCCACGCTTCAGCCAAGTAGATTTAGTTCTGCTGTCTGCGTCTACGAGAAACTGAAGTGCCTACATCAATTCTTACCCACGTTTACGTCCTTCGTGTGTTTTGGATTGTAAGAATGTGAATGTAGAGATTTATTGCATTGCTGCTTTACAGATAATCAGAGGATTTCCCTCTATACGACTTAAGTTTTTTTTGTTTGGCGTGCAATGCGCTCTTGTCTGAGATATTTATTGCCAAAATGTGTGCACGTCTGGATGTCTTTAGTCCACGGTTCACCTGCTTGTAGATAGTTATTTTTTTCTGAAAAGATGTATGAGAAGATCTGAGGTAATTTTTAAATTAATTTCCTTGTGAAGGTCAGCATGAAATTGTCCTCCAAAGTCAGTGCCTCATCAACATGCTGGAGCTGAAAACCGAAAGCCTAATACGCTTTTGATGAGAGAAGAAGTGGGGCATCCTGAGGTAGGTTTGCTGATGCATTGCAGTCAATTAGTGATATGGAACTGAATGGGCATTGTGCATTTGAACTCTATGCAGTCTGTCACATCTTTGATGCCATTATGGTCTTTTTAAAAGTCTTTTTTATTAATGCATGACAGCATGCAAAAAAACAACACAGCGCTCTATGCAGTCTGGCACATCTTTAATGCCATTATGGTCTTTTTTTTAAGTCTTTTTCATTAATGCATGACAGCATGCACAAAACAACACAGTACTCAAGTAACACTTGAAAATGAAAATGCATCCACAATTCAGGTCAAGTTTTTAACCTTTGGGTTGTGGCTTATGAACTGGGTTATGGTCCTGTTTGCAATCCCCCTCTTGTCTTTTCCAGCCCAGCAGATGGATAGGTCAAGACAAACTCCCAGTATAGATCTGCTGCTTTGGAATTACTTGAAGTAAGCAAACAAGGGCTGTTGTTGTCATCTCCTCCCATGGCTGGCGTATGTGCTGGGGCTTCCACAGTCCCAATCCGGAGCTGCCCCCAGTCTGAGGAGCTGTGAAAAGTGTGCTTGAGACACAGGACAGGACAGGACAGGACAGGACAACACAGCAAGTAACAGACCCCCATCAGACCCCCGATCGCCCGGCATGGCTGTGTTATGGTGCAACAGTGGACTGAGCACATACTTGTAGCCCACCTGTAGCCTTCTACCCCATCCCGCCAACTCCCCCTCCCCCAACCCCATGTCAGACTTTCCCTAAATTATGGAAATTTTGTGGAAGACGCTGACTTGGATATTGAGCCTAGCAATGGCCGCTTCAGAATCTCAGAACTACAATAAACTCTCACACAATTCTCAAGGTAGGACACTACAGGCTCTTTTTATCTCTCTGTTTGGTAGCTTAGTTTTTTCCTTTTTTGCATGTTGCTCTGGATTGAAGTGGTTTATCAATGTGATGTAATGTTATCTATCTTTGAATTATTTGATGCATTAAGTGCCATTTGTCAAACTATAGACAGCTAGTGTTTTACCGCTAAATGTCTGAGGACCACATGTTTAATAATCAAACATGATGCGTGCTGTTGAACCTAATGGTTAATTATGCAAATCAAATTGCTAATTAGACTTGTAGTAATTGTTTGTACAAGTCCATCACCATTTTATCCAGTTATCCTTTGCTGTTGTTTTGACTGTTCTGTTTTGTTTTGTCACGTCATGAAGTAGTGAAAACCTCACTCTCGAAATATGATTCTTAAGGTGATTTAATGGGAGGCATACCAGACAAGACAAACGTTTCAGCCTAAGCCATCTTCAGCGTCTACCTGAAGATGGCTGAAGATGGCTTAGGCCAAAACGTTTGTCCTGTCTGTCATGCTTCCCATTAAATCATCACCTTAAGACTCATATTTTGAGACTGCGGTTTTCTCTACTTCATGGAATAACTCGTTTTCACGCAATTAGAATTTCATTCAATTAGAATTGAGTGCACTTTCTCTCAAAACGTTTTGTTCCATCATGCAATAGTTCCACACTGTCCTTCCCGACACCCACATCTCTACCCTCCTCTCTGCTCCCCTCCACCTAGAGGAGTTCCTGTCTCGGCTGGACCACTTCCAGCTGACGGTCCCCGTGCGGGTCAGCGAGACCGGCGAGTTCCTCAGCTACACTGTGAAGCAGCACCGGCCCGGCCGGCGGCGCCGGGGCGCGGAACCGGAACCTGAACCTGAACCCGCGGAGCAAGTTTTGGAACCCCACGTCTATTACCGCCTGACGGCGTACGGGAAGCACTTTCACCTGAACCTGACTCTGAACCCCAACCTGGTGTCCAGGCACTACACCGTGGAGTACTGGGGCAAGAATGGACAGGAGTGGCGCCACGCCACGGTTGATAACTGTCACTATGTCGGACACCTACTGGATCAGTATAGCACCACCAGGGTGGCTCTTAGCAACTGCAAGGGCTTGGTGAGTACCAGCACTGCTTTGGAAACGCTTCAGAAGGGTTCATTCGGGTAGCCTGGTAAACCAGCCCTTCGTACTTCATTTCATTTTGTACAGAGGGTCTGGAACAGAGACTGTCAGAAACGATTTGTTGGAGGTGTGGACTCTGCTGAAGTTTAAAAAAAGTGCCTCTGCCTTTACCCAATGGCTAACGCCTGGTCGTCACGTATGCAAATAGCCTACCTACGCACTACAATTCAAATGTAGCACACAAGGTCAACGTCACGGCTAACGAACACACCCTCTATTCGCTGATTGGATTGGTCTTGCTGGAACTTGCTAAATGACCCTCAAGAGATTCCGGTCCGGACCCTCTGTACAAAATGAAATGAAGTACGAGGGGCAGGTTTACCAGGCTATCATTCGGGTACAGACAGAGTCATTATTATTGGAAAAAAAGACCCACACTGCCTGTGTTGGACCTGGAAAGTTCTAGATGGCAGAGTCACTTGGAGCTACAGATTAATTTTCATGTTAATGCTTTACTACACTGTAATAACAAGAGTACCTGACTTCTGTGGGTCTTGACTCACGGTTGCAACTGCAGTTTCGCTGACAGGTTCAGTTGTGCTTCTTCCACAGTATACAGTACAAGTGCAAATTTGGCACCTCCAAACAGAGGTGATTTAAATTTAATTTCAGCATTTTACTATAGCCAGCTCTAGAGGCAGTGGGAGAGGAGCACGTATAGCGAGTTGGCTCCTTTGCAAGAATCCAGAGCAGGCCCCTATGCTTTCAGATCCTATGTAGGCTTTCAAAATGTTTTTAAAAATGACTTGGCACAGACCAGGAGCTGCAACTAGACATGTACTTTGTTAGCCTGGCTGTCGCACCAAGCTCGTAGACGGAGCTTGGTCTGGCAAAGATCCTATAGACAGGAAGTTCTCAGAGTCGGGATGAAATGCCACTGTATACTACCAGAGAGAGCTACAACCAATCACACCACTGATTCAGAAGACATACATGTAGCTTTAATGGTGCCCAATTTCTTGGGCAAAGGAACAGCCGAGAATAGGCAGGTTGGCCGGACTGACTTGTGACTGTGAAATTCTATGCAGCGTCACAGGCAGTATGGGTGGGCCCAGGTTAGTACTTTGTAGGTGTGTTACAGCCCTCAGTCTGAGTCTGAGTCTGAGTCTGAGTCTGAGTCTGAGTCTCATCCTGCTAGTCCCTCATCGCACCCCAGCTCCCAGAGCCTCATCATACATTTCATCTAGAGGGGGCCATGAGGGTTTGCTGACTTGGCATTCCATCACATACACGTACACTCATTCAAACACACACACAGACACACATGGAGACACACACAAACACATGCAGACACACACACACACACATACACAGACACATGCGAATTAATGCAGACACACACACACACACACACATACACACACACACACTCAAACACACTCAAACACATGCGGAGTCATGCAGACACACACACACACACACACATACGCAGACACATGCGGACTCATGCAGACACACACACACACACACTGGCACATGCGGACTCATGCAGACACACACACACGCGCGCGCACACACACACACACTCAAACACACTCAAACACATGCGGAGTCATGCAGATACACACACACACACATGCACATACACACACACACATGCACATACACACACACACATATGCAGACACACACGGACATTCTAAGAGAGAAGAACGCAGTGAACGCAGCCACAGTATCTGAGTCATTTGGTGTTGTCTTTAGATGTCTCTCCTCAAGAATAACTAGCCATTAGGGAGCCCTCCACCACGAGAGTAGCTGCCTTCTGAAAGAAGACATGTCGGATTCCAGTCCTTGTTTCTACAACACGTGCACACACACACACTCGGCACATGCACACATACCGACACACATAGACACGCACACACTCAGCACATACGCACAAACTCACACACGCGCACACACACACACACACGCACACTTAACACACACACGCATAAATCTTGGGGAATTTAAAGTCACTTCGCCTGGCCCCCAGGCCCGAGGCCCGAGGCCATTATGTTTCCACAGACACGAGCGCTCGCAGGCAGCCACACTAAAAGCCTTAAAGCAACATTCCTGTCGGCCCAACCTTTGACTGGAGGTCAGCATCACCCCCCGTGTTGGTTCATTAACGCTGGCTCACCTCTCTTTGATGCTCCTCAGCGCCGCAGCTGCCAGTGTTGGCATTAGCCAGCTACAGCCCCCCCTCACCCCCCCCACCCCATAAGCTTCTTATAATGAACCCCAGAAACTCGCCTGGTCTCACCAATTGCAACACTGCATCAAAGAGGCCTGCACTAGAGATACGCATTAGGGCTGCATGATATTTGAAAAATGTGCGATATGCGGTAACATTGCTGAGTGTTGCGATGACGATATGTTTTGAGATAAATATTTAACAATATTTAGTTAATATTTAATATAGAACAAATATTTAAATATAGTTTTAACATCTTTCAGCTTAATCTTCACCACTAGGTCGTAGCCAGTGCGCAGCCTGTGGGGGTGGATATCAAGGGCAGTAGGACTCCATTTGATTTCCCAAATATCTTCATATGTGGAAACATGGTTTAACTGGAATGAATGGGACATCAGTGTACACTGTTTCACAGTAATGTCCCAATTATTCCAATTAAGCCATGTTTTGCGATATGTGTAACACGATACTGTATGTTGCGACGTGACGATATTTTCGATATATTGTGCAGCCCTACACTGCATCAAAGAGGCCTGCCCTAGAGATACCCATCACAAGTTTAGGTGGGATGAAGATGACCATTGATAGTTATAGAAGGCCAGGGCAAGAAAGCCTGAAGCAGAAAGCAGTCCAGTCCAGTCCAGTCTATCCCCAGTGGCAGTCACTGCCAAAAGTTGGAACCCCCCCACCCCCCACCCCCTTCACTCCCCCTTTTTCTGCCTTCCCAAGTAGACAAAATTGAGAGCGTTTAGTAGCATGAGCAACTCTGTGGCTGAGAGTCATGCATTCCTCAAGTCTGCTAACTACACAGCGTTTTACTAAAAGAAAAATATAGGACTTGTGGACAGTGAATCATTGGGGCCAGCTATTTATTTGCTTTATTATCCAGCAAATGGTGATCTGCCATAGCATAGTATATATGATTTGAAACACAACGCACACAGTCACACACCACAGAGAAACGCACACGCACACACACACACACACACACACACACGCACGCACGCACACACACACACACACGTCTAAAGCCAGACATGGGTCAGCTGCCATGGTATAAAAAATGCATTATTGTTGATATAGCTGAACGCATTGGCACCCTATACACAAGAATCATAAATTGAGATAAAGTCTGCTTTACTTCATTCATTTTAATGAAGCCAAAAATGGAAAAACAATCCTCCGAAACATATCACCGACATAATCTCTCAACTTGCCAAAAAGCATACTTGAGTACTTTGATTTGCACACCGTGAGGTTAATGTCAAATGTGCATTTGTTTTCCATGTGTAGCGGTTTATTTTTCCTTTGTCAAGGATTTTAATTGGTTTCATTGTGGTTTTACAGACTCTGAGAAGATGCCAATGTTTTTTTATAAACACACTCTGAAGTACTTTTACAATTTATGTTGCACTAGGGGTGATTAAGGATACCACACTGTGTACTTTGGTTTGCTTCCCAGTAATGATGGTGTTGTTCTTTGTATAATTGCTGGTGTGAATGTAATGTACTGTGCGGATTTAGGCTGTTTGGGCTTTCTGATGTGTGACTGCACAGTGTGTAAAAGAAGCCTCTAATGTACTCAGGCTGAGTTCTTGTATGTATACATCATGTGTTGTTTGCGTGAGAGAAGACATGTCTCTTCCCAGTACACTATCTCTGTCTTTAATCAGGCATAAAATGCTATACTAACCTTGTTGTCGGCATTAGGACCACACTGTTAGGTTCTTTTCCACATCTGCTAGATGTGTAGATGATTGAAGAAGTAGGAAGTTCACAGTAAGTAGCTGAATGAGGGACTTAACAAGAATTGGAGTCAATGGAAGAGTACAACTATATGATTATTGGACTAAGGTAGCTTATGGGTGTTTCTGTTCTACTGTGTTGTCTTTGTTGGCTGTGATTATGTCTGATGACGCTTAACTTCCTGTTTCCGGTGTTCTTCTTCTTCTCTACAAGCATGGTGTTATCACAACAGAAGAAGAGCAGTATTTAATTGAGCCATTAAAGAGTATATCCTCCAACAATTCCAGTGAATTAAATCTTGAAGAAGGACAGCCGCACGTTATTTATAAAAAGTCTTCCATTCCGTCGCCACAAGAGCCCAGTGAAGAGTTCAGCTGTGGCGTTTCAGGTGAGTGAATTTTCTTTTTTGGTCTTACCACAGTCTTTGGTGCTACATGTAGTGGAAATCTGGGATGGTGTGCAGACAAAGAGTACATCTAACATCTAACTTTAGGACGGCAGTTACATCAGGACAGAGAATAACACTGACATAGCAGATTGGAGTGATTTTGAGCAGTGTAGGATGTTCCAAACGGTCGAAGTGTGGGAGACAAAGCTCCAGACCTTTAGCCGGAGTATAAGGCTGGCTAGAGTATATGAAGACCACAAACTTCATCTCAAACAGCATGTCCGTTTGTCTGAAATTGGAAAGCTGTGGTGATGGTCTCTGGTGAATGTCAAAGTGGCCTATCTATCAGTGATGTTTTTTTATGGACCCCAATCCATGACAGGAGACAGAGAAGAAAAGGTTGTGCTGGTATTTGCGCCAGGTCACAGGGAAGACATGTCACGGGGAGGAAGCCAGCATGCCCAGGCCTGCATTATCTAATAGCTGGGGGGGGGGGTCATAAATCCCTTAGACTTCCGAGGGCCACACTTTAGCACCCACCTCACACTCCCCACTATACTCAGATCAGATCCGATGAGTCCCATTTCACAAGTATTACACTCGAGTATCAGACTCATTCGTCAGAATGATTATGCCTTTTCAAATGAGGTCACTCTAAAGTGTAGCACCACTGCATTTTTCTCAGGTGATAACACACACACCATACAGTAGCCTTGTAATTACAACGCTAAAATAATAACATGCCTATGTATTTCTGGCAGCTTCAGTGAAAGCCTGTCTTCCTCTTTCTCTCTTCCTCTTTTCTCTTCTCCCCAAATCCCCACCGGACTCTCTGCAGACCTCACAGGGAGCGGGACCCCCTGCTCCCCGACCCCATCATCCACCAACGACACCCCCCCTTCGCCGGAGCCCAGCAGTGGTGGCCGGCGCCCCAAACGCTCGGTCAGCTCGGAGCGCTTCGTGGAAACGCTGGTGGTGGCCGACAAAATGATGGTTGGTTACCATGGCCGCAAGGACATCGAGCATTACATCCTCTCCGTAATGAATATTGTAAGTTTGACCTTGATCCGTAGACTCGCTCGTTTGTGTTTGGTGTGTTTGTGAGGGGCTGTTTACACCAGCTTTAACACCTTTACACAACTTTACAGCAGCTGTAACTATAATGACATGAGTGTTCCCCTTAGAACAATATTTCAATACCACGATTCTCATGGCATCTTTAGTGTAAGCAACTAACAGACTTTTATGACGACATTTGTTCATAAAGACATCTTTATAGTTATTATCAGAGTTATTATTCCTAATGTAATGGATATTGTGTACTATTAGCAATGTAATTTCAGTGAGTTGTGATCATGTGATAATTTAAACTGCTTGTGATACGTAGTAAAAACTGGAGCACAAGGTCCAAGTAGCTTTTTTAAATGTGAGAAATCTCAACAGCTTGTGGATGCATTTTGTCTGACTTTGTGTCTTTTCTTCTTTTTTGGAGGTCAGGTTGCCAAACTTTACCGTGATGCCAGTCTTGGAAACGTTGTGAACATTATTGTAACCCGATTGATCATCCTTACGGAAGACCAGGTACGATGAGCCCACGTCCATCACAGAGTTCACCTCATGTCAGAAAAATAGTCTGTCTACTTTGGGTTTGAGTCTCTGCAGAAATGGCAATATACATTTCTGTTAAAATAATCTCATTGTGTATGTACACAAGATGAATAGCAACTCTGGAACCTACAGAACAGACATGTTTTTGCCAGTAACACATTCTGCAGTCTTCTGTGGTTGGAGCTATCTTTCAGGATTGAGTCTGTCAGTGACACTGACTTTTACAGTGGCAAAGACTTTTATGGTACACTATGTAATGCCAATTATGTGCCAATCAATTTATGTCGGTCATAAAATTAGATTTAGGCAGGCCAGGGTAGCAGGCAGGGATTGAAAGTTAGAATGATTCTAGGGCCCATCATTGCCTTGCGGACATATTATTATTATTTTTATTATTATTACTCTTCTTCTTCTTCTTCTTCTTCTTCTTCTTCTTCTTCTTAATATTCTTCTTCTTCTTCTTCCTCATATTATTATTATTATTATTACTATTAAAGGGGCCCAAAATTACATTCTGTGATAGAGTCCAAAATGTCTAGTGCAGGAACTTTGTAGTGCCTGAGGCAGGCAGGTTTACACATCTTTGTGGGCTTTTTTTTTAGGTTTGACTCTTTTGAACCTGAGTGTGACTGTTCAGTGTATGCTTTGTTTCAGCCAAACCTAGAGATCAACCACCACGCTGATAAGTCCCTCGACAGCTTCTGTAAGTGGCAGAAGTCCATTCTGTCTCATCAAGGAGACGGCAACAGCATTCCTGAGAATGGCATAGCTCACCATGACAATGCTGTTCTTATCACGAGGTAGGTTTTGCTCACCTGGTTTCAATCGCACTTTTCAAATAGAAGTTTATCTCGAGTTCATTTCCAACCAAAGACTGATATGTCTTACATCTCACCTTTTTGCTGAGATAGCGCTATTGTGTCTGTGTGACACATCTTTGTGCTACGTGTTGTATGTGTAGTGTCCGTGTGTGGTAAGACTTGAAACGTGACGTGAAAAAGATTTCATTTCAGAGTTATTTGAGTTCAGCCGCTGCGGGCTATTTTTACCGCTGCTCCCCGGACTGCCTAGTTAGTCCTAATTTCTGATGAGATGTTGGTCTGTTTGCCAGTTTGGCTGGATCATAGAGTAACACTTCTCTCGGGCTAGAATCACCAGACTCTCTCAACAGTCCTGACCCGTCTAAGCATAAGAAAAGATGAAAAACACCTGATTTGACTGATGAGGAGCTGATAAGATACAATGAGATAACGCTAAGGATGTTAAGATATGAAGGGTATGTGGCATGCACGTGCCTCTCTTAGCAACGCAGGCTACTGTTCCAAATGAGCTCCATCCTCTTGCCACACGTCTCACCTTTGAAACTTCTGGAAACCCCACGTGAATGTTCAGCTGCGTTCTTTCAGGCATACCAGTCATGCTACAATTTATGGGCGGTTACTGTGTTGTTGCAAAACACTGTCATTACCTGCAATAGGTCTTATTGTTGCCTGGCTGTTTTGGCCACATAACCCTAGCAACTGAAATATATGTTCCTGGCCTGTTTTGTCTAAGGGGGTGGTTGTCCTTTTAATGACCCAAAACCTCTCTTCAAATTGTGTAAACCATACTTGTATCAGTCATTAGTTCGCAAGTTCCTTTTTGAGTGAGCGTGCTCTCCAACCCCCTTCTTTTTTTGTCCTTTTATTCTAATGGAATGCAACCTGTGAAGTGCTAGCATGGCGTTGTTCCCGATGGAGGAAACGTGCCATATCCCCCCCCTACACACACTCTCACACACACACACACACACACACACACACACACACACACACACACACACACACACACACACACACACACACACACACACAGACACACCACCTCCCAAATGAGCCTTTGCCTTACCTTAGAGGCGAGAAATGTGTGCTTTACAAAAAAGGATTTTTAAGGTTAATCAAATTTTGTATTTGGGAAGCGTAACAGACCCATCTCTCTCTGGACTGATCGATCACCTTGCATGATGGTGAATACTGACGGCCCGGGACGTAAAAATTTCTTTCTGTCTTTCCTTCTTTTCCTTAATCTTTCCCACTTATTTCTTACTTTTTCCATGTTTGTCTCCGTATTCCTTTTTTGTACAGTATTTCTTTCTCCCTAAGCCTCCTGGGCATTCTTTTCTGCCATTTCTTCCACAGTCTCCCATTCCTTTTTCGACTGTGAGATCCTTGCTGAAGATCACCTCTCACCTCTTAAAGTTCTGCCGAAGTAGAGGAATGGCTTTATTAGCCTTACTTAGCCTGTGTGGGCTCTGTGTAGCTTCTGACTGATGAGGCTCCAGGGAATCAGGCTGCCCACCCGACCCGGGGCTCTGTCTGCCTGGCGGGCACGATCCCTGGGGAGCTTCGGCTTGGCGTCCCCTCCTGTGTGATGCAGGATGACTGGCTCTCTCTCTCTGGCTCGGTCCAGAGTGCATTTGGGGAATTGCTATAGCCTTGTTTGGAATGTTAGCAACAGAGACGAAGGAGTGAGCGAGATGGAGAGAGAGAAGAGCGAGAGAGATAGAGAGAGCAAGAGAGAGATGGAGAACGAGGCTGAGAGACAGGGAGAGGGCAAGAGCACAGCGGGAAATTAAAGAAACTAAATCAAAATAAACAGTTGTCCAAATGAGGTCAAGGCTGGTCGTCCTGGAGACTGTAACTCTTGGTTTTTGGAAGGCATCCACCACCGAGGCAAGGGGTGCAGGGGACCCAAATTTAATTTGCGCTGTCCGCACTTTGTAATACATTAAACGTCTGGTGGTGACTGAATTGCTTGTTCTCTTGCAAGAAAAGAATGTATTGTTAATGTCTGACATAAAAGCGTCATCAGTTTTTTTTTTGTGATTGCGTATATGTGTGTATGTGTGCACGCGTGTGTGTGTGTGTGTGTGTATGCATGCATATTCATTGTGCATAACTTAATGTGTGTGCCTTTTACAAGTAAAGTGCTCAGGGCTGTGTACAAATGAATTGCATAAATGATTTCGAAACTGAATTCAAAATATTAACTCTGGAGTACTCAGCATACTTCACAAACTTTTTACATCCAGAAAAAAAATGCCTCTCTCAGCGTTAGGGCCTGTTGTCCTCATACGTATTTAAAACCTTCAAAAATTCACCTCCTCCTCCTCCTCCAACTAAACTCCACTGCTTTTAGGATTTGTCCGAACCGCACTGAGATTCCTTTTGGATTCCAGACGCTGCGGGAGTGGTGTTGAGCGTGGCAGTGGCTTCTGCGGTAGATAACCTGCAGTAAATAACACGGGCGGCAACAGCTGACTCAGGATCAGTTCTGGCCTCAGTTCTGGCCCTCGGGCGGCTGCAAGCCCCGCTTCGGTTCACTTCAGTTTGATGTCTTTATAGAGCGCCGTTGACAATAGATATTGTCTCCTGGCTCTTTTAAAAGAGCCACAAAGCCTGAACTACTCCCCCCTCTAGTGCAAACACGCAGTGATGTTGACAAGGAAAATGGAGCCCTTATCTTGGAGATCGGTTATCAGAGGAGGGCGAGATGTGAGCCAATGCTGTTTCCAAATCAGATTTTTGCTGGAAAGCCAGCATCCCTCCGAGCGAAAGCTCTGTAAAACGTGTGAAAATGAGCCTGACTGACGACGAATCAGATAAATAGCCAGGCAGGTGGGGGTTGAGTGACCCTCAGTGAGTGAGATAAGGAGGTGGTGTGTGTGTGCACGGGCACTTGTGTGTGTGTGCGCACCCACGCATGCATATTGCATGTGTGTGTGTGTATGTGTGTGTGTGTGTCAGCAGAAGAGGTTGTGCTGGCAGAGAGGGTCAGCTTTCAGATTTGATCTGCTGCTGAGATATTGAAAAGGTGTATAGGTCCTCTAGGCAAGTCACTGTTGTTGTTTCTGTGATTATCCTTTTGGGCTTGAAAACTCAGCAGCAAAATCAAAAGAAGCAGTCACTCTGGCATCTCATCATCCCCCTCCCTTTCTCTCTATCCCTCCCTTCCTCTCTCCTCAGGTACGACATCTGCACATACAAGAACAAGCCCTGCGGAACCCTGGGTGAGTACCGATGTTCTAGACTTTTCTAAACTAGACTAGAGGTTTGCTTCTTTGTGCCTTCATTGTGTTCTACTCTGGTTAGACGGGACTTGACTTCCTCGTCTGTTGAGTGCTTTATACTGTATGTTGAGATTTGTCCTCTGTTTTAACTAACTGTTGTAACTCATAAAGCCACACTAATTGACACCCCTTTTCAGGTATTGTAGAGTCTAAAGGCTGGTTTAAGATTCCTGTATGGCTCTACAACACTCCTCTATCAGTATTACAATCAGAACATCAGGATCAGAAAATACTGCTTGTTTCAAGAAGCACAGTGCCCTTCTATTTTAATGGCCATCACTGAAATGAACCTCAGTGAAATACTGTATGTCAAGAACTCTCCTGAGCTCTGTGGTCCTAGTTCAGAAAGTTCAGCCATCTGTAAGTACAATAATGTTACCCCAAGACGAAACTTTAAAAAAATTAGCCAGTCTGATGCTTGTAATGCTGACTAGATAAACTGAACAATGGCGTCCGGGCCAGGGAGAAAGTTTGCAAGAGCAGCTGACATGGCTTACAGTTACAAGTGTTCTCATATGGCCTCCAAACACCTCCACAGTATCACAGGATGTCTGTGGGGATTTCTCTTCCTTGAGGCCGTACATTGAGTTATCCAGTGAGAGAGAGGAAGCACTTATTTATTTTTTGAGAAAGGACAGAGTGTTTTTTTTCCTCCCTGTGTCTTTTTTTGGACTGACAGTGGGGAGTGAAAACAAGTCCTTATCTGTGAGCAAGTGCTTTAGTTAGAACAGTATATCTTCAGAGTAATATTGAGACTCCAGGGGTGAACTTTAAAAACACACAGACACACACATTGCTCTCTCTTTGACACTGTCTCTTTCTCTCCCTCTCTCTTTTTCACACACACACACACACACACACACACACACACACACACGCAAAGACACACACACACACGCACACATACACACACACACACACACACACACAAACACACGCACACACACACACACACACACACACACGCACACACACATATAATATTGGGACTCCAGGGGTGGTTTGACAGATTGACCGCATTCGTCACATTCCCGTGCTTTCTTTAATTGCCCTGCCATCTGCTTAGCTTCCTCACTCTCCTCTCTCTAGCCCTTACACACACACACGCACACACACACACACACACACACACACACACACACACACACACACACCTCCACCACCATCACCACCGCCACCACCACCACCTTCCCTCTCTCCCAGAGAGGATCATGATCTCTGGGGTCGCGGCCCTGCCCTCTGGGGTCGGAGGTGAGAGGGCAACGGCGGGTGTGGAGATAATGCCACCACGACCCTCAAGTTAGAAAAACAACTTCCAGCAGAGTGGCACCCCCTCCCCAAACACACACACAGATAAACACACACACACACACACATGCACGCACGCACGCACACATACACACACACACACACACCACCCTCCCCTCCACTCCATCTTCCTCCCCAGTATTGCTTGTGTTCACTCTCTTCCTTTGGGCCGTCAGGGTCGTGTAGCTTTGGGTGGGTGAAGTGAAGTGAAGGTGGTGGCCTGGCCGTGAATG
>CM050220.1:16770923-16813423 GCA_027475355.1 Coilia nasus | reverse complement strand
TGTTCTGCGAAAGCATAAATTTCATTCCCGTTTTTTTTTTTCTTTTCTTAACTTTGACGAATTCATCCGTGAATTATTTTTGTCCCTCGCAGACCCTCCACGCGAAGTGTCCACAGTGAAGCCCCATAGTAAGACCCCCTCCAATCCACCCCCCCCCCCCCTTCCAAATAGCCCCCCTGGCCCCCCAGAACCCCCCCCCCCCCCCCCCCCCCCCCCCCCCCAGAACCCCCCACCCCCACACACACACACAGTTCGCTAAGAAAAACAGTGGTGATGTATTAGTCTACGGAGCTACCCGGCAGAGTTCACCCGCATGGCAATTTCCTTTCTTCTGTCTCGTGTCTGCTTCTGTTGTGGAGCAGTTGTAAAAATAGTCCCTGCTTTTAAAGGAGTGCTCCACCAAGCCTTCTCCTCCTGGGCTCATGGACTTCCCGAAGAGAGTAAAATGTCATAAACGTGAGCCCTAGGAAAACACAGAGGAGTTGTGTGATGTGGTCGGGTTTAACATCACTATGTATGTTATTTGCATTAAAACCTGATTTGTGCTTTTGGACAGAAGAGGAAAAGTAAGCCTGGAGGTCTTAGCGAAAGTAAGGTGATCTGTTTTTTTTTTTTTGTTTTTTTTGGGGGGGGGGGGGGGGGGGGTGGTGGGGGGGTGTTGCCTGATATCCAGACAAATGTGTGCAAAGAAGGAAGGCGGGGGGGTTTGTATGATGATGTATTTGCAGTTTGGAATACTGCCTGTAGGTTAATGGTATGTTTGGTAGAGGCGGAAAGACAAAAAGTGAGAGACAGGAAGAGAGAGCGGAAGAGAGAGAGAAAGACAGACAGACAGTGAGAGAAAGAGAGGGAAGAAAGAGGAAGTGAGAGAGAGAGAGTAGGTAAGACAGATAGGCTGGAGAACGAGGGAGCAGCAGTAGGAGGGGAAGCCGTGGAAGAAAAAGAGAGAAGTGGAGAGAGAAAGCTGGCTAGAGAAAGAGAGAGGGAGAAAGAGTGCGAGTGAGAGAGCGAGAGAGGTAGAGAGAGAGGGAGAGAGAGAGGGAGGGAGTATTTTGGGAGCAGGGCCAGGCGTGCAGGGTGGTGATTAGGACTTTCTCGTTCCTCCGGAGAGGCAGGCAGGCTGTGCTCTTTGACCCCCACCCATCACACAGCTGTTTCAGACAGTGGGCCCTCTCTTTACAACCTCCTCCACGCCAACACTCTAAACACCAAACCGCCTCAGGTTGTCTTCGGCCCCTAGGAAGGACCCCCACACCCCCACACCCCCACACCCCCAAAGCGTCACTGACATAGACTGACTCCTGCTGGCTGTTCTGTATCTCTCCCTCTCCCTCACTCTCTCTCCCTTTCTCTTCCTTGATTGTCTATCTTTCTTTCCATCTCCCTCTCTCTCTCTCTCTCTCTCTCTCTCTCTCTTTCTCTTCCTTGATTGTCTATCTCTCTCTCCCTCTACCCCCCTCTCTCTCCCTCTTTCTTTTTCTCTCTCCCTCATTCATTCTTTCTCTCTTTCTGTGTATCTATTTCTCACTGTCTCTCTCCCTCTGCATGCACTATGTTTTTGTCTGAGTGTGTGTGCACATCACATGGGTCATCACATGTACAGTATGTGAGCAAGTGAGTGTGTGTGTGTGTGTGTGTGTATGTGTGATGGGAGTATTTTTGAATGTGCACACACATGGATGTATCCTTTTGAGTATGTGTGCACGTACGTACTGTATATTTGCACACATATATGTGTGTGTGTCTTGGTGTATGTGTTTAGGAAGTCAGTGTGTGCGTGCGCGTGTGTAAGCATGTGTATATTATCTGTCTTCCTCAGTATATTAAGATCTGTATAAAAAGTACCAAAATGTGTGTGTATACCAATGAGTATGTGTTCAGTCTTCTCTAACTCTCTTCTCTTCACTATCCCATCCTCTGTGTGTGTGTGTGTGTGTGTGTGTGTGTGTGTGTGTGTGTGTGTGTGTGTGTGCGTGTGTGTGTGTGCCACAGCTTCGGCATGAACCACGACGGCATCGGGAACGCCTGCGGCACCAAGGGCCACGAGACGGCGAAGCTGATGGCGGCCCACATCACGGCCAACACCAACCCCTTCACCTGGTCGGCCTGCAGCAAGGACTACATCACCAGCTTCCTCGAGTAAGTGCAGAGGACGCACACACCTTTTATAGCCTGGTCAACCAGCCCTTCGTACTTCATTTTATTATTTTGTACAGGGTCTGGCAGTGCTGTATTAAGAAACAATTTCTTCCTAGAGGTGTGGACTCTGTGGCTCTGCCTTTACCCAATCGCTAACATCTGGTCGTCACGTATGCAATTACCCTGCCTACGCACTACAATTTAAATGTAGCACACAAAGTCAACGTCATCGAACACGAACACTCCCTCTGTTCACTGATTGGCTAGGATTGGCTGGTACCTAATACACTACAGCAGTGTCAGTGGTAGCATGGTCAGAGCCTCTGTACAAAATGAAATGAAGCTGGGCTGGGGCTGGTATACCAGGCTACATGTTTTCCCCATTAGCCGCATTCCCACCTGCACGTAACCCCACTCGCATCAACATCCCCTTCCACATTCATGTCCACATCCACCAGGGCTGCCAGAGACGTTTTTTTGCAATAAACCACTGCACTTTGTATGGGAAAAATAAATAGAGCCCATTTTAGCCCATATTTTACCCGGCAAGACCAGCTCAAGGCGCTTCGAGATCGATTGCAGTACAGCCAGGCACCACATGCTGCAGTGGCCTTGGCTTGCAGAACAGCAAAAACAGGCCTAACGGAGATGAATTGTGTGCGGAGTGCCGTGTTACCTTAGGAGCCACCAGCTTGTGTTGTGATCATTCAGTACAGGTAGGGGGCCAGCTTTGCGCTGTTTTTTAACCCTTCATACACTCTCAGAAATAGGGAGACAGTAGGGGTACACATCTGGATATTAAGTACAATAAGTATTAATGTACCCCCAAAGGCTAATATTTGGACCTTAAGGTACTGATGTGTACCTATTCAGCTCTGGAGAAGGTGCAAACTAGTTGTACAACAGTGGTTAGATGGTACAATTATGTGCCTTTCAGGGTATTGCTGGTGACAAGCCTTTGTACCCCTAAAAGTACAATTCTGTACCTTCTTTTCTGAGAGTGTAGCGCAGCTCTTATTTTGCTCTTGAACATATTAAAGCAGGCTTATTGGATATTGGGTTGCATTTAAGGTTGATTCCGTATAGCATTGTGGTATTTTTCAGCACAGTATATTGTGCAGCAACTGTAGTAGTATTTATTTATTTATCTCCCTTGACAATCGAATTCTCTTTTCTGATTGGCTGATGAGGTGGGATTTAACTTTGTATAATTGGCTACCTTTGAAGTAAACTGGTCACCTCATCGCCTGTTATCCCTTACTTAATATGATTTTAGATTCATGTTGCCACAGATACCCACTCCTATAACATTGCATAGTGTGACACAAGACAAGTTATTTCTTTCTTGCATGGCATTGGAATTAGGGGAGGCAGTTACAATCGAGATCAATTTTACCCAAGATGGCTCCCAGTATACAAAACACATTGTTTGCTGGAACTAAATTGTAGTATGCTACATAACTGAATCACAATACTCACTGTACTGTAAAACTATAATATTGTATTGTGGCCAAGTATCAGGATACCATCATATCATAATGATATCATAAATGCTGTTGCAAAACCAACCTCCTGGTAAATATTTTATTTGCCATCTAGCCACAGTTCATGATGTCCCAAGCTTCACAGTATCTTTTATATAATTCTAAGGCTTTTATATAATTCTAAGGCCTTTCTGAAAGAAGTATTAGGTGCCATAGATGTCATCACTGATAATATGGCGCGTAGAACTCAGGGCCCTGGTCACAATTATCCTTTATGCCTAAATGGAGGTGTAACAGTAACTGAACTGTAATAGTGTAAGAGTGCTCTCCCACTAGAGATGGCACAGATGCATTGTTAGTGGGTATCTACAGGCTCTGTGGAAGGCCTCCGCTGGGTTAGTCTAAAGGGCTTGATGGTGTGTGTAACGGAAGTGGCGGCTGCTCTCACGTCCTGAAGCCTACTCGAGTGAAGAGGCGATCCCTGGAGGCTGTGTGTGTGTGTGTGTCTGTGTGTGTGTGTGTGTGTGTGTAAGAGAGTGTGTGTGTGTAGTGCCTGAGTGTTTGTGTGTGTGCGTGTGTGTGTATGTGTGTGTGTGAGTGAGGAGGGGGGTGCCTGTTTATGTGGTGCCTGTGCGTATGTAGTGCCTGTTTGTGTGTGTGTGTGTGTGTGAGAGAGAGAGAGAGAGAGAGAGAGAGAGTGTGTGCCTGTGTGTGAGTGAGGAGGGGGTGCCTGTTTATGTGGTGCCTGTTTGTGTGTGTGTGTATGTGGTGCCTTTTTGTGTGTGTATGTGTGTAGTGCCTGTGTGTGTATGTGTGTGTGTGTGTGTGTGTGTGTGTGGGTGAGCCTGTGATTAGGAGTGGCTCTCAGTTCCTGTGTTCCTGGAGGGATTTTCACACGGGTCCACCTTCTGAGTGTGAGCTAATGAGGTAAGCTGAGATGCCTGTTCAGGTAGTGCGGTAGTGGACTAGTGCCTGAGCCTCATGTCAGGTGTGTCTGGAGCAGGCCTGTTTGCCCCTGGCTGTGCTGGGTATTGATATCAGCCCCAGGGAGGTGACCCTTCCTGAACAGAAGAAATAAACTAAGGTCGATCCATGTTTTCTATGTCTCCATGTAATCCTAGTCATTTATGGTGGCCCTTTTCACCGTGGTATACCGATGTAGGTGAATTAAGACTTGAGTAGGTGAACTGAGAGGTTGAAGAATAAAATATTTCAAATCACATAAGGAGACAAACTGGTATGTTTATACTTAATGATGATATGTTCAGAGAGGGGTTATATTGGACGATACAGACTTACTGTTGTAGATAAGAGGGAGTGCTTTTGGTTTAAAAGCACATCAAATCGATTAAACTCAGTAAATCTGAGGCAGAATTTTGTAGGAAGATTACAGTGAGAAAGTCTGCGATTTTCTTTGTCTGGTGTGTCGTTTTTTTTTTTTTTTTTTTTTTTTTGTCTGTGTGTGTGTGTGTCAGCGGACAATGCACTTCTTTTGTGTTGTGCATCCTGTGTTTGTGTGTGTGTGTGTGTGTGTGTGTGTGTGTGTGTGTGTGTGTGTGTGTGTGTGTGTTTCTGTGGTCTGTGCACAGTGTTTCCCTAGTTAGTGGTCATAGGAGCTGATCATCTTTCAATTTCATTTTAAACAGGGACAAGGACAACATGGAACCTCAAGCAGTAGTAGAGCATGGTGAACAGATTACAGGTTGCAGATGTTTTTTTTTCCTTCCTTGAAGGTATTTAATGTGTGTTAAGGCTGTGTGTGTTGGTTTGGTGTGTCTCAAACAGAGAGGTTCCTTCCTGCAGTGTTTGGTGCAGTGTTTGGCCTCTGCGCAGCCAGAAGGACGCTTTGTTGAATGTCAAGTAATACTTTCTATTTCTGCAGTGACTATTTTGTCTCTTCTCTGAACCAATAAACGGAGAGTTGTGCAGAAGCACATGAGCCTTCCAGAGCCTCTGACCCTGCTGCTCTTTCTCCCCAGTGGTTGAGGCTTTCGAGTGCCAGAGAGAGGGATTAGTCCTCCAAACAACCGAGGAAGAAAGAGAAATCTCAGCAGACGAAACTGAATATGCCATTGCACCCCCTCCTCCTTCCCACCCCACCCCACCCCACCATCATACACACACACACACATTCACACAGATGTATGCACAAACCTTTTTTCTCACACACACACACAAACACAGAGAGAGAGAGAGATTCACACACACTTACTTACTCACTCACTCACTCACTCACTCACTCACTCACTCACTCACTCACACACACACGCACACACACTCTCACTGTCTGTCACACACACATATACACACACACTCTCACAAACAGACACACACACTGACACATACACACCAACAGATACATACAGAGGGAGGAAAAAAGAGAGAGAGACATGCACACAGAGAAAGAGAGAGAGAGGCATGCACATACAGAGAGAGAGAGAGAGAGAGAGAGAGAGAGACATGCACAGAGAGAAAGACAGAAAGAGAGAGAGACATGCACATACAGAGAGAGAGAGAGAGAGAGAGAGAGAGACATGCACAGAGAGAAAGACGGAAAGAGAGAGAGACATGCACAAACAGAGAGAGAGAGAGAGACATGCACAGAGAGAAAGAGAGAGACACACAGACAGACTCACACACAGAGGAGATACACACAGACCCCCCCCCCCCCCCCCCCCCTGCAGGCAGTACCTCAAGTATTCGTTTCTTTTCTATGTATTTGGTTTAGTCTTCAATTAGATTAGACCTCCAATACACTGGTAGGAAGCCAAGGATCCTGATTTCAGCTAATGCTTCCTTCTCTCAAAACAAAGAAAGCAAGGACTCTATTCCCGGGCAGTTCTGCACTGGGGCGTCCCATTTTTTATCATAAATAGGCCGTCAGCTTGTCTAGTTTGATGTGCTGCTCCATAAATTGGAGTTTGTTCAGCCGTGGAAGATCGATTCGTTTCTTCTTGCTTCTCCTCTACCTTGTGGGATCCTGTTTGTCTCAGGAATAAGCTCAGCTTCCACTTTGGTACAGCTGTGGGACTAAACTTATCATTTGAAACCAAGGTGAATATATCAATATTATGAGTTGGCTAAGTTAGCTTGAACACATATGCTAATGAGCTAATTGGCACGATGGCATGCCAATTGGCATGAAAGGGTGCATGCCAGTGTCAATCCTCAGACCAGTAGCACTGGTTCCTGTATCCAGTATATTACACTTAGGTGACACTCTTATCCAGAGTGACTTACAGTTATTTACAGGGTTTTGGTTACAATCCCTGGAGCAGTGTAGGGTTACAAGCCTTGCTCAAGGGCATTTCAGCCACGGGTAGGGCAGGATTTGAACCTACAACTCGCCGATCCTTGAACTCTCTAACCCCTAGACCACAGCTCCCCCTTTTCACCTATGTTCACCTGTCTTTTTGTCTACAAAATTTCAATTTCCTAATGGCGGTTCAGAACATGGCTTGGCTTGTCTGAACTCAACAGAAGCATTCTTTATCTCAAGTATTGATCTTATGACATTGTATATACTGTCCTAGTAATAGATTCACTGTCAGAGTAAAATGTTAAAATATTGTTTAATACGGCACATTGATTTACAAATGCTCATTTTATAACACAAAATACTGTTATTGACTTTATGTTTTTGAAGTTTTTGGGGGCTGGCTGTGGGTATAATCCGTGTGTGTGCGACCCTACATAGTCTGTGGAGCAACAGTAAATCACAATCTTTCTCTTGTTGCAACATGAATTGTCAAAACATCTGGAAGAATTCAGCCAATGCCAGTGCCTTCTTATTGTAGAACAACCAATCGCAAGGTCTCTCCATTGTTGCACTGCCAATCCAAAAGATTCTCAGTTGAACTTCATCCAATCACAATTGTAACCTCGCCAAAGCGTGCAGACTCTGCAGTGCGCTGCTGGAAGGAATGCTATGGGTCTGTTCAAATGGGGGAAAAATGCAGTCTCAGAAGGGTGTTTATTATGACAACAAGGCATCAAGGCCTGTTCGAATCTGATCAGACTTCCATTTCTCTCTCTTGAGATGTCTACCACTATAGTGTTCAGTATGGTGTTCCCTGTAGTGTTCAGTTTTGAAGGCAGTATTGCTGTGTCTTCAGTGTTCCCTCAAGCAATGACTTTTATATCATTTGTATTTGTTTTGGCCTTTTTAAGCTTAGATTTTGAATCACACTAAGCAATAACAAGTAAGAGTTTGTTCATGTTTGGTATTTTTGTAGTCAAAAGTCATCCATCAGCCAACTGTCTAACATTAGTAAGTTATCTCATTTAAGCTGGCCTAATATTTTTGCAAAATGCTGATTTACATTTAAGAAATATCTGAGCTCAAAAGCTCTTATCCTTAGACGGTGGACAGTACCCAGCCAGACAGACATTATGGCCACTGAGAGACACCTGTCTCTTACAGGGGCAGGACAGCAAGGCAGCGACTTTCAGTTTGGTGTCCTGCGTAGTAATAATTGCCTGCTTTATTCTTGGGCCGCCTTCTCGTCAGGCCCTGCCAGTTCCAGCCACCCGTGTCCAAGGCGGGTGGATGGAAAAGGGAGGAGGAGGAAAGGGAAGAGGGAAAGGAGGGGAAGGGAGGGGAGGGGGGTTTGGTGGTGGAGGCAGAGAAACGACAGCACAGCGACACGGAGGATAAAATAAGCCCCAGAATAAACAGGCTTCAACAAACCCAGCTCTGTCTATCCCCTTGGCCACTGTCTTGTTCTTGTGTGTGTGTCTGTGTGTGTGTGTGTGTGTGTGTGTGTGTGTGTGTGTGTGTGTGTGTGTGTGTGTGTGTGTGAATGTGTGTGTGTTGATGTATGTCTGTGCGTGTCTGCCTGTCTGCATGTGTGTGTGTGTCTGAGTGTTTATGTATGTGTACTTGTGTGTATGTGTGTGTGAGTGAGTGAGTGAGTGTGTGAATGTATGTGTGTGTTTGTGTATGTGTATGTGTGTTTGCATGTGTGTGTGTGTCTGAGTGTTTATGTACGTGTATGTGTGTGTGTGTGTGAGAGAGAGACAGAGAGAGTTTGTTTGTGTGTGTGTGTGTAAAAATGTGTGTGTTCATCAGTTGTCAGCAGTAGTGTATTCCAACAGTGTCCAGTGTAGCAGCATCAGCAGCAACAGCAGAACCACAGCAGCAGCAGCAGCAGTAAGCAGGCTAAACAGACTAAACAAGAGTTTTTTCGTCGTTTCGGAGGACGGACGACCTCTGGCCCCATTTTGCACTCGTTCTCACCAGCCTCTCGTCCGCCCCCTCCTCGTGTCACTGGGTCCCTCTCTGGGAGTCTCTCTGAGTCTCTGGAGCAGCTTTTGAAAAAAGGACCATATAAGTCCAGAGTGCCGCGGCTCGGCTCGGCTTGACTCGACTCGACTCGGCTTTTTGGGGACAGAGTCCCGGTCGGCGCGTCTGTTTTCTCTGCCGTCGGCCCGTGTTGTGTTTTCCCTCCTGGTCTCGCTCAAGCGTTTCCCCCTATAACTCAAGCCTCTGGGCTGCAAATGTGGCCTGGCTGCGCTTCCAGCAGAGCTTAGATCGGGCTCAGAAAACAAAATCCAGCCCGACCCTACCCCAGCCCGTGTACAGTTCTGTCCTAGCCTGGCCCAGCCTGGCCCGTTAACTGTAATTATGAGCATGTGCCTGATTTAAACCGGACATTTTTTTTTAAGAAGTGGCCTATGGATCCCAGCTAATTCAAAGTGACTATGTTGTCGTGTGATTTTTTACTTCGAAGTGGCTAGAGCTGGTATTACTGGTACGGAATCTGCCGTACCTCTTATTACAAAACTGTGTGCGGGTTAAAATGGCGGTGGACTGTTTACTGCTGGAAAAGGGGACAAAGGTTGGGAGTTTAAATGGATTTGGGTTAGGGTTAGGGACGAAGAGGTTCCGGACCAATATCCTTACATCTACTGGTACAGAACAAGTTTCCGGTAGTGTGCCGTGTAAATAGTGGCCAGCTGCTGGTCTGGAATTCCGGACCCATAGCCACTGCCTTCTTGCTTTGCTATGGTAAAACACATAACATTTCTGTTCATCACCCTAGAGCGTTATTTCATTTCCAAAAAACAGTAAAAAATTGTACATGACATACTAAAAAAGCATACATAATAGGCCTCCATGATCAGGAGCACAGTCCAACAGGGCTTGAAGAAAGCGGTGGGAAATCCTGGTCTGGCTCAGTCTCAGCTTTTTTTTAGCCTTCTGTTGTGTGGAAAGCACAAAGTGTCTCTGCTCCCTACCTGTGTGAGTGCCACTGCCACAGGGCTGTTTGTTTATGTCAGGCTGCTCTCGTCAGTGTGTTGTGGCATCTGAGCGCTTATTGCAGGTTGGATGTGAGGACTTGATCCCGCCGTAGTCCATTATAGGCTTAAATCCTATTATAGGGTATAGCACAGATCTAATAGTTGGTTTGGTGTAAGGTCTCAAACGTACAGGGGCTCTCGTGTGAGCTCTGATCCAAGGTGTTTGATGAAGTCTCCCAGTTCTGTTGTACACAGTAAAAATTGGAGTGCTAACATTTCAGAGTTAAACACTTGGGAGTAAATTTTTCAAGTGTTAAGTTTAACTCTGGATAGTGTGGGGCTATATAAACCCTCATAAGTGTTAAAATCAACTGTGGGAGTCAATTCAACACTGGTCTTTTTGCTGTGTAGTGCTCGTCGATGTCTCTTCCTACCTTGTTTTTCCTCTTAATCCTATTCTCTGTGTGTGTGAAGGGTTCCGGGCGGATTTCAGGGCTTATTGTTGTTGGTGTCTTGTTCGTTCCTGGCTGTCTTTTGTGTGTGTGTGTGTGTGTATCGTATGTGTAGGCTCTTATTGTAGGCCCTTTTGTTTTTCTGACAGCTCAGGTCGGGGGACGTGTCTCGACAATGAGCCCCTGAAGAGAGACTTTCTGTATCCCAGTGTCACCCCCGGCCAGGTGTACGACGCCGACGAGCAGTGCCGCTTCCAGTACGGGGCCACCTCCAGACAGTGCAAGTATGGGGTAAGATGCCTGCGCTGCACCCATCCACACACACACACACACACACACATTCAACATGTCATAATCAGGTGTGTATCAGGTGTGTCATAATCAGGTGACGTGTCATGTGTGTGTATGTGTCTGTGTGTATCTTTGTGTGTGGGGGTGTGTGTGTGTGTGTGTCTGTGTTTGTGAGTGTATACATGTGTGCATTTCTTTGTGTGTGTGTGTACATGTGTGTGTGTGTGTGTGTACAGTGTGCGTTTTTTTTTGTGTGGGCTTGTGCGTGTGTGTGTGTCTGTGTGTGTGTGTGTGTGTGTCTGTGTCTGCGTTTGTGTGTGTGTGTTTACATACATGTGTGTGTCTCTTTGTGTGTGTGTGTGTACATGTGTGCCTTTCTTTGTGTGTGTGTGTGTGTGTGTGTGTGTGTGTGTGTGTGTGTGTACATGTGTGCCTTTCTTTGTGTGTGTGTGTGTGCTCTTGGCAGTGCTCACGTGCATGCATTGTCATGTTGTTTGGGTACAATAGTAGCCCCGAAGACTTAACAGCTAACACTTCATATTTGTCTTATGTATGTTAAGAAATACAACCGGCTGTCAGTGCGTTGCATATATCTTTGGGCTTACGTTGAAGTTTTAATCAAGTCCACTTGTGTAGGGCAAGGTGAACGAGTTGCCTGTGAACTCTGAGGCGAACACTGTGCCTCAGGTCAGATCGTTACCTCTTGCTGACCTTAGGCTAAAAAAGCGGAGTGCGCGAGGAGCCTGTGATGTGTTCTCCACGTTCCTGTGCCGGGCTGCGAATTCAGCATGGCAGCTTTATGGCAGTCTGCTGGCTTTTTATATGCCCAATTAAAAGTCAAATGTTCAGCGCTCATCTGATTACGGCCACAGGCACCGGGATGGTGGTTTGTGACTCAGTTTGCAGTGATTCATTTCCCCGTTTTTTATTTTACTTTTTTTTTTTGTTTAAACTGCTGATCGAAAAAAGAAATGAGATTATGCGTAGGGCACAAGCAGTGTAACAATAATGGAACTTATGGACAAAACAGATCAGAACTTTCAGCACCTTCCAGGCCTGACTGGCTCAGCCTTCGACGCAGCCAGTTCTGCTTCAGCAGACTTTAACTCACCAGACGTCCAGCTTTGTGATGTCAGTTCAGTTTGTCTTTCGCGATCCAACAATGCAATCTCTATTAGGCACGGGAGAAAAATTAGAATGCACGTAATGCATATCAAAGACCTGCGGGAAAAAAAAGAAAGAAAGAAAGAAAGAAAAAAAACGATCCATCTAAATGCATTTCCCCTGTCATCTATTTCCAGGGACAGATAAAAGCCAGCACTAGCCTGAAGGTAAGTGGGGGGATGGAGTCCTGAGGTGCAGAGGATCAAAGGATCGAACCGCAGGCCCGTAAAGCCCCCATGATGCCTTGGTGTTCAGAGGAACAGGCCTACTGATAACCATCAGCACAAGTGATGCTCCCTGTCTTCTCTGATTTAACTCCAGGGTTGCCAAGTCAACATTCTTTCCTCTTTTAACATCAAACACCTCCTCAAAGCTGATTACGATAAGGGTGATTGTTCTATTGGCACCCGTGATGAGGGGGGCTGTTAGCGGCTGCAGGGGTGTTGTGTTGTGCAGGGGATGTGTTTGCGATGCCCACATATACTGCTAATCTGCCACTGATGGAGGGTGGAGGCCTAAGGGCGGAGGTGTTGCGGTATGCCACTCGGGTTTCCTCCTCTGTTTTAAAAAAAAAAACGGATGACAATCTAATGACTCATGCTGGCCAGATTAACCGACGCGGGTCAAAAAAAAGGGGGCAGATTAACCAACAGGGGTTAAAAAAGGAGTGTGTCCGCCGGCCGATTGGCCAGTCTGGGGAGAGCAGCGACCCGCAGAAGCTGCGCTGATGAATCACGGCGGGAGAATGAAAAGACATTAGGAGGTATTGCCTTGCGTTAGACAAATATGTGGCTCTGCGCTTGAACCGAATGACCAGATATTAGAGGCCCGTGTGGTTCTTCCCCACCACCGTCACCAACCCCCCACTACCACCACCACCACCCCCACCCACACCACCACTACCACCCCCACAAGTCAAGTACGCGATACGGGGAGCGTCGGAGCCAAAGCAGTAACCCTGTAATCCTATCCCTGCAAGCAGGGCCTGTGGTATAGATGAGCATGAAAAGATGCTTTAAAAAGCAGCACGGCCCCTGGAAGGCTTTTTAACGCAGCATGTCGAGGTCGTGCTGGTGGATAATCTCCCCCGTTTTTTTTTTTTTTTTTTTTGGTCTTCTTTTTTTTCCCTCTCTCTCTCTCTTTCTCGCTCGTGGCCCATCTGGTAAAAAGATGAGCACCCCACCACACCACACCACACCACACGCCCACTGCGGCGCTTGCTCTCTCGCTCTCTCGCTCGCTCGTTTCTGGGGTTTTGGCACGGGCCCCTAGGCCCTCGGAACCTGGAAGAGTGCTCCTGCGGGGACACTTGTTGCTACCAGGCGCAAGCCATTCCAAAAACCGAAAATACTCCTTAATGATTAAATTCCGGAAAGCCACGCGACGGCGCCGGACCCGATGGGTTTCGGTAGCGGCCTGACCTGCCGTGTTGAGGCTCTCCAGGTCTCCACAGAGCGCTGGCTTTTTCCGCGCCGATCTGGTAATAAGGACTAAAATGATTTGCAGACGCCGTGATGCTGAAGAGAGAGGGACTCTGTGTTTCTGGGGGAGGCCTGATGATCTGATGCTCAGTAGATGTGACGATGTGATGCAGGAACTCTAAAAGACTATGCGTATGACAGATTGTTGGATTGCCGTTGTTTTTTTAGGATATCTCGTTATGGCCGCATGCTTGCTATGATAAATGCATGATTGATCAAATGAATGCGGACGTTTCCATGTACACAGCCTCCCAGAATCCTCAGCGTGACCCTCTGCCCCCCCCCCCCCCCCCCCAATCACCCCCTTTCGGTGCCAGGAGTTTTTTATTGTGACCCGCTGTCTTTTCACTTTCGCTTAAATCCGTCAGCGCCAAAGGCAGTCACGTTCCTGCCCGGGATTTTCTGGCCGTGCAGGTATTGATATTGTGAATGGGCTCGCTCGAGTGCTTATTGGAAACAGCTGCTCTGCCCAGATTGCTGGGGACCTGGAGGTCAGAGCCTGAGCTGGCCGTCGTAACTCTTTCTATCTCTCTCTCTCTATTTCTCTCTCCCTCTCTCTGTCTCTCTCTTTCTCTCTCTCTCTTACTCTTTCTGTCTGTCTGTCTCTCTCTCTCTCTCTCACACTTTTGTGATGGGGTCGTGGGGTGATGGGGGGGTCGTGGATGTGCTCTTCACTACACGGTTGTCTTGTGGTTGTCCTTTGAAGTACTGTCTTGTTAAAAGGATCGTGTTCACTTTTATAGGAAATCTAATGCAAATGTTGTCCAGAGCTGAACTTGTCGCACGCACATTAACATTCAAACAGACGTAAACAGACACACACACACACACACAGACAGACAGACACACACACACACACACACACACACACACACACACACACACACACACACAGACAGACACACTATAATGCCGGTACCTGCTGGCAAAACAGCCAGACACCCCACCACTGCCTGATTATCCACCTCAGTCTATACATCAAATTTGTGGTCAGCACCATGCGTGTGTGTGTGTGTGTGTGTGTGTGTGTGTATGAAAAAGACAGCAAAAGACTAAAGTAATTTGTTTACAAGTTCTTTACTTAAGTACTTTTTTTTTTCTTTTCTTGTAATCTTGCTTGATCCAGCATCCTTGGTCTTAGGTTACTGGGTGTGTGTAGTCAAAAGAGCTAAGTCGTAAGCAACTGGACTTCTTCTTGGAGCTTGAAGACGTTTCACCAACCTTTCATCCAAAAGGCTTCTTCAGTTCAGTGGGTGTGTGTACCTTCTCACTTTTGTAGGTTATATTCTGACCAACTACCTTTTGCCTTCTTTCCTAGGAAGTGTGTAGAGAGCTGTGGTGTCTGAGCAGGAGTAACCGATGTGTGACCAATAGCATTCCTGCGGCCGAGGGCACCTTGTGCCAGACGGGGAGCATCGAGAAGGGGGTGAGTGCGGTAGTTTTCCTACCGATATCTATCCCAGGATACAAGGATATTTATTTGTCACATGCATAGACATATGGGTTAGAGTAGGACATGCCGTGAGACTGTTGATTGTGAGTCTAAGCTGTGCATGGGGAAGGGGGGAGTAAAGTGCGTAGAATGCAGTTGGGGGGAGGATAGCCACATGAAGGGCAGAGGTAGAATAGGAGATGGGGGTGGGATAAAGTGCATAAAGTGCAGTTGGGGCTGGAAGGAAGGCTGGCTGTGGTGGCAGTTGATGGGCTGTGTGCGGAGATCCACTGGGTATTGCACATAAATGTTTCTGTAACACCACATTAATCATGGGTCCTTTCTTCTGTTGGAAGGTTTCTGATTCCTGATTTCTGATTCTGATTTTCCTTCATCTCAACACGTTTACCTATTAAATACATGGTAACATAATATGGCGATGTTTTAGGACAGTAGGTAGATAGTTTGATAGTAGAATGATGTCAACTATTACCAACTACCTTGACGTAGTACCATGTCTATGAATGTAGGAAAAAGCATACATTTTGAAGGATGATCTGTCTCTTTAATCTGTAGCTCCAGGTGTTCTATAATTTCATGGGTGTTGGATCAGAGATCAAACATTAAAGATTCCAGTCCTAATCTGTAATTAATCACCAGTAAAGCACCAATGAATTACCATCTATTGAACAGATTAATATGTGAAAATCAGGGGACTTTGAAAGAAAGCATTTGTGAAAGAAAGTATTACTGAAAAGATTTGGATACTTGAATGTTTTCGAGCAAGTCAGCCTGACATGAGTGTACTGGCTGGACAGACAGATGTAAGATGAATCTAAGTTCAGCCTTAATGGAGACATACCATCCATACATTGCCAAGTATTTAAGATTAGTTGGGGGCATCAGAATACTGGACATACACTTGGATGGACACATTTGGTAGTCCTCCCAACAGCTAAGAATACTGTCAGAAGATATATTCATATCATTTTTATTTTCTGATAACTCCCCCCAGCCTGTTCAACCCCTTCCTTTAGTATGCACACACAAAATAATTGGCAAGCAGGTATTTCCATATCTTTAGAATTTTCCTTATTGGTTTATACAGCTAGACTGTTTTGGAATGTTAGTCTCTGATTGCAGACCCTCAGGTAGTCCATTACAACTATGTTTTTTTTTTGTCAGACCATTTATTTTCATGATTGCTGCCTGACTGTGCTGTAAGGCCAGCCAGAACATGGACTCCAAAAGGAGCCATGGATAACAGCGGATAGATGCAGGTACGGAGGGCCTGTTATGACCCCATTACAATTCGGGCCTCCGAACAGGGTAACAATGCAGGGACAGCTCAGCATAGCTGCTGTATTTCTCTCTCTTTTTCTCTCTCTGTCTCTCTGTCTCTCTCTCTCTCTCTGTCTATCCCTTCCCTATCTATATTTATCTTATCTGCCTCCCACCCTCTCTCTTTCTCTCTTTCTTCCTCTCTGTCTCTCTCTCTCTATCTCTTCCTCCCTGTCTATCTTTACCCCGTCTGCCTCCCACCCTTTCTCTTTCTCTCTCTCCCTCTCTCTCTATCGCTCTCTCTCTATCTATCTCTCTTGCTGTCCACGGTGGCTTGCCCAGCAGATGGGAATAAGATGGCCATTCCCAACGCCCAGTCATGCACACCAGCAGGGTAGGGGGTAGTAGTGACACTGGTAGTGGCGGTGGGGCTTCGGGTCATCAGTTCACGTCTGTGGCGGGCCAGGCCCGAGAGACAGTTTTAACAGAGATCACAGCCCCCATTGTGCGCGGGGTAGCGGCGGCTCAGGCTCCCGAATGGGAGCGCGTCACGAGCTGTCCGGCTGCATTAGCGTCGGCCCGCCGCGCCCATTCACCGCCGGCCTAGCGGCGGGCCCGGGCCTGAGCCCGTGTTTGTTCGCCAGCAAGTGGCGTACTTCTGTCTATTCCCGGCCCGCCGCCGCTGCTTCAAAGGAATACGAGTGTCAGCCATTTCTTAGACAGTGTGTCATGGGCCAAGCCCCAGCCAACAAGGGACAAGTTTTTTGGAGGGGGTGGGGGTTTGGGATGGGCGGAGAGGGGTTCATGGAGGGGTGGATATATGGAAAGAGAATGGATGACGCAAAGAAAATCGGTGATGGAGAAAGGGAGAGGCAAAGGGATGTAAAGACAGGTGAAAGGAGACGGGAGAGGAAAGAGAAATAGGGTTTGGGTGCAGGGGGTGGTTTGTTGGGGTGTGGGGGGGATAGAAGGGCCTAAATGTGGGAAAGAGGCGGCAGATAGAGTGAGATTGAGAGAGGTGGAAAAGAGGGCATTAGAGATCATATCATTCATCAAGGTAACTGTGAATCCAAAGCTTGCAAATCCACTTGAGCCATAGAATGTACTATACAAATACTTAAAAGTAGGATTTAGAAACCTACAGTTACTGCAGATGTAGATTCATTTGATTATGTTTTCCATGGTAACAGTTTAAATAAATATTCATAAACAACTGGAAGGGAGTCTTTATTGGATGTGTCTTGCGAGGTCCAATTTTGTTACAATCTTGCTGAGTAGTGTTAGGCTGCTACATAACTGACAAGCAGACTTAATATGAGCTAGTTGGTTAGTTCGCCAACAGAAGTCAAAACAAAATGTACATTACAGAAACCATGGCAAGACTTTGTCTTCTCAAGGCTGTTAAGGCCATCTTAGGGGAGCTATTTTGGGCAAACCTGTCGCTAGCGAGACACTATTAATCTTGTTTATGTGGTGTCTTATCATATTAGCCTCCTTTTGGGATGGTAGACAGTGGTGGCGTAGCCATTTCCTGTCTAGGTCTGTGTGTGTGTGTGTGTGTGTGTGTGTGTGTGTGTGTGTGTGTGTGTGTGTGTGTGTGTGTGTGTGTGTGTGTGTGTGTGTGTGTGTGTGTGTGTGTCTATTTGTGAGACCGCTGTTGTTTAACCTACTGAGGTAGTTGTGGTGTGAGGACAGACATTGCCCTGTATTCAACTCTTCCCCCCTGTGTCCTTACGCAAAGATGTAAAGAGATTATCACGTGAACTGTCTCCTTGCTGTCTTGACCTGACACAACCTTTCACATTTGCTTTGAAGGACTTAGCATGGGGAATGTGACATTCATCCATTCAGTTTTTTGCTTGAAGTATTATTGAAAGCTCTAAATCAGATGTATTGATTATTTATGACAATGAACAACACTGAATCAATGAAACAATGAATCAGTTAATTAATTGGTTGTCAACTATTTTTAACAATTTTTAAAATACATTTAATTTTTTTTTTTAAGTGTGAATATAGAGTCTAGACAAAACAAGGCATTTGAATATGTAATCGTGAACTTTGAGAAAGTCAGATACACATTTTACAGATGAAACAAGTTATTGATCGATTGAGAACATGCTGTACAGATTACTGTACAGGGATAAAAATGTTATTACACTGTAGCCCCAGTGTGTAAGCAGTGTCAGTCATCATACTACATAAACATCATCATTCTGATATCACTCATCTCTCGTGTCCCCATCCTCTACCTCTCTACCTCCCCTATTCTTTCCCTCTCTCTCTATCTGTCTACCTCCCTTTTCTCTCTCTCCCTCTCTCTCTCTCTCCCTCCCTCTGTCATTCTCTCTCTCTCTCTTTGTCTCTCTCTCTCTCTCTCTCTCTCTCTCTCTATCTATCTCACTCTCTTTCTTTCTATCTCCGTCTCCCTCTCTCTCTCTCTCTCTCTCTCTCTCTCTGTCTTTCTCTCTCCCTACCTCTCTCTCTCTCTCTCTCTCTCTCTCTCTCTCTCCCTCTCTCCCTCTCTCTCTCTCTCTCTCTCTCTCTCTCTCTCTCTCTCTCTCTGTCTCTCCCTCTCTCTCTCTCTCTCCCTCTCTCCCTCTCTCTCTCTCTGCAGTGGTGCTACCAGGGGGACTGTGTGCTGTTCGGGACGTGGCCCCAGAGCGTGGATGGAGGCTGGGGCCCCTGGTCCATGTGGGGGGAGTGCAGTCGGACGTGCGGCGGGGGGGTCTCGTCCTCCATGCGACTCTGTGACAGCCCACCGTAAGTAGGCAAAGTAAGCCCCGGCAAGAGCTGAGTATGCGTGCAGGCCCGTCTCTATGGCAACGGTCACGTGCAGCAGCACCCCCAACCCCCCCCCCCCCCCCCTTTTTCATCCATGGAGCCACACATGGAGGCCTCTCTCTATGGCAACCACACGGGCTCCTTCTTCCTGGTTACAGGCATATGCAGTATGTTGGAAGAGAACTGGCCTTTTCCATGAAAACAACTTAACATAAATGTATACATACACAGTACAGGCCAAAAGTTTGGACACACCTTCTCATTCAGTGCGTTTTCTTTAATTTCATGACTAGAATATAACTTTTTTGTTAAGTACATAATTACCTCCAAGGAGGTTATGTTTTTGCCGGCGTTGGTTTGTTTGTTTGTCAGTCCGTTAGTTTGTTAGTTTGTTTTTTGTTTGTTAATAGCATAACTCAGAAAGTTCTGGACGGATTTTGACGAAATTTTCAGGATAGATCAGAAGTTGGCTAACTTACAACTCATTAGTTTTTGGTGGTGATCCAGATCACCATCGGGATTAAGGATTTTTTTAAAGGATTCTTCACCATTGCGAGATTGGACATTTTTGCTTATAACTCTACAAATAATGCACATCAAACATGTGTTCATTTACAGTTTTGATGCTTTCAGTGAGAATCTACAATGTAAATATTCATGAAAATAAAGAAAACACATGTTTTGTGCTTTCTTTTGTGTCCAAACGTTTGGCCTGTACTGTATATATATATGTGTGTGTATTTTTATATTCTGATAGTATTCTTGTATGCATACAGTAGAATAGTTTACAGCTATCATACACTTTTTGAACTTAACTGCTTCTTATGAATCAAACGTTTTTGTATTTGTAATCTTAGCACCTTAGCCTTATCTGTTCACCTACTATAACAACTTGTACATCGATACACTTACAGTATATATAAAGCTATGAAGTCCCATTCCATGTTGAACACTCCCCTAATGTCTGCATACCTGTGGGCAGACATGAAGCGCTTATGGTTGCAATAGGCATGGTGTTATTACGGTCAGTCAGACTGGAGTCCAACAGACCTGCTTCATTTATCACCTGCTGAAGCCGACTTAGCGCCTGTCAGACTGTCTGGTGTATGGGTTCATGTACTCATGTTAGTGTGTGTGTGTGTGCGTGTCTGTGTGTGTATGTCTGTGTGTGTATGTGGGTGTATATGTGTCTGTGAAGAGGCAAGAGTGTGTGTGTGCGGAGGCAAGTGTGTGTGTGTGTGTGTGTGTGTGTGTGTGTGTGTGTGTGTGTGTTGGTGTGTGTGTGTGCATGTACTAAATGTGTGTATGTGGTGTATATGTGTCTGTGTGGAGGCAAGTGTGTGTGTGTATGTCTGTGTGTGTGCATGTCCATGTGTGTATGTGGGTGTATATGTGTCTGGGAAGAGGCAAGTGTGTGCGTATGTGTGTGTGTGTGTGTGCGTATGTGTGTATGTGTGTGTGGTACTGTAATATGAGAAGCGTCACTTACTGTGGTGTTGTGGGAAGGCGAGGTGTAGTCGTGAGCAGGCACAGTGCTTTTCTGCACTGGCCCAGGGAGCACCGGGTGTGATATGTGTGTGTGTCTCTGTGTACATATGTAACTATGTGTGTGTGTGACTGTGTCTGGGTCTCTGTGTTTGTATGTGACTGTGTGTGACGGAATGACTGTGTGTTTGTGTTTGCAAGACTGAGTGATTGTGTGTGTGTGTGTGTGTGTGCTTGTGTGTGTGTGCATGTGTGTGTTGGTCTGTCTGTATCACTGTGTGTCTGTGTTTGCAAGACTGAGTGTGCACATTTGTGTATGTGTGTGTGTGTGTGTGTTAAGAGAGCACGCATCTGTGTGTGTAGGGGGGTTGAGGTTGTGTAGTGGGGGGTGTTGGTTGGTTGCGGCTGGCTGTGTGTGTGTGTTTGTGTGTGTGTGTGTGTGTTGGGTCTGACTCCTGGCGGTGTGTGTGTGTGTGTATGTGTGTGTGTGTGTGTGTGTGTGTGTTGGGTCTGACTCCTGGCGGTGTGTGTGTGTGTGTGTGTGTGTGTGTGTGTGTGTTGGGTCTGACTCCTGGCGGTGGCGGAAACGTCTGTCCTCGCTCACGCCTCCTCAGACGGGGAGTTGGGGTGGTCGGGATAATGCAGACCACCTGTGTGTGTTACACGAGCGTCTGACACCACCTCTCCACCACACACTCACACACACACACACACACTCTCACCCTCACGTGCACACTCACACACACACTCTCACCCTGATGTGTGCACATACACACACACATATGCGCATACACACACATAGACACACGCACACACAGACACTCACACACACTCTCACCCTGACGTGTGCACATACACACATACAAATGCACATACACACACACATACACACACACACACACACATATGTACACATGCACAGCATCGTCTGGCACTTACTAATATAAACCATTAATATCCATTAACTTGCGGTATTAGAGTTTCATTAGCAGTTGACTGCAGAGTCATAACTTATAGTCTACACTGTACATTAGCATTTGCTATCCGCACGCACCAGTCTACAGAACAGTTACAGCAGAGTTTGCAAGGGGAGATGACCACAGCAGATGTGGTCCGCGCTGAGCTGAGCTGAGCTGAGCTGCGCTGCGCTGCGCTACCGACGTTAGCCGATTAAACCCAAGAAATTGAAACAAGCTGAATAGGATGATGTCTCCATCCCATGAGCTCAGCACATCCTGGTTTACCAACAGTGCTATTACCCATCTTCCATGAGCTCATCCCGCAGTTCGGCCGTCCAGTCCGCAGGGTCTCGGGGTAGGCGTGCACACTGCTTGTGTGTGTGTGTGTGCGTGCGGTGTGTGTGTGTCTTTTGTTAGTGTATGCTTCCCAGAGTGTGTGTGTGCGTGTGTGTGTGTGGGGGGGGGTGTGTGTCTTCTGTTAGTGTATGCTCCCTGGTGTGTGTGTGTGTGTATGTGTGTGTGTGTGAGTGTGTGTGTGTGTGTGTGTGTGTGTGTGTGTGTGTGTGTGTGTGTGTGTGTGTTGGATGAGGCCGCGGAGCTTTGAAGGGTGGTGTGGTCAGTGGGGGAATGACATTGCCTCTGACACGGCATGAATGAACGGCTTATCTCATCCATCTGTGCTGCCCTCATCGCTCTCTCATCTCTTTCTCTCTCATCTCTCTCTTTCTCTCCTCTCTCTCTTTCTCTCCTCTCTCTCTCTCTTTCTCTGTCTCTATCTCTGTCATCTCTCTGTCTCTTTCTCTGTCTCTATCTCTCTCTAATCTCTCTTTCTCTGTCTCTCATCTCTTTCTTACTCTCTCTCTCTGTCTCACTCTCTCTGTCTCACTCTCTCTTTCTCTCCCTCTCTCCCTCTCTCGCTCTGTCTTTCTATCTATCTATCTATCTATCTATCTATCTATCTATCTATCTATCTATCTATCTATCTATCTATCTATCTATCTATCTATCTATCTATCTATCTATCTATCTATCTATCTATCTCTGTCTCCTAGGCCTTCTGGAGGAGGGAAGTATTGTCTGGGTGAGAGGAAACGCTACAGATCCTGTAACACTGACGTGAGTGCACTCGCACACATATGCAAACACACAAATGAACACATATGGGCAAGCACACACACACACACACACACACACACACAGACACACACACACACACACACACACACACACACACACACACACACACTCACACACACTCACATGCACCGCACCCCAACACACACACACACACACACATAAATAAATAATAATAAATAAATGACCCTTACACCTTTCTTCCAGTGCAATCCACAAAATGCAAATGCATGAGCCGAATGTAGAATGAGACAGTTACACATGGTTGAACTTCATCTGAATGCTTGACCTAATGACTAATCCTCCTTTAAAATGCCTGTCTGCACCCTGGCTTATTTATGTAAAGGCAAAGCGGGAGGGAATGAATCATTTGTAATAAATTTCTCATTCTTCTACTGCATATGACAGAACCACAGAACCAAAAACTCACCAAAACAGCACAACAAGGCCCTGTCCATTGCAGAACTAACATTTAAGACTGTGTTTCATTACACCCTAGTGGTTTTCCATTTTGAACGGGCAATTTATATTTATCAGGAGTAATTCATAAAAACTGTCATCCTCCAAATCACAAGAGTCCAATTAAAGGATTAGTTCACACTTATTTCAGCTATGACGCATTACAAAAACCAAAATAAACCACCACATCTGAGAAAGACAGACATTATTAATCAGCAGTTTGTTAAAAATGGCCCTCTCAACAGTTTCTGGAGAATTGCTGTTTTTAATGAACAAAAGTACCCCTGACTGAACTCACGTAGGCCCTACTAATTCCTCTCAAACACTTGAACTCAGAAACAATTACCATGGACAAATATTTGTGTGAAACTTTTTAAAATTTGTAAGTTTCACCACTGACCATTTCAAGGTGTCCTGTTTTTTCCTGACATGAAAATTGACTCCGTTGGGGGGGCTTGTGGCCAGATCACCACAATAGTTAAAAATAACAGGACCAACAGAGAGTGAGAGAGAGCGAGAGAGAGAGGAAAAGAGAGCACTGGACGTTTCTCTTTTCTTTTCTTTTTTTTTTTTTTTTTTTTTTATTATTTTGCTTTTGGAAACAAACATTCCCGAATTTCTGCCCTCGCCACCGTCTCGAAGACCAGATGTCCAATGTAAACCTGCCATCCGTAGCCAAGGTTCGGAGACTGGTTAACCCCAGAACGCGGCGGAACAGAGGAGATACAAAGCAGCAGCCTGCCACGGGGGCGCCCTGAGCTGACTGCTGCCTGGGTTCATACCGCACCCCGGACCGGGGGCCAGCAGCCAGCCAGCGGCGGGGGTGTTGGTGGTGGATGGGGTAGTGGTGGGAGGAGGTGGGGGGATGTTGGACGAGCTGCCTGGAAGCACCGGTGGGCATAGGCCATGGTTGTCATGCCTTCGGGCCTGGCTGGCTGCGCCTGAGTCATGTTTGAGGCGGGACCCCCTGTGGCTGCGGCTCCTGTGGCAGATTATTTGCCCTGGCTCCAGCAACAGCCCCAGCCCTTCTCACCCCCGTGCAAACCCACATGGATGGCCCCCCCCAGCCCGCACATCACAGAGTGCACTTAAGGCCACTTAAAGAGAAGTTTACCCACGATGTCCGCAATGCTAGCCTGGTAAACCCGCCCCTCATACTTCATTTTATTTCGTACAGAGGGCATGGAGTCGAGGCTGTTGAAATTCATGTATGAGGACTGAGCTGCTCCTAGCCAATCAGCGAACACAGGGAGCGTTCGTGATCCATGACGTTGTCTTTGTGTGCTACATTTGAATTGTAGTGTGAAGGTAGGCTAATTGCATATGTGACGACCAGACATTAGCGATTGGTTAAAGGCAGAGTCACTTGTTTTAAACTTCAGCAGAGTCCACACCTCCAGGAAGAAATCATTTCTCACGGCCTCCGCTCCAGACCCTCTGTACATAATGAAATGAAGTACGAGGGGCTGGTTTACCAGTCTATCTACAATGCTGGACTAGTTGCTGATAGTGATCCCCACATACAGCTCCGGAAAAAAATAAGAGACCACTGCAAATTTTCCTAAAATCAGCATCTCTACATGTATGACAGGCATAGACTGTCATAGGCAAGCTTACCTAGAATGCTGAACAAGTTACTGACAGTTTGGTGCAATTTGTTGATCTAATCAATTACTGTGACACATTATCCTTACATATGTCCTTATTACCTCCACCAGTGGAGATTATGTAATCATGGGAGTTTGTTTTTTTGTTTGTTTGTTAGCAACATAACTCAAAAAGTTATGGATGGATTTTGATTACATTTTCGGTTTCATTTTCATTTAAAAAATGGGCTAACTTAAAAGTGATTAGATTTTGGTGGTAATCTGAGCTGCCCTGGCGGAGGTCTGCGCTGTGTTAGTGCTTTTCTAGTCTTATACTGTAATCACTTCTTGAACCTTAAGTACATCATTATGTCACAGGCTCACTGCCACTTGTGTCAATGATGCGCTCATAATAATAAAACTAGTTTTTATTTTACAGCCACTTTTGAAAGTGCATTGCAAAAGCAGGGACATAAAACAGTTTAATAAACCATTGCATCATTAAAAAAAAGAGCAGAGTAAATTACAATGAGGACAAAAAAAAAGAAATGTAGAGAAATCAATACTCCCAACAAGACCACGAATGGCCGCTTGATAAAAAAAACGTGTTTTACGGCGAGACACAGAAGAGGTTACTGACTCTGCCGACAATATTTCCTGGGGAACCATGATCTATGACCACCGCCACCCCCACCCCCACATCGCCCCATCACACTATGATGTCACATCGGCACTTGGCCAGTTTACCCGTCACCCCTACATTACTCTTGGGACCACACAGCTAAGCTCAGCACAGCATCCGACTCCGCTGAGTCAGCGACTGACCACAGCAATGTGCACTGTCATCACCAGGGTGTAGGTCCTCAAGGCCGATGATCAAAGGCTTAGGGCATCGCATTTAATAACTGTAATGAAAGACATGGTAAATAGAGTTCAATAAATACCTCGAGTCGTTTTTATGCCCATCGTCAGCATACTGTAACACCATTCATTTAGGTTAGAGTTTACGGACTTACTGTAAGGTTGTAGGTTAACTGCCTTTAGATGCATTTGATATTTGGTCTAATCGCTTTGTCCTGCTCTGCTGCTGTTTCAGGCCTGTCCTGCAGGGTCCAGAGACTTCCGTGAGAAGCAGTGCGCTGACTTCGACAGCTTGCCCTTCCGTGGGAAGTACTACAACTGGAAACCATACACTGGAGGTGAGGCGCTCCTTCTGCCGCTGGCCCAAACCGACCAACCTCTCCTCTCACAACACAAGTGGGGGAAAAAAAGAGAAAAACCAAGTGACAGTATACATTTGGGCCTTGTGAGTGTGTACTCTGCTAACGCCAACAGTGCGAGCGTTTTCTTTGATGCCCGGAGAGAGTCAGGCATTCCAAGCACGGCGTGTTTACCGGGCCTGCAGTCATGTGTGGGAGATGGCAGCGGGTTTTTTTTCTGGGAGGCCGGCTTCTGGGGCCAGCTAGCTTATCCTCACGTGGTGTGAAAACCATGGTTACTTAGGTACAGTAACCCACAACAGGGAGAGCAGGAAA
The DNA here is from genome assembly GCA_027475355.1 of Coilia nasus. Taxonomy (NCBI): domain Eukaryota; kingdom Metazoa; phylum Chordata; class Actinopteri; order Clupeiformes; family Engraulidae; genus Coilia; species Coilia nasus. The sequence goes on along the minus strand of CM050220.1, from coordinate 16,787,514 downwards.
ATTCCCAGGCCTTCTGCCTGAAGAATGTTTTCAGGTGATTATTTATTAATCACCCCATACTTCTCATGCAGCAGTGCCGTTTTTGTGGTCGCATTGGAATGAGTTACTTTCAGAATGGTACAGGCTTTAGTGATAGTTCAGGTGAACATAGGAACATTTTTTGCACTACTTATTTTGATAAATACTTTGGTATTTTCAGTAAATGCACAACTATTGGGTTTGTAGAACTGTAGAACTCAAAGCGTATTGTATCACTGTAGACATAGACTAATGTACTGTAGATTAATAACTGTATAAAACATGTTGACCACATGGTGCCAAGGCCTAGTTCAGCTACGGAGGATTTTCAGTGTCAAGAGAGACCTTGAGAAGAAACACTGTCGATATATATCACAGTAACAAATTGCTCTCAGAATCAGATGGAGTCTAATTGCAGGGCACTAGTGTGATTCAAATGGTGAATAGACTGCATTTGTATAGAGTTTTCATGTAACTGGGTGTAACAGAGGTCTTCCTGCTCATTCCAGACCCAGTCTTAAACCCGCGACCTCACAGCAACTTTGTTATGGGAGACAGAGGCGCTACCAAGTGAGCTAAAAGCCAGGCTATTAGCTCAGTCAGCAGCGAATCTCTTTGAGGCATTGGGAGGGAGGTTTACTAACGTTCTACGCCGAGCTGGGCTAGCTGGCATCCGTTACATGGGCCAGGAGTACAGGCCAAAGCGCTTTACCAAATGCTTCACATTTAAACACTGGTGGTGAAGTCTGCCTTGCAAAGCACCAACCAGAGAGCTGGGAGTATAATAGCGTTCAGCGTCTTGCTCAAGGACATTTAGACGTAGCCTGGTAAACCAGGCCCTCATTCATTTCATTTTGTACAGAGGGTCTGGCCTTGCTGCGTTGAGAAACGATACCTTCCTGGAGGTTTGGACTCTGCTGAAGTTTAAAACAAGTGGCTCTGCCTTTACCCAATCGCTAACGTCTGGTTGTCACATATGCAATTAGCCTATCTACGCACTACAGTTCAAATGTAGCACACAAAGTCAACGTCATTGCTCATGAACACTCCCTCTGTTCACTGATTGGCTCAGATTCACTTGGTCCGAATACATGAATGTCAACGGCAGCAAGGCCAGACCCCACTGTACAAAATAAAATGAAATACGGGGGGTTGGTTTACCAGGCTAACTTAGACCTACACAGAAGGAGGTAGAATTGAACCAGCGACCCTTCAGTTGCTGAGAGACTCCTCTACAGTACCTCTTGAACCCACCGTCAACATAGAGCTCAAACTGGAAACTAACTCTGGAAAGGGTTTTACTGCAACTTTATTTCCCCTTTGTAGATAATAATAGATCAGTAAAACCCTCTGTAAAAGTTTGCATCCCTGCAACCCACCAGCACATGGTCACCAGAGAGATTTGGCTGTGCAGAGGAAATTTGTTTTTGTGCAGTGGAACCTAACTGAGGAGTCCACGGGAAAAATGGGTATAGTCACAACATGCAGAAACAGAGAAAATGTAATTCATAGATTTCGATCTCATTTAACTTAATAAGTAAACGCTATTTTAAAATGATGTGGCATGACATCCACTACAATAAAAAAAAAAAAATCACTAAGATCAGTGTGCCTCAGATCTTTTAGACTGCAGTTTACAAAAAGTAGCCTACTGATTAGGCCTTCACTATACATTTTGGGGGATAGCCAAAGTTACCTTCTTAAGTCTCTGATGTCTTTTTTCGAAGAGCGCCTGTTTTTTTCTGAACCAGTGCGGCACTCTCCCTTTTCTCTTTTCTGCTATTTTAAAATGCTTCTAGCTCGAGGCTATGTTTATTTATTCACAGGATTGCTTTTGGAAAAGCCGGGGTGTCAATGCGGCTACCGATAGATCCTCAACTCTGTCTGTCCTCTCCCCAGGTGGCGTAAAGCCCTGTGCCCTGAACTGCCTGGCCGAAGGCTACAACTTCTACACCGAGCGCTCGCCAGCTGTCATCGACGGCACCCGTTGCCAGGCCGACACCCTGGACATCTGCATCAACGGCGAGTGCAAGGTATACACTGGAGACACAGCTGCTAACTTTATGTCCGAGTGTGTGTTTTGTTGGCTAGTTGCTGTCAATCAAATTGACCGTAGGGGATATGATACAGTTCAATACAGTTCAATTTTGAGGGACCAAAAATGATCATCATCATCATCGTAGGGCGATCATTACAGTAGACACAAGGCAGTGAGTGAGTCAGACAGATTAGGGCTGGGTATCGATTCAAATTTCAAGAATCGATTCGATTCCGATTATTAAGATTAAAAATCGATTATCCCGATTCGATTCAATCCGATCCGATCTCGATTCAGTTTGTGTTATTAAAAACATTTTTTTAAACTTAACCTGTAACTGTGTAGGAACATATTAAAACTAGTATTAGATTGACATTCAATAGCAAGTAGCAAGTTCAATAGCAAGTTTGTAGTTTTCAGTAAGTCCAAGGCTGATGAGTAAGAATTGCAGGTCATACTATACATGCCCTGATTGATTCTAGATGGTTTTGGAAAGTAAAATCCAAAATTTGAAGTAGATAAATAATATTACATAGGTGCAACACAACCATTTGCATAGTGTACAAATAGGCGTCTCCAAGCTCTCCAAAAAAGAAATGCACCATGCAAAAGGGGGTGATTGTATTATTTTTTGTTTGTTTGTTTTGGCATTGTACAAAATATTTTACTGCATTTCAGACTAAAATTCACAAGAACTTCAGTACCTATATAACACCTAGATACTCTTAGCCACCGATTGAAAATTTTGTGTTTTGGAGTGATTGTGAGGTTATAAGTGAAAGCAGTCCATACCAGAGCCACGTTTGCCAGCTCAGTTAAGCTTGTACTCTACGTGATCATTAGTCAGTGTACTATTCGTTGAAAGAGGTGTCAATCACTTCAGGCGAGTCTGAAGCATACAACAAGAAGAGAGCTGGAACAGATACAACTGTGAACCACGGTGCACATGTGAAAACAGTGTCAGTTGTGGAAATTAGTTGTCGGATTGCAAATAAACACTGTTTGAATTGTGTAGAGGACATCTTCACGTTTCTATCCATGTATAACATTACGTGTAAATTTGCATTTGATGGTCAGGACGAGTTACAGAAGACCGCGATGATTTTATATGGGGAAAATACTACTATTTTTCACGATGACATTACTAAGGATATAAATAATTGTTTTACCATTCCCTTGCAATAAAGACCAGTTTCCAGATGACTGAAAGGTAAATAATGGTATTATGACTTTATTTGAGCTTACCGAATATGTTAAACATATAAAGAGCAATGTTTTAGAAGGATGCCACTTCCTGTGTTAGTGAATGGGAATTGCTATGCTAAGCTAATGTGGCTATTTCTCACTAACGTTTTTACAACGGACACCAATTTTCTTTTAGCACACAGCTCTGACATGACATAAGATAGATATAAGGGTATTTTGATTGTATTTCGAAAATGGAACACGCCTCGGTTATTTTCATAGAACGTGCAGAGTTGGCTGGTAGTTGTAGTTTCCTTTAGCTTCATCTGCTGCGGCCCGGACGGCTTGGACGTGAGCTCTGGGTGGTGCCGCAACAAGTGGTTCCTCAGGTTGGTTGTATTCCCACAGTACTTTACCTCCAACTTGCCAACGTGAAGTCAATGACGCGGTTAAAGAGGCGGTGATTAAAGGTGATTAAAGTTCACCGGGGAAAATGGAGGCTACTAAATATACACATTATTTATATTTTTAAAAATCGATTTTTGAACGCACGAATCGATAGTGGGGAAAAAATATGCGAATCGATTCAGAATCGGAAAATTGATTTTTTCAACACAGCTCTAAGACAGATGGATAGTCACAATCATACATTCACACAGAGGTTAATCCCATTACATACTTAAACAAAAGAAAGACAGCCAAAAATTAGGTTTTGTAGGCCTTGAAGATCTTAGGCATGGTGCCTGAAGTTCGGTGTGACACAGTAGGCTACATTTAACATTTGGTAGTAGGTAGTCATGATAACTTTGCTAACATTTTGAAAATTTTAAAGCATAATATTATTTCTGGCTTTAAGCTCTGCAAGTATCGAAAGTTAAACAGTTGTGAATGCAGTGAATGCCTTTGTGTTTTTTTTTTAAGGTATTGTTTATTGAACATACACAATCAGCGTACAAGCTCTAAACACATCAAAAAAAAAAAAAGGTTACTTGCTCTTCCTTTTCAAAAAATTATCAGCAACACGGGTGCCCATCTCTTCAGTAGTTTTTCTCTCTGGAGCCTTAAGTTATTTCCTGAGTTTCGTGAGTTATTTCCTCCATCCTATAGAGTTCCCATACTCTGTCCTTCCAAGTTTGAAATGTTGGCACAGTGGGGTTTTAGCCAATTCCCAGTAATTCCCATAATGACTGGCACCGAGAGGATTTGTAGGAGGTATAGTACGTGTCATCTCGTGTGTGAATGCCTCTGTGTGAGCGCCATCTCCCCTGTGCGTATCTCCAGCACGTGGGCTGTGACAACATCCTGGGCTCGGACGCCAAAGAGGACAGGTGTCGCGTGTGCGGAGGGGACGGCAGCACTTGCGAGATGACCGAGGGCCTCTTCAACAACTCCCTCCCCCGTGGCGGTAAGTGACTGCTGTCTTCACGGCATTCCAAATTTTCCCTTCGTGTTGTGGCTGCTGTTACGGTATTCGTTCAAAGCCCAGCCCAGCCCACCCCGCCCCGCCCTTCCCTTCCCCAAATCTGATTGATGGCATTTTCCATAAATCCGTTGGCAGCACATCTGATCTCCTGTTGTGTCTGGGAAGCACAAATAAACTGCGTTCGTGAGCCACTGTCTTGTCTGAACACATGGGGAACATCAGTGTCGACAGGAAACACACAGCAGTTGGTTTCACAGCTCAGTCTGCACTGTACTACACATGGTATAAACATGAGCAGTTAGGATCCTTATATATACCACGGCACATAGACACTAAGCTAAGCACACACAAACACTGTATTGTACAATATGAGTCTACATATTTCTATTTGTCTCTATTGTCTATGTCTATTTCTATGTATTGCATTGTGTTGCAATGTATTGTACTGTATTATATGTATACTATATACGCTGAATGTATTGAGCCCTACCAACGTGGCAGAGTCAAATTCCTTGTATATGTAAGTGTTCTTGGACAATAAAAACTGATTCTGACAAGAGAACAAGCATGTCCAGGTAACTGTCAAACTTGACACTACTGGAAAAAATACAACAGACAAAACAAAGACTTGGTGTTGTTTTTCCAGAGGGAAACAAACTTTTACCTGTAAAGCTGTCTTAAGTTTTGTGTAGATTTGTCTCTCCAATAATGGTAATGATGGCCTTGAAGCGAGAGGGAGAAAAAAAAGTACTGGTTGTAGAGGTGCCAAGCCCGTTGTCCAGTTTAAATTTGGAAAATTTGGCCGCACTGTTCCCCCTTTTTTTCCACTGATTGCGGCAGCCACACTATGGAGCAGCCGGTGCCCTGTTCCAGAGCGCAGGGAGGTGGTCGGGACAGCTCCGCTCCCCTCTGCAGCACACCACAGCTCCACAGCTCCACAGCTCCACGGCCCTTAGCCAGCCTCACAGTCTGCTCCAGGCCCTGATTAGAATGTCTTTCCAGAGTGCTGATAGGCCACTGGCATGTATGTGTGTGTGAGGGTGTGTGTGTGTGTGCGTACGCGTGTGCGTGTGCGTGTGTGCGTATGTGTGTGCATGTGTGTGTGTGTGAGTGTGTGTGCGTACGTGTGTGCGTGTGTGTGTGTGTGCATGTGTGTGTTTGCGTGTTTGGGTGTGCATGTGTTTGTGTGTGCGTGCGCGAGTGCGTGTGTGCGTGCACGGGTGTGTGTGCGTGTGTGCGCGTGTGTGTGTAAGGCGTCTGCAAGCAGCCGGCCGCAAGGAAAAGTGATGCTCTCTGGAGACACTATTCCTCAGCACTCACAGCCCTGCCAAAAGCGACACGTTTTTTTTCTGTTCCTCGTCTTTTTCCTTCCCCCTCACCACCCACCCCCCACCCCCCGGCTCCCTCTGCCTTCATCTGTCAGGAAGGTGCAGTACATCCTCACTGCAAAAGCAAGGTGAAAACCTAGTAACGTTTTTGTTCTCTGGCAACATGTCTTTGACGGTTGGCCAAAAAGCAGCCGCGTTGCCAAGTGCTGTGTTTTTTTCGCAGAAAAAGCCTTTTCTTCGTTTTATTTCTGTCACACAAGGGGCGGAGATTATATTTAGGGTCACGAAACAAGTTGTCAAAACATAAACAGTAACCTAATGAGTTAATGAATTTGCATTGCATCATCCAGTGAGGGAATTGGTCAAGGGACACACACACACACACACACAAAAAAAAAAAAACACGCAATGAGGCTGCAATGGATCTGAGTCCAAGAGGTGTCTATAGAGAGAGGGAGAGATCGAGTTTTTCTCCTTTTAAGGTATAGCCCGTAAATCATGAGAAAAAAGGGAACGGGAGGGGGGAGGGGGAGACACAGGGCTTTCCTTCGGTATCACAGCGCTCGTGTTATGAATCTCTGTTTCCCAGTGACTTCAGCTCGACATATTTTAAGTAAGACAAAACAAATTTACCTTTCTTCCGTCTAAGGCGGTTGTAGTGATAATAACTCCCCACAATACAAAGAGACGGGCCAGTGTCTTTCCTTAGGCAACAAGTGGGAAGGTGTTATCGTGGAAATATGACGAGAATCACCAACTTTTGTATGGCCTGTGATTAAAGCTGTCTGGGAAATGTGTGGGTTTAACAGCCCACTATGAATCATGTTTTTGAATTTATGATTCTGTTGGTCCAAAAACTGTGTGTGTGGTTATGTGTAATATGGGGTAGCATATTAACTGCTCTGCTAACGCATTTTTTTCATTCCTTTAGGCTACATGGAGGTCATCCAGATACCCAAAGGGTCTGTTCACATTGAAATCAAAGAGGTGGCTATATCAAAAAACTACATTGGTAAGTCGTTTACTCAAATGACGATGGTATCCAGAATTTTTTTTTTTTCCAGGGGTGGGGGTGGGGGGGGGTCAGCATTTATATCTAAGTGGCTATATTAAAAAAACTACATTGGCAAGTCATTTACTTGGGGGAATTTACATGGGATTTTTTTAAGGGGGGCATTCATTTCTAACTAGCCACCCAGTTTTAAAAGCCTCCTAGATATTTCCCGCCAGTGAGTCAAGCTAGTGGGGGAGATAAAGCATGTTATGAAGTGGTTTTTCGCGTCGCAGAGAACTCACCCATTAGGCACCCCCGTGGGTGTAAATCAGGGTTACTTTGACAGCAGTTGCCGATCTTATAAACCCCAATGGTCTGTGTTGACAAAGCGACGTTCCTTCTCTGTCTCTCGCTCTCTCTCTCTCTCTCGCTCTCTCTCGTCTTCCTCTCCTCTTCCTCTCCTGGGGTAAACAGATTGAACAAAAACATTTGCAAACAGTGAAAATGAAAAACAACTAATGGAAACAATCAAACAAGCTCTCCCCCCAATTACTCACCAGGCATCAATATGAGCTCAGCTGCTGACAGCTTGTTGAGATTGCAGTTAATCAGGACCATCTGCGGGCAGCTAGCTTCTCTGTCGTCTATGGGACATTAGACTGGCCGGTGTCTGTCTCCAGGGGAGAGAGAGCTGAGTTTTTGCTGTTAGTGTCTGAGAAATTACTCAGGCTTAATAAACGCATATCTCCCACCATTCCCCCGATTTCTGTGCGAGTGCGTGCATGTATGTGTATGTGTGTGTGTGCGCATCCATGCGTGTGCGTGTAGTGTGTGTGTGTGCGTAAAAATGAGCGCATCTGACCCAAACCTGAGACAATAGGACATTTTTCGCCAGGAAGTTTATGCTTTCGTCGTCTAGTCAAACATGGCCCGGGTGTCTCAGGAAAGGAGGGGGCAGAGCAGGCAAACGAGCGTCTGTCTGTGTCAGTGTCTGCGCTAGGCTGGCTCCCCTTCTCTCCCCCTCAACAAAGCCCTCCGGAGCACTGGCTAACACCCACAGAGGACTGATGAGATCACACCATGACTGGAGTGATCGCTTTCTCTAAATGTTTGCCAATGCGAGTTGGTCCGTTGTTTAGCAGGCCGCCTGTAATCGATGGGCATCAACAAGTTCTTCATTTGTTGCCAGTTTTTATATTAATGAAAAACAATTTGTTTGTGCTTGACCACAATTTTTGACGCAAACCAAATTTCCAGTGGTGGAATGAGTTGACTTAATCTGAAATTGAAAGACATAAATGGAGCATCTGTGGAAAATGGGGGAAATGTTAATGTAAGTTTCCCTGGTCTGAAGTATTCTCAGCATCTCTTGTCCACACATGCTATCTGCTGTCACTGATAGGTGCACTACTGATGAGGTGTCTGGAAATTTTCTCAGACCATCTAGACCCTGCGACTTAGCAAACAAACCCAACAATAGGACAGTTGACTCAGTACTCAGGAAATAATGGAATAATACTAAACCTAAAGTGCTTAGTGTTTACCAAACAACAGTGTGTTGGAGTAAGGTTTGTAGTCAGGAAGGCTTAAATCTCTTCATGCAAAGGTACTCTTCCTACGTTTTCTCAAAACGATGGTGGCTCTTCCTCTTTCTTAGCTCTGAAGTCCGAGGGGGACGACTACTACATCAACGGCGCCTGGACCATCGACTGGCCTCGCAAGTTTGACATCGCCGGCACGGCCTTCCACTACAAGAGGCCCGCTGATGAGCCCGAATCTCTCGAGGCACTCGGTGCCACCACAGAGAACCTGGTTGTCATGGTAAGTACAGTACTATGTCTATACAGCACTATGTACAGCACAGTAAAGGTGCTTCCACACTGCCCCAACAAACACCAACCAACTCCAACCAACTCCAACAAACACCAACAGTTGGGGCAGTGTGGACCACCAGTCTGTGTTAGTTTGTTCTTGTTGGATGGAGTTGAAAGAGTTCAACATGTTCGGTCCGGTCTGGTGGAGTTGTACAATGTCTGACCAATGTAGACCAAAAATTACTTTGGCCACATTCAGTACACATTACTTTGGCCACATTCAGTGTTGAAGATCAAAAACAGATAGTGACAAAAGTTAGTCTTGTCAGTTTTCAGTCTGGGCAGTGTGGACTGGCAGTTGGTTTTCTAGGTTTTGCTAGGTGCCAACAACTGCCAACTTTAGAATGTTGGAGTTGGTTGGCGTTTGTTGGGGCAGTGTGGAAGCACCTTAAGTATAGAAGTATGTCGGCTTCATATCATAGACTAATTCAAATTCTGTGATAGCCTCAAGTCAAGTCAAATGTATTATTCGATCAGTAGGGGAAATTATGGCTGACCGGGAGAGAAACAACTGTAGCAGTGAGTCAGCTGTAGCCTAGTGGTTAGAGAGTCGGTCTTGCGATTGGAGGGTTGTAGGTTCGAATCCCGTTCCAGTAGGAAGAATGGGGGTGGGGGAGTGAACAACTTGTGCTCTCCTGCACTCTCACCCTTGCCTGAAGTGCCCTTGATGCAAGGCATCTAATCTCACATTGCTCCAGGGACTGTAACTGAAGCCCTGTATCTAAATAACTGTAAATTGCTCTGGATAAGAGCGTCAGTTAAGTGTAATGTAATGTTCTTTGGACGTGTATTTCTTATTGAATGTCACAGTACCATGTCCCAATTGTGGCATCATGTATATATTTTCTTACCTTTCAGGTGCTTCTGCAGGAGCAGAACATGGGCATCCATTATCGGTTCAACGTGCCCATTCAACGCACGGGCAGCGGAGACAACGAAGTGGGCTTCTCCTGGCACCTGCTGCCCTGGTCCGAGTGCTCGGCCACTTGCGCTGGAGGTGAGGCTGCAGCAGCTGTGACGCCCCTGTGACTGTTCATGTCGTCAATACAACGAAGTACATTAATGCTGTTACTACTACTACTAATACTGCTACTACTACTACTAGTACTACTCCTACTACTACACCACTACTACTATGAAAAGCACAATCAGAGATAGCAACCTGGTCCCCCATATGGGAGGACAGACAGACAGACAGACAGACAGACAAACACACAGACAGACAGACACAAAGACGGATAGGGTCATTGCAATACCAGGTCAATCCTTCTGGGGACCAGGTGATAATATTAACAATAATATTAAAGATGATAATAAGAATTTTGATATATATGGCGCCTTTCAAGATACCCAAGCTGCTTCAGAAATGTATGTGTATGTGTAGTGGGGGGAGGGGGGGGCGTTGAAACCACAGGCCTCCGTGAATAGGTATCATACTGTACATTAGCCAAATTCTGAATCATTTGAAATACAATTAATATATGTGTTTACATAATGGAGGCAAACGTGATGGTATGCCTGAAGCATCTGAGGCTATCTTTAGAACTGTTTTCAGTGAAAATGAGCCCCAACCATTGAAAATATATTCTGTGGCATTCTGTGGCTGGGGTAGTATAATATGGACCACCCATAGCAATGGCCCATAAACCATTTAATGTGTTATCCGCACGTGCTATCCTATTATAAATCACGGACAGCCTGAAGTGTAATACGCTGGAATTATCTGCAGTGTTTTGCAGCTGAAATCTGCTTAGATGGCGAAAAACAGGCCGAGTAAAAGACAGTCAGAATGGTCACTTTTCATCTTGGCAGTGTGTCCATCGCTGGGGCCTGTTCAAACATTCCTCATGTGTTGGCTTGGTCAGTGTCTGTCCTCCCTCCAAAGCCCCTGAACACCACCCCAACCCTCAACACACACACACACACACACACACACACACACACACACACACACACACACACACACACACACACACACACACACACACACACACACACACGAAACACTCAGACTCATATGCACACATGCTCACCATCCCCCAGTTCAGCGTTCCAATGTGGTGTGTGCAAGCGCATGGGGGCCGTCACCTCAAAAATGGCCTAGGCATTTAAAACTCACCCCCCAAAAACCGAATAACATTTTCTGCGTAACAATAAATATTTCCCCCTCAAAACCACCAGCTCGTCAAGCGTCACCATTAGGGTCCCGCTGAAATATTTTCTGTGGAAATGCAAATAGATCCCTGCTCGCCGAGAGGAGGGGGGGGGGGGGGGGGGGGGGGGGGGTCTGGGCAGCCCAGCACCGCGCTATGCCGCGTCGGATCAACCAATTTGTTGTTTGATTTGTCCGAGCAAAGAGCGTCTGGGCAACGGCACAAAACACCCAATCCCCCCCAAAACCCCCTCCCCCAATCACACACCCCACACACAGACAGACACACACACACACACACACAGACGCACACCCCCAAAAGCAACACTTATGTCATTTGTAAAACATCGCAGGCCATTCTGCTGGCTAGGCACTAACCAGAACGAGCCAGAGGTTCAGGGCTGAAGGACTCTGCCAAGCGACACAGTGCAGTGGAATCCCCCGCCCCACAACCACCAATCATACACACACACACACACACACACACACACACACACACACACACACACACACACACACACACACACATACACAACAACAAGACACACACACACACACACACACACACACACAAGAACAAGACAGACAGACAGACACACACACACAAGAACTAGGCAGACAGACACAAACACACACACACACACATACACACACAATCACTCAGTCTTGCAAACACAAACACACAGTCATTCCGTCACACACAGTCACATACAAACACAGAGACCCAGACACAGTCACACACACACATAGTTACATACGTACACAGACACACACACACACACACACACACATACATCAACAAGATAGACAGACACATGCACACACACACACACACCCACACACACACACACACAAGAACTAGACAGACACACACACACACACACACGCACACACAGGTCATCCTTACCTTTTACAGACGGCTACACACACACGCTGGAGCTTGTCCAGCCTGTGTAAATGAGGTGGTGAAGATACCTGACAAAGATAGGGCTTAACGAGGTGTGTGAGTGCTGAGGTAATCGCTGGAGAGACCGGCGGGAGAAGAAGAAGAGGGGGAGCGACCCTTAGCACACTATGGCCATGAGGTGGAGAGAGAGGAGCGACAGAGAGAGAGACAGAGAGAGAGAGAGACAGAGACAGAGACAGAGAGAGAGAGAGAGGCAGAGAGAGAGAGACAGAGAGAGAGAGGGAGGCAATGTGGAGACAGCTGGTGCGTTCAGAGCCATTGATGCACACACACACACACACACACACACACACACACACACACACACACACACACACACACACACACACACAGTGCAGTGATGATGTTAGCCCTGCTTGAAAATAGTCATTTGAGAGGAAAGCCAGAGAGGGAAGACTTTAAGCAGCAGCTGGGTCTTCAGTTTGTGCCACACACAAAGCCATTCATGGAACCTTCTGGAGCCTCAGCATAAGGTGCACAAGAACCTTGATGCTGTTCTTTTTTTTTTATGTCTAAAGACGTGGCCATTTTCCACTGAAGGAGCTATTATTGGTTTCTAATTGACCTGTTCCTTTTGCTCCCGTGGCAAAAAATAAAAACAATAATTTGGGTTTCCGTTTGTATAACGGTAAGACGATGACGACAGGACCTTCTGTTTTTTAAGGTGGACTGTCCCTTTAAGGTGTGCGCTCTTATTTTGACACCTGGCCAACGCGTATCCCCTCAGAAAGTGAGAAGGAACAGTTCTTTCACAGTGCGGTCCTCATAAGAAACAGAGACCTACTGTCTGCGTGCGGGGTCTATATTGAGCAGTGTTGTGTCTCTGTAGTGCCTCACATTCTCAAACAAGAGCCAAAGAAAAGGCCTTGTTTTCTGTAAAAGTCATCCACCAAGGCAGTCTGTCAAAATGAGTCCTTTACCCACCAAAATATTCCACAGAGGAGACCATAATATTACTTTCGTCCAGACTAAATGTGTCAGGGCAAGAAGCGAAAACCGCTTGATGTTTGCTCAGTTCAGTTCATTAGAACTTTATTTATCCCAATAGGCTGTTCAGCTCGCTGTGTGTTAAACGACACCACATCCCTTCCCATCCCTTCCCATCCCATCCTATCCTCCCTCCCCCCTTCCCCTCTTCCTCCTCCTCTATGTCCTCCTCCTCCTCCTTCTCCCTTCCTCGTCTCTTAACTTGAGGTGTCCTCGATGTGCCATTGCCATAACCACCCACAGCCTGCCTTTTCCTCAGATAGATGTTTCTTTTTTCTGTCCTAATGAGTAGGAAAACAAATGTTTTGAAACTGTGGGCAGCCTGTGTTTCATAACCTTGGTCAGTTTGTAAATTACACAACTATGGAACTTTTGACTCTGTACAGACACACTACCGGGGCAAGTAGGCTTTTGAAAGTGCTCCACGAGGCAGTAAATGCTTTGGTTACCCCCATGCAAAATCACAGACCTCACTGATTTCAATTAGACCCCTCTGCCTTCTTGTGCTATGTAGCATATAGATACATAGATAAAGAGAGCAGCAATTTCCCTATAGGGGTTGACTTTTATGCTATGCACCATTAGCTTGTGCTGCTTTCTGCTGGGAGCTTTTCTTCTTTCAACACTACCATGCTGAACTGAATGTGTTGCATTGGTGTTTTGTGTGTGTTTGTGTGTGCGTGCATGTGTGTGGATGGGTCAGTGGGTTGGCATCTTTTCATGCCTGCCTGTGTGTGTGTGTGTGTGTGTGTGTGTGTGTGTGTGTGTGTGTGTGTGAGAGAGAGAGTAGGTGTGCGCGCGCGTGTGTGCCTGTGTGTGCACGTGGGTGGGTCAATGGGTTGGCATCTTCTCATGCCTGTGTATATACGTGTGTGTACGTGTGTGTGTGTGCATGTGTGTGTGTGTGTGTGTGTGTGTGTGTGTGTGTGTATGTGTATGTGTGAACAGGCTCTCAGAAGCAGGAGGTGGTCTGCAAGAGGCTGGATGACGGCTCTGTGGTCCAGAACAGCTACTGCGACATGGACAGCAAGGCCCCGGACAAGCAGAGGCCCTGCAACACTGAGCCCTGCCCACCTGAGTAAGTAGAGTAGAGGAGAAGAGAAATACTTTATTTATCCCAAGGAAGCAATACTAAGTGGTACAGGCCCTACCCACCTGAGTAAGTAGACTAAAGATACTTTATTTATCCCAAGGAAGCAATACTAGGTGGCACAGGAAAAAGAAAGAAATCCCAAAGCACTCTGCTGCATAATGTCCTTTATTGAGTGGACACGGACACGCAGCGATGCGTTTTGACTCAAACGAGTCTTTGTCACCTTAATAAAAACTCGTTTGACTCGAAACGCGTCAGCGTGTGTCTACTCAATATAGGACGTTATGCAGCAGAGTGCATCGGGATGTCTTTCTTTTTTGTATACTATCTGCCCATTTCCCTTGAAGAGCACCTGGACACTGACTTCCTAACTCTATTTTTTTACTTTTTCACTTGACCCACTGCAGCGCTCTCCCATTCGTTCCTCGATACTGAGTGGTTTTCGTTATCAGTCGCCCTACAGGTTTGAAGTGGAATAGTCACAGACAGTTACAGAGAGACAGTCTGCTCCTCCAAACTTACTTAGTGCGGTTACAGCCCATTGAAAGCGGCACAGAGAATTCAGAAGTGCCTTTCACCCTGTTACAAGTTGATGAACCACTGAAAGGATTTTGAAAACATTATTTTAAAGTCGAAAAAACTACTTAGTGTTGCTTTAAGGGCCGTCCTGCCGCACGACTGCAAAGCAAACAACCGCAGCCACTTTTTTCTTTCCCCCAAAAACCAATTTACCTTAAAAACTAAAACAGAAGGCATGATGACAGAAAGAGAGAGTGGAGGAGTAAAAAAAACTGTTGTGGGATGCTCAGGTGCAACAGCGGAAAATGGAAAATGCGCAGGGCGTCACACCAGGGAGCCAGATTCAGCTGTCCACGTGTGTTGTAGGAGGCTCTGATTGCGCGCAGCCCCCTTTAACCAGCACAAGGGTTGTATAGAGCACAGCACAGTTGAATACTCAGGAAATTGTTTCGCATTGGAAAAAACGCATCTGCCACGTATCAAACATAAACGTCATAAATAAGCAGCAATGAGGACAAAACTCTGAATAGCAACAACAACAACAGCAACAATAATAGCAATATCATTATTAATAATTATTATAATAAATATAATAATTCCCACTTTCTTATATTTAAACCCACAGTTAAGCCTGATACCAGTTTCACAGATAGTCCATTAACATGTGTCTTCTTTTTACCACGTGAAAAGGTTGTGTATTATTTTAGCAATAGTCAACATCACATCACAATCTAGTCACTCCTCTGACTTTGTTTGATAAGTTACATTATTAAGCTCTTGCAAAGTTCTGTGACCACAAATGTTATTTTATTGACTGTACATGCTTTGTAGCAAACAGGGAACATTCATTAAACCAGAGGATTTATTCTTGCAAGGCTTGAAGTTGAAACATGAGCATTAACTTTGGTCCAGATTTTGACCACTGTACTGTAGTTGCAGTTCACCTTTGGACTCGTGGCGATTAGACAAAGATGTGTAATTATAGCTGTCAAAACATCTACACCTTTTGGGAGCTTATAATCCTGCTTTGCCCTCAGAAATAAAATTTAAAAAATCCTTTGTAATTACACATGGCCAAATATTCTATTTTTGTTTGAGTCCACAGCAATATGCATAACAATGGGATTGTCCAGCTGGGAGTCATGCTTCTGATTTGGTGGTTTCGACATTCCAGTGTTGTGCATGTCCGCAGTCTAGACCAACAGATTAGAGTGACAATAGCAGGCTGTGATTTTCTCATACCACAACTGAAACAATAGGCTGGGGGGGGAGAGAGAGAGAGAACAATCTGTTGCAAAAATAAAAAAAAAATCATTCGAACTACAGAACATCTAGCTCCCCCAGACACAATGTTGGTATGTAGACTTTTCAGGAATGCTTGAATGCGATTCTTGTAATGTAGAGCTTTGTAGAGATTTTCTGTGGGTAGGTGGGTTTCTTTGGGCAGGTACGAGGGGCTTTCGTGTGACTCTTGCAAGCCTGTCCCAGGGTGCCTGAGAAGGAGGAGGACAAGCAGGCAAGTCGTTAAGTGGAAATAGTCTGTGGGCTGTTTCTGTTTTGTTTGCACAAAGCCAAGGATGAAGGAAGCGACTGTCCATGTTTGTGTGTGGGAGTGTGTGCAAGGACACGGACTAAGCTGTAAGGCAGGCTCTGCTTTAGGGGTAGTTTAAGGTGAAAAATATTTTGAGGGGAAAATGTTTAACTCCTTCTATTTTGTGGCTTCTAAGAACAGTGTGAGTATTTTAAAGAGGTAGCCAACTTATTTATTCTCTATAAAGAATTAGATAATAAGACCTTTTTATTCCCAGCAATGCTGTGTCCAAACAGACAACAGAAAATACATTAATTGACTTGGTTATAGATGATACATTTTGTTACATCTGTAACTGATCGATTAATTGCTTATTGTATGACCATTAAATAAATTGCCAGCAAATCATGCATTCAAGCCCTTCAGGTATTTAGGATTCCAAACACATAATATGTAGTATGTCACTGCAGAAATTACTATTA
>CM050220.1:16755923-16765923 GCA_027475355.1 Coilia nasus | reverse complement strand
ACATACATACATACATGCATACAACAACAGGAACAAAGGTTGTTTCTAATTCTAGAACATGTGTGACTCCCCTAGCAAGTTACCCCTGCGACAAACCCTGGGTTGTGCGCTAAGGAAAAAGTCTCCGCTCCTGTTTGATCCTGAGCTGCCAACTATCTGTCAGTGCCCTCAGGAGAGGGAGCTGAGGATTACAGAGGCACCCACTGAAACAAGCCGGGAGCGGCTCTTATGATCACAGATGCAGCTTACAGCAGACGTTTTGTTCGGGGCACTGGAACGTGAGAATGCAGAGAGGGTGGAGGGTGTTGATTATGGTGCCTCATTTCTGTGTGTGTGTGTGTGTGTGTGTGTGTGTGTGTGTGTGTGTGTGTGAGAGAGAGTGTGTGTATGTGTGTGTGTGTCTGCGCATATGTGTGTGTGCGCGTGCGCGCATGTGTGAGTGTGTGCGTGTGTGTGTGTGTCTGTGTGTGTGTGTGCGTGTGTGTGCGTGTCTGTCTGTGTGTGTCTGTGTGTTTGTGTGTGCGTGTGTGTGTGTGTGCGTGTGTGTGTGTGTGTGTGTGTGTGTGTGTGTGTGAGACATGGCAGTAGGGGACAGTAGTTGGCCCAGCCCTTGAGTGTGTAATCAAGGGGGCCATGACCTACAGAATGGGGGGATTGTTATAGAGGACAGAACAAGAGCGAAGCCGAAGGCGGCAAGGCGGGTGGGGGGGGGGTCTGAGTTTAAATCCCTCTCAAGAAGCCCCCCCTACCTTCCCCTCCCCTCTCTTCCCCACATCTATCAGGGCTACAGGGGCCCCGCTAAGCCCCCCTTAATTTGGAAGAGATGACATGTCGCCGGGGGAACAGAGAGAGCGAGCACCCCTGGTGCGCGGCCCCCAGGGTCCCAGGCTTAGGGGAGAGCGGGGCAGGTGTTGATGGCCGTGGCCCAGCCACCCCCATGGATCTAAGGATCCAAAGCCCGAATGCTCCCGGTCCTGTTCCTCCTGGTGCCTGAGGAAGAGATGTGAAGAGGTCATTCGTGTGAGATTTTAGTCGTTCCAATGGGAGAGACTGGCCTTGGCGTACCACTTGGCCTGAAAGGACTTTGTGTTTTTCATGCAATCCTGTTTGGGTCGTATTGACCCGCGTTTTGCCAGTGGACTATTTTATCTAGTCTTTTTTTTTGTTTGCTTGTCTTTGTCTCTGTATGATTGATTGTGGTTTAATTATAAAGTGTATTAAGACTATTTGGCACGGCACTGTAAGTTTTTAAATTACATTACTACAGTCTCAACCTGTGCAAGTCTGTGCAGTCTTGTTGCATTTCATGCCCTTGAACCTGTATTTTAATTTAGAGTCAGTGGCAGAAACCTACAAATGGTCAGTTGAATGAGCCCTAAAAAAAAGCGCACATTTAGTCATGACATGGTTCTGTCCCTCTGCCCAGAGGAGAGGAGAGGAGCCCAGTGGCTCATGGGTCAGCAAGCAGCGCTGCTCCCACCGCGCCGCATGGCAACCGCTGACCTGGCAACCGCTGACCTGGCAACCAGTGACCCGGCAGTTATAATTAGCCCAGCAGGTCCAGCGCTGGCCGGAGCGTCAAAGCGGAGATTAGAGCCGCCGATGCCGACGAAGGCAGTGAGCACCAGCGTGTCTTTATTGGCCCTCCCTCGCTCTCTCACTCATTCACTCACTCGCTTGCTCACTCGCTCGCTTGTTCACTCGCTCGGGGTTGACTGGTTCAGCAGTTTCCCTTTCAACCCCCGAGATGAACTCGGGCATAATTGGATTGCAGAGCTGCTGCTGCTGCTGCTGGTGAGGGAGGGAGCAGCGGGTGGGTTCACGCCGAAGGTCATGGCAAATGTCTGCAAATGGTCAAGGCATCGACAGCGGCCTTTCTTAACTCCAAACAATACCCAGCAAACTTTTCAATTCGGTGTTTCAATTTGAGTTATGCAGTGTTATAACAGGAATATGCCTCAACGTGTTGTACTGAGCCTAGTTTAAACCTTACAAGACTTTTCAGTAGCTGACTTGGATGAGATTTCTGAATAGGGATTGGCACAATTTGTAGTTTATGGTTGCATTTGTGTATGTGGAGAGGAGTATGTATGTATACATATGTTTATGAGTAATTGTGTGTTTTTTTGTGTCCCTGTCTATATGTGTGTGTGTGTGTGTGTGTGTGTGTGTGTACATTCGTTTTTGTGTGTATACGTTTGTGTGTGTGTGTGCACACGCGTTTGTGTGTGTGTGTGTGCGCATACATTTGTGTGTGTGTGCATACATTTGTGTGTGTGTGCACGCGCGCGTGTGTGTGTGTGTGCACACACATTTCTGTGTGTGTGTGTGTGTGTGTGTGTGTGTGTGTGTGTGTGGTTGCATGTTTGTGTGCGTCCAGTGTTCGGCACAGTGTGGGCTTGGCCAGCAGATGCGGGTGGTGCAGTGCCTGACCTACACGGGCCAGCTGTCCAGCGAGTGCCCCGACAGCCTCCGGCCCTCCACCATGCAGCAGTGCGAGAGCAAGTGCGATGCCACACCCATTGCCAACGGTGACGGTGAGTACACACACATGCACACACACACATACACACATACAGACACACATACACGCACACACACACACACACACACATACACACACACATACACGCACACATACACGCACACACACACACACAGGCAAGGCAAAACAAGGCA
This sequence comes from Coilia nasus, assembly GCA_027475355.1. Classification (NCBI taxonomy): domain Eukaryota; kingdom Metazoa; phylum Chordata; class Actinopteri; order Clupeiformes; family Engraulidae; genus Coilia; species Coilia nasus. The sequence continues at coordinate 16,763,244 of CM050220.1, read as the reverse complement.
AGTGTATTTGTATAGCAATAAATGTGTATATTTCATACACAAAAGCAGTTCAGTGTGCTTAACACACACGCACACACACACACACACATTGACATTAATTTGATGTAGTCATTATATACGCCATCAATACTCACACAGCCCATAAACAATAAAGTCAGCAGTGAGAAAATGTTTTCCGAACAACATTGAAACATCTTTTATGTAGGTAGAAGAGCTTCCTGATTGCATGTTATCAGAAGAGTGGGCTGATTTTTGATTGGCTGTCCACCTGGCAGGGATTGTAATGGGATTAGCTGTCTGTTAATTGGGTCTGCAGTAACGAGAGAGTTAGAGAGAAAGAGAGAGAGAGAGAGAGAGAGAGAGAGAGAGAGAGAGAGAGAGAGAGAGAGAGCATAGCTGCACTAGCTTTCTCCAGAGCCATGTAAAAGGCCTAATAAGGGAAGACAGTCTCATCCTGATAAGAGTCCAAACTCGTACCGCTCAGCAACGCAATACTCATGGCTGCCTGCCTGTGGCAGGACTCACGCCAGGACTCTCTCTCTCTCTCCCTCTCTTTCTCTTTCTCCCTCCCTCTCTCTCTCTCTCCCTCTCTCTCTGTATCAGTTCCTCTCCTTTTCTCTTTCTCCCTCCCTGTCTCTTTCTCTCGCTCTCTCTCTCTGTATCAGTTCTTCTCTTTCTCTCTCTTTCTCTGTCCCTCTCTCTCTCCCTCTCTCTGCATTAGTTCCTCTCTTTCTCTCTCTTTCTCCCTCCCTCTCTCTCTGTCTTTCTCCCTCCCTCTCTCTCTCTCACTCTCTCTCTCTCTCTGTATCAGTTCCTCTCTCTCTCTCTCTCACCCTCCCTCTCTCCCTCTCTCTCTCCCCCGTATCAGTTTCTCTCGCACACCCATGTCTCCCTCTTTCACTGTCTTCTCTTTTCACATCCTCTCTTTCTTTCTCATTCTCTCGCTCTCTCTCTGTATCTCTTTCTAGATCTCTCTCTCTCTCTCTCTGTATCAGTCTCTTGCACCCCTTCTTTCACTCTCTCTCTTTATACACATCCTCTCTTTTTTCTCTTTGTATCTCTCTCTCTCTCTCTGTATCAGTCCCATCTATCATCCTTTTACTCCCTTTCTTTCTCTTCACACATCCTCTTTTTCTTCAGTTACTTGATCCCCCTCTCTTTCTCTCTGTTGCTCTTCCACATCCTTCCTTTCTGTCTGTGCTGTCCTCTGTCTGTTTCTCTCTCTCTCTCTCTCTCTCTCTCCCTCTTTGAAATCCATCATATCTTCAGCCTGACTTTTAAAATCAGCTGTAGCTTGGCAAGGAAGTCTGTCTGCCACAGATTGGAACGATATGGCAGAAAGAGGCAGAGTGAGAGACCGAGAGAAGAAAAGAGAAGAGAAGAGGAGAGTAGCAAAGTAAAATAAGCGAGGGAGGGAGTGAGTAAGTGAGTGAGTGAGTGAGCGTGTGCAAGAGAGGGGAAAAGACAACAAATGGACTCGGCACTACAGACAAACCTCTCACCTGAGGAGATCCTATGGATGACTTCTTTTAATTTTCTCTTTTTTATATCTAACTTTTCTATTTTTTTCCAGAAGTCAAGTCAAGTGAAGCAGCTCGTTATTGTCACTGTTAGTCCTTTATTGTCACTGCCAGCGAAATTAGCCATCAACCCATCCACATCGATACAAACATACATGATATGACAAGGGGGTAGACAGGATCGGAAGACAGGGTTGTAAAGAATTACAGCATCGCATGAGGGAAGGGGAGGAGGGGAGTATAGTGTGGGACAGGAAAGAACACCTCAGCAACTGGGCACATAATCAGCACTCTACACTCTACATGTAAACATGTAAGACAAGGTAAGGGAATCTCTGGGGTTAATCCAGCGTAGGCAACCAGCCACCCGGTCCTGCAGCCATAACAGCGCCGGTCACACAGACCCGCTTGCCAGGCTGGGGGTGAAGTGGGAGGGAGGAATGCAAGAGCGTCTTACTGCCGTGACCAGCCGGGGGAGTTGCTAGTTGAGGGAGCCGAAAGCAGATAAGATTGGGGGTTGTTTAGGCTTGGGGTCGAGTAGCCACCTTCCAATTTGCACGGCTACTCTCTTTGTCCGTTCTGGTCTCAGAATCGATCCAGCCCTTGCAAAGCTAGCCTGGTAAACCAGCCCCTCGTACTTCATTTCATTTTATACAGAGGGTCTGGACGAGACACCGTCAGAAACTATTTTTTCCGAAGTTTAAAACAAGCCTCTGCCTTTACCCAATCGCTAACGCCTGGTCGTCACGTATGCAATTAGCCTACCTACACACTACAATTCAAATGTAGCACACAAGGTCAAAGTCATGACTAACGAACACACCCTCTGTTCGCTGATTGGATCGTTCTTGCTGGGGCCGACTAAATGACCTTCAAGAGATTCCGGTCCAGACCCTCTGTACAAAATGAAATAAAGTACGAGGGGTGCGTTTACCAGGCTATTGCAAAGCCACAAGCTTCTCCCTGATGTCATCCATGTTACGGTTCATAGCCACAGTCTGAGTGCTGACAGCTTTGCCCACTGCTTCAGTTCTACCGAGCAGCTTCCTTGTTACTCGGTAAACCAGGCCAATGCCCAGTCCAGTCAGCAAAAGACCTGTAACCATGGTTCCGAATAGGTACTGTAGATGTCTTCAATGTCCTCCACGGAAAGAGCCGCCAGGCACACGACTCGCCACCTCTCCCACCCGTCTGTATAGCCTGCTGCGAACGTTCCGGCAGGACAGTCAGGTTCTAGCCCTGTAAACCCGCCCCTCGTACTTCATTTCATTTTGTACAGAGGGTCTGGACCAGAATCTCTTGAGGGTCATTTAGTCGGCCCCAGCAAGACCCATCCAATCAGCGAACAGAGGGTGTCTTCGTTAGCGGTGACGTTGACCTTGTGTGCTACATTTGAATTGTAGTGCGTAGGTAGGCTAATTGCATACAGAGAGCAGCACAAGCAGAGGCGTGTTTTAAACTTCAGCAGAGTCCACACTTCCAGTAAGAAATCGTTTCTGACGGTGTCTGGTCCAGACCCGCTGTACAAAATTAAAAATGAAGTCCGAGGGGTGGGTTTACCAGCCTAGTCAGGTTCCCCCAAACCCAAATTTCTCACTGAGAAGATGATGTCAATTGCGTTGAGAGACCAGTTGATCAAACCCATGGTTTTTCAGTTCGGAGGGCAGGGCAGAGAGAGTGAGAGTGAGTGAGTGAGTGAGTGAGTGAGTGAATGAGTGAGTGAATGACTGCAAGAGAGTGAAAAAGACAATTAATTGATTCGACACTGCACACAGACCTCTCACCTGAGGAGGTCCTATGGAAGACTACCTTTCATTTCCTGTCTTTCTTATATCTAACTTTTTTTTTTCTTTTTTTTCCTCTTTTCCCTCCCTTTTTTCTCCTCTTTTTTCCTCTTTTTCTTCTGCAGAGTGCAAAGACGTAAACAAGGTGGCCTACTGCCCACTGGTGCTGAAGTTCAAGTTCTGCAGCCGCGCGTACTTCAGACAGATGTGCTGCAAGACCTGCCAAGGACACTGACCTACGCAAGGAAAGAGAGAGAGAGAGAGAAGCAGAGAAGGAGAGAGGAGAATGAGAGCGAGGCCAAAAGAAAGAGAGAGGGAATCAGAGAAGGAAAGAGGAGAATGAGAGAGAGGCCGAAAGAAAGAGAGAGAGAGAGGGAGAAGAGACGAAGAGACGGGGGAAAGAGGCCAACATGGTGAGAAAAGACTGAGGACGAGACCAGCTGAGGAGAAGAGGCAGAGTTGGGGGAGGAAAGAACAAAAGACTTTCTCTCTTTCTCCCTCCCTCTCTCCCTCCCTCTCTCTGTCTCTCTTCCTCCCTCGTTTCCTCCCTCTCTCTTCTCCTCTCTCACACACACCTGCTCTCCAGCCCTGTGGAGCCCTGACCACTGCACAGCCTGTGCTGCTGACACATCTGTTTTTATGTTCACTTCCGTGAAGTGGGAGCATAGACACTTATCCTCGTTAATGTTATTTTTATTATAATAATAATAATTATAATGATTTTTTTTTCTTTTTTTTCTCCTTATTTTTGCCTGTTTTTTTTTTTTGTTTGTTCTGTTTTTGTTTTTGTTTTGTTTTAATCCAAAGTGCTGGACACATCAGACCCACCGGAGGCACTGCAAGGAAAGGAGTGGCGTGTGTGTGTGTGTGTATGTATGTGTATGCGTGTGTGTATGTGTGTGTGTGTGTGTGTGTGTGTGTGTGTGTGTGTGTGTGTGTGTGTGTGTGTGTGTGTGTGTGTGTGTTGGGGTGCTGTGCATTTTTGTGGGGGTGGGAGGGAGGGAGGGTTGATGGTGGTGGAGGAGGAGGGAGGAGGAGGAGGAGCAGGGGGGTCACAATGAGTAAGAGGGGGAGGAGGGAAGAGGAGGAGGTGTTGAAGGCTGCTTGTTTCCAATATGGTGCTCTCTCCCGTTTTTCATTTTTTTCGGGGGGGTTTGCAGGGGTCAAAGGGCATCAAGCTGGTGCTATTGGCACACGCATCACATGACCACAAGAGCATGCCCGTGTCTGTGTGTGTGTGTGTGTGCGTGTGTGTGCCAGGGGTGAATGCTTTGATGTGAGGACCCCTGTAGTGTTAACGCCCAGTGATTCCGTATAATCTACACCTCCAGTGAGCCCACAGTACTGTTGTGTTTGTCATGGTGCATTTGTTTTTTTGTATTCCACTGTTACGATTTCATGTCACCGATTTTTGTCATGTGGTTCAACAATTCTACATGCTCCTGTCATGCGAGTTTTCTTTCTGAAAAAAAAAAAAATGGAAACTGGGTCTTCTATGTCTCTAGATGTTTGACCAGCGAAAACAAAATGGCTACCTTCTTTTTTCCTCAACTCTGTGCTCTGTGGAGGAGGGTGGGTGTGTGAGCACAGAGACTGGTGCTGTAAGGTGTTTGTTTTTTTAATCTGATGAAGTAGTCAGTTGCTATAGATACAAACACACTGTACACACATACGTTCGCCACATCCTTCTGCTAATATCACTAGATCACAGAGTAAACCACACACACCACACACACACACTTATACCAATGCCAAACCCAGAAGAACAGAACCACCTGTGTGTATGTGCGTGTGTGTGTGCATGTGCATGTGCATGTGTGTGTATGTGTGTGTGTGTGTTTGACAGGGTTCCAGATAAGAAAGCATTAAGGGACAAAAGCATTCCCCTCAACGTGCGTGTGTGTGTGTGTGTGTGTATGTGTGTGTATTTGTATGTGGGGGTGGATCGCGGGGAAGGAAAAGATGGAGTTTGTGTTTTGTGTTTTGAGGAAGAGTGGGTGAAGAAGGGATGGTGAGTGAATGTGCGTGTGTGCATGTGTGTGCGTGTGTGTGTGTGCGTGCGCATGCTGGAAGGAAGGAAGTTTGCTCTGCTGTGAGGATCCTCTTAAAATCTCTTCCATGGGTGGGGAAGAGATCCAAACAAATGCCTTGGATCCAGATGTTCTGGCCCAAAGAAACACCTGTTTTACCCACCACACTCTGGCTTCCGCTGCCCAGTGAATCCCACTATTATCAAGTGCCCAGGCAAGCCTGGCATTAGATATGCCAACTGAGAAAGGCTTGTGGCTTCACTTCAAAGGGGAAGCGGTGTTTGGTTTTTAGAATAACTGATGCTTTTCAGTCAGAGAGGGACAAAATACGGTGTGTGTGTGTGTGTGTGTGTGTGTGTGTGTGTGTGTGTGTTTGTATGCCTGTATGTGGGTGTGTGTTTGTGTGTGTGTGTGTGTTTGCATTTGTGTATATGGGTGTACGTGTGTGTTTACATTTGTTTGCGTGCATGACCCTTTCCAACCCACCTGCCGCGCTCTATAAATCCTTTCTGTTGTGCGCTCCTTCTCCTCTTCACTAAAGCATAGACCCATCCCAACCAAAACACACAGAGAATAGCTTAGCGTCACAAAGATTCACTACCTGACACCACCCCCACCCCTGACCTTAACTCCAACCCCAACCCTAGCCCTAACCCCACCTCACCCCAGCTTTCAAATGGAAGCCCCTATTCACTTCCCTGCTCCACACTCACACACACAAACACACTCACACACATACGTTACTAAGCCAAAATATGAACAAAATACAAATAACTCTTCTTAGTTTGCTGTCATTTTTTACTCTTTTATTTACCTCACACTTTTTTCACAGGGACTGTCTGTAGCAAACGGTTGTATGTGTGTGTGTGTGTGTGTTTTTGTGTTTGTGAAGTGAACTATGGAACTGACACTGTAACCGGACACCTTCAGAATAGAGTTCTAAAGGGAACACCACACTTTAAAAAACTCCAGAATCCTCTTTGACAGTTGGACTGTGTTGGATCTTACAGAAAAAAAAATCAGAAATGGACAGACTGTTACTGGAGTCACCACCAAGGACCACAACAACATGAATCTGTCATCATCAGTCAACTTTTCGACTTCCTTGTTTGCTGCTGCTACATCGTAGCCACCAATACCATGTTATATCATGTAAAATTCAATGTGTTTTGTAACAAAATGTTGAATGATTTTAATCGGGATTTTTTTTTAAACAGTGAATTGCGCAGCCTTGAATAGCTAGTGTGCAAAACCCTAAATATCACAAACACTTAGTTTGAAAATCCTGAGGCTTGAAGTTCAAAGTTAGCTTTGGGACTCTTGGTAACTGTAAAGAGAGACTCAGTAATCTTCTCATTGAAACTGGTACTATTCGCTGTGAACGTTGTCTCTGAATGTTACATTGCTCATCTTGTATCTACAGAAGAATTTCAGAAAAAAAGCATTTTGTGATTAGTTGCTCCTATTTTATGTTCAGTATTAATGTTGGTACACTGTTACTAATTTTTTTATTGTAAATTATATGCTAATTTATTACCATGTGTCACTTGCATAATGTTTCACTGCATGCAAATTAAAAATGTATAGAATAGCAGAAAGAAAATGCAGTGAAATACTTCCCCACGTCAATCTGTTTTAATCTAGATCAAATAGAGTAATAAAAAATAAAAGAGCAGCTTTTAAACGAGCGTCAAACTGGAGTGTGTGCTACTTTCTCAATAAGGCTGCCTCGGGAGTCCTTTGGTTAGTGGAGCGTTGTGTGTGTCTTCTGGATTGATATGCCCTCAAGAGCTTTAGAACGGAAAAAAAATGCTTTCACACAGTTGTCTTGTGTTGGTTGACACCGCGTGCTGGATGATCACCTCTGTGTTAAATCTGCTCTCTCTAACGTCTCCTGTCTGTCCTGACAACTGGAACGCTACCTGTGGGCCTGGGTTGTGTTTGGGTCCCTGGGCCTGAGCCCAGAGCAAGATGGAGAGAGAGAAAG